>VXBX01008583.1:0-36260 GCA_013400415.1 Scytalopus superciliaris
ATATATATATATATGTAATATTTTGGGTGTGCATGTGCTCTGTCCCCATGGTTATTAGTGCCTCAGGGCAAGGATTGCCTTTCCCCCCCGGTTGTGCAGAGCACCCAGCAGAGCCATGGCTCAATTCCCTGTACAAGCTCCCAGAATATAAACCCTGATAACAATAATTACTGATAGCAGTGCATTCCCTGGAGGAGGTACAGCAGAGTTGGGAACCACCAGTGAACTGCAGTTGTCACTGGCACAGGATGAAGGGAGATCAGATGGAGTGGGCAGGGATCTGGAGGGACAGCACAAGGAGGAATGGCATCAAACTGGCAAAGAGCAGGGTTGGACTGGATATTAGGGAGAAATTCTCCCCTGTGAGGGCGGTGAGGCCCTGACACAGGTTGCTCATAAAATCTCCTTGCCTTCTCCTATCCCATCCCTGGAAGTGTCTAAGGCCAGGTTGGACAGGGCTTGGAGCAACCTGGGCTGGTGGAAGTTTCTAGGATTCTTTGTAGAGTGAAATACAAGAGCAGAGGGCACTGAGACTGGTGCTATCAGGTGTGGGAGCAAGTGACCCCAGCATGCCCAGAAGCTCCCTTTATTTCCAAGGTCCAGCCCATCGTGAAGCTTCCAGACAGAAGCATCCTGGTTTTCCCTGCACTTAAACCAAATTTTGCAGCAAAACCCAGTAATTTCAGCCTTAACTTCTAAACCAAGCCCATATTCCGACAGCTAAAATGTCAGAGCTAATTAAGAAGAGGAAGCCAAGCATAAACCAGCCAGGATGTGCATCTGCCACCGAGGAGAAACCCCACTCCTCCCACTCCTGCGCCCGCCCCACGCCCCGCCGTGCACACCGAGGCCTCCCGGAGCAGGGAGCTGCCTGGCAATTGGGGCAACCCTGAATGATAGCCTGGAGTGCTGACTTCCCTTGTGGTTGAAAAAGAACCCCAACCAACCTTTAAAAACATCAGTTTAAGTGATGCCCAGGGATCTATTTGAGGAATAGGTAGCCAAATTCCACCCAGCCTGCTGAAGCACCCATGGGGTTGCAGAGCAGATAAGAGAGCAGAGTGTTTGGACAATTAGTTTTAAGCATCTTTATGTAATATTGATGTCATATTGACTGCACATAGATATTCTGGCACAGGGACTGAAATTACATTGATTTATTAAGTTGATAGTGTGCACCAGTGCCAAGCTACCAGGTCATTGATCAGCTGCCTGGGCTGAACTTCAGTGTGTAATTTCCAGCACAATGTGACTGATCAGCAATACCATAATTGGTTGCAAATGTCCTTCCTTCTATTTGTTTTGTTAAGTGGCTTTTTCATTAACACAGCAGAGCCAAGGAAATAAATATGACTTTACTATTGGACCGAAGGCAGAGAATAGTTGAGAACTGGATGCAGACTGGGATGGGACTGTGCAATATTGTCAAGCCAGCAGTTCTTTTTTTGCTATAAATTCTCCATTTTGCTGCATTTAGGGCTCTGGTCGCTTCAGAAGAGATGGCCTCTGGCTAGAAGGGACTTGGCCAACACTATGCTCAGTAAAGTACAGATTTATTGTATTTATGCCCCCAAATATCCTAAGCCAATAGGTTTATTATTAGGCCAAGTCATGATGTCTCTACTTAGACTATGGCCCTCAGATGTCCCTGCTAAGAGAGGAAACCAAGTCAAGGCACCTGAATGAGCTGGAAAACTCAGACCCAGGCACAGAGACTTTAAGGGAGGTGGCACCTCCCTCCTCCAACACCAAAACCAGGGCTGGAACAGGCAGTGGGTCCCTTCTCCAGACCCTCATCCCTGTTCAGCCCTGCACTTCTGCAGGACCACATGGAAAGAGCCTTGCTCTTCGAAAGAGTAAAACCTTCCAGGCATGGTCTGGGGATAAGTGAGTTGCAAAGCTCCTGAAAATATTGACTCAAGCATTGTATCTGTGAGCAAGTGCAATTATTTGAACAGAAGAGGAGCAGGAGTGCACTGCTGTGGCACCAGCTATCCTGTGAAATGGCTCTGGACATCACCAGACTATCACCTGCCCTTTCTTGATGCCAACAGATATATAGACCATTGTTTTCTGCATGTGTGACTGCTCAGTACATGCTTTTCCACCTCTTATTTTACCCTCTGCTATCAATGCCAGCCCATTTCTGGCTGTATTCTAAACAGACAGAACCATGCAGGACCAGAGGATGATTTGTGGTTATCTGGTGACTTCACAGCAATGAAACATTATTACAGACCTTTCACATGAGTCACCACAATGCATTACAGGAGCAAAGGCAATAAAAAAAAACATGTCAAAGAATAAAGGTATTGAGTCAGGAGAGAAGAACTAATCCATTATTTTCCACTATTTTCAGCAGTTTTGGACTTTATACTTTTGGTACTTTTCATCCACTGGACTCTGCCAAATAGAGCCATTGTTTTTCTCCTGTTAGCTCCCTGAACGTGTCTGGCAATGGCTTACTCCAGTGTGAATAAAACTGAAGACTAAGCTACTTACTCAATGTGTGTTCTTTGAACTATCCTATTTAAATCTCCAGGATACCAGCATGTTGCAAACAGGCACACTCCATTAGCTGATTCTGAAACATGTCCACAAAAGAAGTCAGGATGGAAGTGTCTGATACCTGTATTTTTTCTTTTTAAGTTTAATTCTGTTGCAAGTTTCAAAGAGTTCTGGACTGCTGCTACCAGACCTGCTGGAGCACCAGCCCTGGGGATGATGCAGTTTGACTGAAGAGTAGTGGACAAAGCATCCCTCCCTACCCATTCAGAGCACACAGGGCTGAGGACTGTCATTTATAAAGAGCTTAGCATAGTCATTACTCAGCAAATAACTACAAGAAGCAGCTTTGTAATTGGTCTGTTCAGACAGTTGTAAATTGTTAGCATTTACTATGCCCTGGTGCATGTGCAACCCAGGGCAAACACCCTCCTGGTAAGGGCCTGGCCTGCAGCTTCTGCTCAGAGCTGTGAGTGGGGCTCCAAAAGCCACCAGCAGCATTCCTGTGATGAAGCAGCAGCCCCCTGCCCCTGTATTTAATTTAAAAAATGCTCTTCAGTGCTCTTGTTCCTGGACCATGCCAGGCTCCCCCCAACTCCCATCCCAACCTGGCTGCACAGCACCTCCTTCCCACATTGCCAGCTGCTTCTGTCCCATCAAACTGCTCCTTCCAAAGGCTGAATCCCCATTTCACAGGAGCACCACCTCCCCAGAATCCAGAGCAGTGCTCCCAGCAAAGCACACAGCAAACCAGAAGATCCCTTTTCATGCAAAATACAACATAAACGTGACCCAAACAACCGGAGGGGATTAATGGAGCCTTGAGTTTATTCACCCCTGCTCTTCATAGGGAAGGAGGTTGGTTTGCAACTATTCCAGAAGTTCTACATGAGAGGGGGTTGCTCACCAGCTCTCAATGATCTGTCAAGGGCAGCGGCTGCTTCTTGGCAGGAGCCTCTGCTGAAACACCAGCGAGCATCTCTCCCACTCCCAGCACAGCCCTGCTGCCAGTGACTAAGCAGTTTCTGTAAATCAAGCTGCAGCAGAGTTCAGAAGCCTAATAATAATCTGAAAATGTACAATTATAATAATACAGTGGTTTTAATGTTAAGAAGGTCACAGATAAGTGTAATTGGCATTCTGATGTTGAGACTTGTAGCTTGGTTTCAAATAATTTTAGCTCTCCGTTTGATGTCTAGTCTTAGAGCACTAGAAGCTGGAATTAAACAATGCAATTAAAACAAGGCTGTAATCTGATCTTATGTTCCACTTCTAGCCTTGCTGCTTCACCTTTTCCTCCGAGCCCTTCGTTTCTCACATGATGGAGCATTTGCCACTGCCCATTTGGGGGCTGGTACCTGCCTGCCTGCTGAGGTGCCAGCAGTGCTCCCTCCTGCTCCCCACCCTGCTCTGTTCAGCAGCTGAGGCAGCTGGATGTGCACGGGCTGGCTGTGAATGTCCTGGCTGTGAATGTCCTCCCTGTACCACCAACACCCAGGGTTTGCATCCCAGATGCCCAGCAGTGCCACAGGACAAGTGCTGCTCACTCCATTTACTGTAACTCGTTAATACTTTGTTTATATCAGTACAACTTAATCCAACTAATTACCACCATGAACAGCAGCACATTAAGGCCCTGGCTATAAAGGACTATTGTACTGCACTAAATGTAATCCTTCTTAAAGCGTCCTGTGTTCCTACCTACCAGTTTTCCAGGATTCCATCTGTGTAACACACCGACACGGAAGGCTGTGCAGACCTTTGATGTCCATGTGCTGCAGCAAAAGCTCCCCAAAGCAGGCACAGCTTTGCACTGCTGGCTCTTCTGGAGCAGGAATGGTTTGCTACACGTATGTTCAGTACCAAGCAGCACCAGACACTGGGGCTGGAAGCAATAGATATTCCCAGGGCAAGGTTAATGAAAACCTTATGAGCTGCTGCCTTCATATAGTTTTATTGGGAGAAGCTGTTTTCCTGGAGTTTCCAACGCAGTCTCAAGTACATTGTGGTTCAGGACAAGGCAAGCCCTCCTCCTCAACAAAGCTGAAAGTTCAGCTCTGGATGTCTCTTTGGGGAGGATGGGAACTGACGCTAAGCACCTGCTGATCAGCTCAACCCAGTGCCATTCACCAGACCATTCACAACTTGGGTTAGTGGAAGGTGATGGTCTTTAGGTCCCTTCCAACCCAAACCATTCAGTGATTCACTTCTGTGAGTCCTTCCTGATGGCACAACAAGCAGGTGCTTTGGTGTTGCCCCAGCTTTGGGATGGCCTGCTGTGCAGAACAAAGGAAGGAAGGCATGAAGCCACCCCACAGTAGCAGTATATCCATCAGCTTAAGGAAGGATTCCTGTATCAACACCAGTCCTTTGCAGTGCCTGCATACACCATGCTTCCCAAAGCTGCTCCATCATTAGGGAATAGTAGTAAAGAACTTAATTATACTGTTTCACCACTATATTGCCTTGCACAACATCACACTGATCAGGTATCCAAACAGTCCAGCCCCTGCATCACACTCCTGTCACACAGTCAAAGAGCTGAAACTAGGACTGGTGATACTGGGGAAGTCGGCAAGAGGATCATACCTTAGAGTAAGGCCACCCCAGTAGCAAACCAGGGTAGAAAAGGTTGAGTTTGAAAACCAGTCTTAGAGATTCTGAGTGAGACCTGGGGATCCTGGGACGTTTGCACCCAGAAGGAACCATTTGGTCACCCAGTCTCGCTCAGGTTTGAGTCAGCACCCTGTCCAGCAGCAGCACCATCCAGGTGTGTGTTTAGTCCAGGGGGCAAGAAAGAATTTCACTGGAAAAATAACCCAGCTGTATGTCACTCTGGTGTGGTGGGTAACCAGTGCCAGGCATAATTTACAGATGGGGAAACTGAGGCATGGAAGAAGGGCACTGTGTTTGGCATCTCAGAGATCCTGCAGCCTCATCAGGCCAGTGGGAAGAGCCTTGCTATTCCATCACAGGGTTCCATGTGTGCCCACACAGCTCCTGGGGGGCCCTGCACCCCAATTCTGCCCTGGTTTGCAGGAGCCTGGGCTGGCTCCTCTGCAGATCAGCTGCTGGTTGAGACCACGGGTAGCTGTAAGGATTAATCAAGCCCTCCTCCTCCTGCTAATCCCAGCAAGTACACGACCAGTATTTAAGCAACTAAACCTGAGCCTAACTTTCTGAGGTCCTGGATGTCTGCATTGAGTCCAGAGACATCAGAGGTTCCTCAGAACTGCTGAAAATCAGGGCACTATTCTCAATTTGGTATTTATGTCTCTTAGTATATAATCTTAAATTAAGAGACCATTCAAGTCCTCAATACCCTACCTGAGCTATAAACTTAGATGAAAGTGGTGTTACAGTCAAGGCATTGCAGTGGGTTATAGGAAATCCTGCAGAAGTCACTTAATTTCCGTGTGCCCTATTTCCACATCTGTGAAATGGGGATAACAAGACATCATGTTGCGAGGTGCTGAGCCACGAAGAGTTATTATGGGAGCTGCAGAAGCTGCTATAAATACCTGAAGAACGAGGGCATTCAGTGTTACACTAATAGAATACAAAGTCTATAAAAGCCTTTGCGTTTTAGAGATGAAGGCTTGAGATAACTACAGGAAGCTGAAAAAAAATCCTCCCAGAGCTTCCTCCACAGGCACTGATGTTCCCCTGCAGTGCAGGGCACGCTGATAAGGTGGGAAGGCAGTGTTTATTCTTTACAGGGACGGGGATCTGAGAGCCTGCAAGCCGGTGACTGGTTGAACTTCACTGGCACAGGGAGAAGGTTATAGTTTCAAAAGTAAGCAGGAGGGCTTTGGAGCTCACTTTCAAGTTCAAATTAGGGCAAGTTTGGAGACCACAGATATTTTACTACTCTTGGGTTTGTCTCTAGGCTTTCTCCTGAAGTCAGGTCATATCAAGTCCCCTTCACATCACCCAAACGGTAAAAAAAAAAAGAAAGCCTTCAGAAGAAATCCATCCCAGGCCTCCCACAGCAGCTCTAGTCCTTTTCTAAATTAAAAAGGTGCTCGTCTCCTGCATGGCTGTGACCTCCTGCTCGAACTTACAGAGGCTCTCCTGCCAGATCCAGCAGATGTAGACAAAACAAAGTTTAAGGAGAGGGGAGGAGAAAGACCTGCCCCTGCACAGGTGGTGCAGCAAGGCTTGTCTGGAATCACAAGCCTCCCCTTAGGTTAAAGAGCCCGTTCCTGTGGGCAGCCACAGCTGGCAAGTCTCTGCAGCACAGCCCTGAGCCAGCCAGGGGAAGGCAGCCTCAGACAGGGGCACAGCTCCACCTGGTTGTACCTCCACTCCAAAAGGGGTGGTCAGCAGCCTCTCCAGCTCTGGGAATCCCCAGAGTTTCCCCTGAGGGGCTGCAGTAGGTTGGTTTTCTTTAGTTACCCTTTCCAGACCTTTGGAAGGAGCTCATGGACATCTCTCCACTTACCACAAGTGAAAAATGTCTCTGGAGTAGTCGTGAGACTCCTGCAGATCTGAGGATCAGAAGGATTTTGAAAGGCTAATCCCCTTCCTCCTCCAGGGCAATCATCCCTGTGTAGGTTAATTTAGCAAAAAGGAACTTCACATAGAGGTTTTTTTTCCCCCCCCCCATGCTGTGCTGGTGGTTGTGATGAGAGGCAGGAAGAAAGAAGAGAGGGAAGCTGTCAATAATCCCATCTCACCACTATCACCATCATCCCTCCTGTGTATTATGTTGGCAGCAAAAGGGAGGTGCCTCAGGCAGAAAAATATCATGGAAAGTATTTTTCTACCCCCGACCTTGTCAAACAATATTTGTTCCTGGTGAGATGTTTCATTTCTCCAATTCAGCTGTTTTCCCAACAAATGGATCTACGCCTTTCACTGGGTGCTTCTGCAGGTTAAAAATTGACTGAACACACTGATTTCATGAGCTCTCTGGAGCTCCAGCAGCTCCATCAAAGCTGCAATCAAATGTATTTATTGAGCCATATATGTGAGAGAGATTAAGATGAATTGTAAGTCTCTGCCTGCTAATTGCAGGGTCTGCCTGACCATCCTGCATGTGCCAGTCAGTGGGGAAGGAGAAATGAATTTCCTCATAGAGCAGCCATGGTTGAAATGTGCTGGACAAGGTCGGTTTGAAGTGCTACCCTGGCAGAGCTGCTGCCCAGCTCCCATTCACAGGGGAAGCATCCACTGCAAGGGGCTGGGAGCTCAGAGCAGTGAGTGCTGCAGCCACTATAAAGATAGGCAAAAGATTCCTGTGTAATTCCCCTGGGCTTAATTCTTATTCATTTGAATACATTACTATATAAAGGATAATTTAATTGTAATATTGATTAATTAATCATGATAGAATGGTTTGGGTTGGGAGGGACCTTAGAGCTCATCTTGTTCCAGCCCCCTGCCATGGGCAGGGACACCTCCCACCAGCCCAGGTTGCTCCAAGCCCCCTTCAACCTGGCCTGGGACACTCCCAGGGATGGGGCAGCCACAGCTTCTCTGCCCAACCTGTGCCAGGGCCTGCCCACCCTCACAGGGAGAAATTTCTTCCTAGTATCTAATATAGTTCTCAATTAATGTTCATTAAGGTGAAGAGGCAAGCTCCAAACTGATAAAGTGTGCTGTTAGATTTGCTAGAAGAGATCCTGGGTGCTCCTAAATCAGCACCAGTGAAGGAGAGACCCAAGTCTGTGTGGGTGAGTACATCCATATATCCAGAGCCACAGCCTGGGCAAAGATCAAGATTTAAGCCAGTCACTCCTGAGTATTTTAATAACATATTTGGGGATAGGAAAAAGAAATCACGGGGAACAGACTTTTGTGCATGTGCCTGCCACCACATCTCCTGGTTCCTCTTCTGCAGCCTCTGAGACAGGGTTAGGCTGAGACTGCTGGAGACAGGGTATGGAGCCAGCTGGACCCCAGCATGGTACAGACTGAGACCTTATACACTTCACAAAAGCCAACCTCGATCACATGCCTACAGTTAGGGAAGAACCAGCTTTTGGGGATTTTGAGCGCAGGGTTTGGTTACAGCAGAAAAAACTGACCTCAGAAAGAGTCCCAGCCTTGCTCCATCCTGCTCTTGGGAAGAATTCTGAGCAGGGAGGACGCAAGGGGCAGCCTTTGCTCTGAGACAGAGCAAATGAAGAATTTGGATCTAAAAGCCTTCAGACTCTGGGGGAGTTTCGGTCCAAATCTGTGCTTTCCAACTTCACACTTCTCCCTTGTTGTGGGATCTCGTTTCACTTGGCTCTCCCGCCGTGTTTTTCAAGAAGCAGCCGTGGAAATGTCTTGGTTTCAGTTCTAACATTCTGGGAAATGGTTCAGAAAGCTGGAATTTGACCAGAGACTCTTGTCTAAGCTCCACTGGACCCTTCAAGCACCACTGTTAGCATTCAAATAATGAAGTTTCACCATGTCAAAGCCCTGGATCCAAACCTCACCCTCAAACAGTTGCTTATCACAATGTGGTACCACAGGGTGCCACTCTCTCTGAGTTGTGTCTCCTCCAAAGAAACCTCCATTTCCAGCCCTTTACAGAAACTGCCAGCATTGTTACAAACCCAAAGCAGAGCCTGGTGGCTGCAGCTCCAGTGCTCTGGTTAAAACACTCCTCAAAGCCTGTGTGGGGCTCAGGGTGGCTTTGGGGCCACCCCAGCTGCCCCACCTCCAAGCCAGCCCTTCCTCATGTCCCTTGAACAAGACTCCTGCTATCTAAAATCCTACAGCAGTTTATTTAAATGCATTTTTAAACTTCCAGCACATGCATGTTTCCTGTTATTTCATCAAAGACTCGAATTTCTTTTTGGTGACATAATTTGTCAACACATGCAGTTCATAACAGAAAAAAGGTTGATCAAAGAAGAGCAGGTAAGTCTTATTTACTGCCTGATAGCAAACTAAATTGCTGCTATAGCTTTGTATTAGCAGCTCCACATTTAGTGCTTTTATCAGCATTTCAGCTGCAACACACTCTTCAATTTCAGATAGACAATTTAATAACCAGAAAAGAGGTTTTTTCACCCCCTGACAGAGCTCAGTGCCAACGTTATGGTGCAGGAAACTGTTACTTACAGCTTGTGATTAATCCAGACAAAATGCTGGATTTATACCTGGTACAGAAGGACGGGAGCAGTGCATGGCTGACTAACCAGGAGACAACAGTCCAGGTCTGTGGTGCTCACAGAGAGCTCCTTGACTTGTGAGGAGAGCAAAGGCAGCAGAAATGGTTGAAAATATGAAAACAAGCCATGGGTGCCAGAGACCATCAGAATTCAGATCCAACTTCAATTTAGGATAAACCCTCAGTTGTTTGGATTGATCAGTTCAATTACACACCAGAATAAAACTGTATTGCTTGCATATCATGCAGACTTCTCTAAGAAAATATCAGACATTAGAAAACTGCTTCACCAACTAACTCTGTACCACTCCCTAATGGTATCCCCTTCCCTGGCTTTCAGTCTTGGGCCAGGCAGCATCTTCCACACTGATAACCTGGACATACAGAACTATGTTTTTGAACACCCCACATCCCTCTTTGCACACCCATTGTCCTCCTGTACCCAAAAAAGGACACACCCCACCCCACACTGCATTAGCAAACCTATTGCATCTTTGCATCTACCCCCCAAAATAAGCCTGTCATTTACCAGCCAGAAGGCAGCCCTGCACACCACCCACAAGCACAAGCTCTGGGGTCCTAAGGAGGAGTCACATTTTACTGATTTCTTCAGTCCCTGCCATGAGTCATTTTACCAAATTTAATCTAAAACAAACAAATTCAAAGTGTCAAAGTCCTCACAGGGATGGAAGAGAGGAGTCCAGCCTGGTAACACACCCAGCAAAGCCCTCAGTACCTGAGCAAGGCAGATCCACAGGCCATGGCAAGTTCCCAGTGATGGGGCAGCTCAGAGGACGAGGCACAGGTCAAGGTGAGATGCAGTGAGGGCAATCCAGGGAGACACTCCAGCAATTCCCAGGCAGGTCTGTTATGGCAGAAGGTCCAGAGAGCTGAGCCTGACTGGGGGGTCCAGGGCCAGCACAGGCTGTGCCTGAACTGCAAACCAACACCTCCCTGACTGTGCCTGGGGAGAGAGTGAGGGTCCTGGGCTGGGCTTAAAAGGGCTCCTGGGCAGAGGTGAGGGTGTGCCCCAGGTGAGAGGGACCCCAGCTGCTTGGGGTCAGTAATGCCTGTCAGTGCCCCCAACTGACCCCAGAGCCTGTCCCAGTGAGAAGATTCCCTTTCCTTGGAAGTAAAGAATATGTGACAATATCTCTGCCTTCTATGTGACAATACCTATAGCTGCATCTATACCATAAATTGGGTTTTACTGAATCCAGCCTGGTCAGGGCTAGCATTGTACTGCAAGACTCTGCTTTTAGTTTTCTGTGTGAACTGTTAATAATGCCCAACAGGTGAGGTATCTGTGAAGGAAACACACTGTAAGGTGAGGGCATCTCCTCACCTATGGCCACATCAAAGGCAGAGCTGCTCCCTTCACAGACAAACAGGAAAATCACCAGAGAAATCCACACCCTGACTCCTTGGCATATGCACAACGGAGGACTTGTGACTTAAGTGACTTGAAACAAATCACATGTTGAACCATATGGGTTTGGGGCTTTTTTGAGACTGTAAGCTTCTTCAGATAAAGCTAATGGTGAGGGAGCTGTGTGCTCCAGAGCTGCAGGCCAGGAGGGATGAGGGCAGACAGGTGGAGTGGGATGGAGGTGATGCCATAAAAATATATGGGGAGATCAAATTGCAAAAGGTGATTGTGTGCTGTGGGGTGTGGAGTGACAGCAGGGTGGCACACAAGGGCTGAAGGGCAGAATCTGCTGCCCTGAGAGGCACAGTGCTGGCTCAGCAGCAGGCTGGGGGCAATGCCTGAGCTCTGCAGAAGACAACAAACTGCTCTGGCTCTTGGCTTCGGCTCAGCTGAGCAGCCCAGAGAGGTTAGAGGGCTCACACCACACATCAGACCCGGTGCAAGTGCCCATTACTCACCCTGTACAACCCCAGAGGGCCGTGCTTGGGCTTTTAAGCTGCATAGTGGTCATTTCTCTCTCTGTTTACTGCTCCTTGTTCTCTCTGTGCCCACCTTTGCTTCCTTCATACTGCTTTGTGCCTGTCTCAGAAACAAGGCGATTGTTCATTGTCCACAGTCCCACCCCTTTTCCATTCCTCACTTCCAGGGCTCTCCATTAGGTAGGTTTGTAACTGAGTGGTTGAGAACACCAGACTTACAGAATAAGAAAGAAAAGAAGGTGGTTGTGTCTCTTTATCTGAACTGGGGTGTTCAGTGGAGGGATAACATAACTAGAGGGACAGAGGGAGGTTTCAAAAGGATTCATTGCCTATCACATACCAAATATTGATGCACCAGCAGAATAAAACTGTCAGGACCAAGAAACTTCTGGAAGAGGCAGAGGGAGATGGAATTTTGCAGCTTATATTCTGTCTAAAGGCAAAGTAGCTTTCTGCACTGTAAAATAATGTTAATATTTTGACCAGAAACTGCCTCTCTACTAGCTGCAGGGAAATTTTATGGTATCAGATCATCACAAAGCAGAATAAAAGGTGATGGCTGAATTAAGCATGGCCAGAAGTTTGCTGTTAAGCAAAGAAATGTCCATGATGTGTTTTACAACAGTGCTGATGTGCAGAGATAATGAAGCAGGAGGGAGACTTTTCACAGTGTTCTGGGAAGTGTAAAGGGGCATAATCCAACAGTCCAACATCCTCATTCCCATATGTACAACTGCACCTGCCTCATACCCAAATACATAATCTATTTTGCTCAAAATATCATACTTTTGGCTGCTAAAATATTATTACACATGCAACATAATGTCTTCATTTCTTTGCATTAGCTCCTTTCTCCCAGCCAGACGGCTGAACACAAAGGTGGTGGTTGCCGAGGGTGGTCGGTGCCTCTGCTCAGAGGGAACAGTTGTGCTGTGCCCTCCAGGAAGGTTTATTAAATGCAAAGGGTCTGATTCAGCCCCCAGTCCCAGGGCTGAGCACAGGGAGCCCCCGGGGGGGAAGGATGGAGCACGAGCAGCTGCCTAATACAGGGCCTTGCCATCCTGGATGGGGCAGGGAATGGGCTGTCCTGGCAGGGAATGTGTTTCTGCAAGGCTGAGCTGGATGGCAGAAATGAGACTGTAACGTTGCTCTTCCCCTGGGGAGCCTGCAGTGGGAAAACATCTCGTTCCTCACATCCTTCTCATGCTCACAGATGCACAGACACAAACACCTCCTCACCTAAGAAGGTTTGTAAGTCCTCGTCACCCGAGAGGGGATCTAAACCCCCATGGGAGCTCTTGAGGGCTATGAAGAAGTTGGCCCGGCACCCTTTGCAGATTCTAATGTTTATCCTCTGTTTTATATTTTATTTTGAAGAATTGAACTTAAAAGGGTCTTTTAAATCAGTTAATATTAGATTTTCATTTTCCTCTGGATTATTTTTGAAAGAAATTATAAAAGAAAGGGAAATGTTGCAAGGGACCAAAAGCAAAATACCATCAGTGTCAAAAACCCTACTGAAGTCAGTATATTTGATATCTCCTGGTTTTCTTCTATCCCCGTGGCCTGTTACACTTAAAAATTAAATTAGAGCACTGTGATACGATTTGTTCTTGACAAATCTGTATTGGCTGTTGCTCATCTTGTTTTCCAGGTATGTGTTGATTTGCTCCAGCATTTTTGTGGGTTTTGAGGGTAAGGTGACTGTACAATTGTCCTGCTCTTTTTCCTCTCACCTCTCCCACCTTTTAAAGACAGGCATTACATCAGTCTTCTGGTATCACCCCAGCCCATCCATGAATGTGGAGATCCCATTAATAGTTCTGAGATTACTAAAGCCAGTTCTTCAAGGACTGCACGATTAAGTCAGCCCCAACCAATTTCAAAACCTCCTCTGGCTGTTGCTTTGGTCTTTGGGTGATTCTTCTGTCATTGATAAAAGGCATCGACCATCTGACCTTCCTGACTCTGTTGCACGCTCAGGGTGCACAGTATTTGATGTGTGAGCAGCCCCAGTCTCCTTTTTATTTCACTTCATGGTTAATATTCCTTTTCTCCCCATTCTTTCAGCCCTTCTCCAAGGTGCTGTGGGTCATCTATACTTGAGAGTCTTTGAGCAATTTTTTTTGTTTGTTGGTGAGTTTGAACCTGAAGTTTTTGAGGATTCTTTTTGTGGGTTTGGTGGTTTGTTTTTTTTTTTTTTAGTATCAGCTTCTTCTATAGAAAACAGCTCATAAAAATCTTGGCCATGGGGATCAGAACTCTCTTGGCAATATCACCCAAAGAGCTGTGGGTTTATGGCCATGCTGTGGGGTTGTGGCCATGCTGTGGGGCTGTGGCCATGCTGTGAGTTTGTGGCCATGCTGTGGGTTTATGTCCATGCTGTGGGTTTATGGCCAAGCTGTGGGTTTATGGCCAAGCTGTGGGGTTGTGTCCACGCTGTGGGGCTTAGGAAGCTGCAGAGAGAGGCAGAAGTGGCCACGCAGCACTTTGCACTGCTCTGCAGCTGTGGCTGCTGCAACAGCCTGTGGGACCAGATAAGAGTTTTCAGACTGTGCTATCTGCCTAACTGGCTAAGACTTGTACAAAGTGTTCATGGTGCCAGAATTCAGTCTGAATTTGCAGCTCCCTGGCTATTCATCATTTTTTCCAAGGGTCATGAAGAAGATATCATTGAGTTGGCAGTGCTGAGCCTAGGATGCATCAGGGAGTTAGTTCACTGTACCAGGAACTCAGCTATAAGTCTGCTTTACACATCTGGAGCAATGGAAATAGCCTTAATTGAGGCTATAAACTAGCTCATGATGACATTTCCTGCCAGCTCTGTGTATCACAGAGGATATGCATGCACTGAAAAGTCCTAAATCATTTCTGAGCTGGGACAGAAAATCCATCTATTTAAATGTGTTGTTAAGAGTTAAAGGTTCGTTGAAAACTGCCTGCTATTTTCAGGAGGAGAGACTCAATGGTGTGTATAGAAATACCCTTCACAAAGTTTCTTCCCATACATTTTGTTTGAGATGCTTCTGGAGCAAGTTGAGAGTGGCCAGTTCCCCCTCACTGCATCATTTTCTAGACTTGTGTCAGCAGCAGGTTTCAGTCAGGCTAAAGATCAAAGGCTTTGATCTCTATTCATCTCAGCATAACTAAAAGGAAGCCACATCTGGAGAATTTATCTAATTCTGCAAGCTATAAATACGTATGGTTTTGGTACCATGCAATTAATCAAAAGGCTGAAACAGAGTGAGTGTGCTAACCTGCAAAGACGTGGGATTGCACTGTAGGAGCTGATGGAATACCTTCTGCTGCATTTTTCTGTGCTGAAGTAAACCACTCCGTGGTTTAGCACTTTATCTTTGCTGTGGTGAACTCAGTGTCGAGGACACAAGCCTTCCAGAGTCCTCACAGGCCTCCCAGAGTCCTCACAAATTAAGCCAGTTATTTCTAAGCAAATACAAAATTACTACAGGAGAATAACCCAGAGCCCTTCCTTGCAAGGTTTTGAATGTGTCTACTCTGAAGAGAGTGGCCTTGGGATAAAACTTGGATCTAGGTCTGGGTTTGAGTCTTGAATTTTTCATTCTCAAAATCTGGATCAGCTTGAAGGGCCTGATCCCATCTCTGATTTTTCCCATTTGCTCAAAATGAGCCATAAAGAGCACCAAGTTTAATCTAATCAGGCAGCACTTAAAATATGCAATCAGGCTCCAGGGGTGACTCCCCCTCCAGCCTCCGAAACACAACTGATTTGGGAGCAGGAATGCCGAGAGATCGGAACTCCTGATTAGCTGAACACGCCACTTGTGTGATTATTCTTGAGGTTCTGCACTTTTTGCTGCAGGTTTTTCAGGCATGATGTGCAGCCTGTACCCAAATGCCCGTGGCAGAGCTGTTGGGGTGCCCAGAGGACACATGCACAGCTCTGGGCCCAAAGTCTGGGCAAGAAATGGGTGGCTTGGCAGACACATCATCTGATTGGGAATCCCAGAACTTCTGAAGGCAAACTGGAAAAATCAGTAATTAGGAGCCCCCCAAAACGCTCCCCAAACCAACAAGCATCGTGACCTACACTCCCCCTGTGCTGCTGCTGGTGCTTTTGGCAGGGCAACTTTGCTGAGGAATCCCCACCTGCCAGACCCAGGAACCAACTGCAAAAAACACCAAAGTTCAGAGAAAGGCTTTTCTTTTTAGTCATTTCTCTCCTTTAAAACTCCTTTTCCACAAGTAGGGAGGAAGGACCTGCAATGAAAGGCAAATATTGAGGAGCAGCCCAGGACAGCTCTCAGTTTCCAAGCAACACAGACACTGATCATGACTATTACGATTTCACCTTTTAAAGAATCTCCTGTCTATGGCTAATTTTAAATAATGAGCTTTATTAATATTAATTACATCTCAAACTCATGTGGGATGTAGCTCAGACATACACTTTTGAGGCAAACCCCAGGGAAGTTGCATGGTTGTGGAAGGCATGAAGTCAGAATATTCCTCTGTCCTGACCCCCCACCTTTGGGACCAAACCTGGGTCCTCCCCAGCTGCAGGGATGGCTGCTCATGTTTTCCCAAGGAATGGTTGTGCTCTGTACCTTCTCAGGGCATCCCTCACCTGGCACAACCACCCACCCAAAGCTCAGCAGTACCTCCAAAACAGAATAAAGGAAAGAAATAGTATCGTGCTGTAAATCCAGCATGAAGAATCACGTCTGGGAGACAGTCTCATCATGCTTTTAAGAGTCTCCCTATTTTCTAGAGCAATTCCAGAACAAGACTGACTCATCTACAAAGGAAACCACTTTTCCTCCTCTCTTCAGAGGCACTTGAGAAAGGTTTCACTGCTCTTGTTCCTGCCAAATACTTCCTATGGTGAGATACTCAGGGCCACGCTTACTCATCAGAAGACCATCCTCTTGGGAAAAATATCTCCTTACTTTGCCATATTTAAAGCAGGATACTCACAGTACTCTAATTGCAATTCTGTTGACTCAGTATTTTTCTCGTCTCTTCACACCCATCACTGGGTAATGGAAATTTGATTACTGATGGTTTGCACCAGAAGAAAATAAATTTAATGCTTTTAACTGGTATGCTTACATGGAGTCTGTCCATACCACTTTTTTCATTATCTGGCTTAGAGTAATTAATTATTGTTAAGCTTTGTGTGCTGAGTTTGGGCAACCACTTTGAGCAGAAGAGAATTCTGGATGGTGAAAGACCCATTTAAAACCTGGTCTCTAGGGTTTATTTCACCAGATTTTTGCATGCTTGACTGACCAAGTCTGCACTGTGAAACCCAGGGGCAACACAGGAAATTTAGCTTTACACTGGTTTTGAAAAAAGGAAATAAATCTAATACTCTAAAATGTATCCCCAGAGTTGCAAAGAAGAGAGTACTCTAATTGCAATGGGTGTTCAATAATTAGTAATGTATAGCAACTGTGGAATCATTGCAGCAGTGGCAGTTAAATATCCTGTACCAGGGAAGTGAACATGATGAAGAGGCTGCAATTACAGAGGTGCCTCCCTAAATGCACTTCCTTTGCAGGACAGAGGCACCAGACCGAAGAGAAAAAAAAAAAGCCACAAGGCAGCCAAAAATAAAGAAAACCGATCCCTGTGAGTGGATGTGTTGGTGAACAGGGTCACACAACCAGCTGTTCTCCAGCCTAGGTGTGTAAATCCCCACTGGAAACCCCAGAGGATAAAGGAAAACCGCCCTGAAAGTCAGCCTTTATGGATCCCTCTGTATTGGTGTCTTATTGAGGGGTGACAGGCCACACATAAAGCACAGTCCAGCTGTGCTTTGCATCCCTGGCCCTGCACGAGGCAGGAAAGGTTGGCTTGGTGTTCAGTTTGTGCAGGTAAGAGAGGCAGACTGTGCTGTATGGGAGAGCACTTTGTGTGTCATCCTTACTCAAGGTCTTTTTACTGTTTCATGGGAGATCCAACATTGCTGATAAAGTGTCTTCATAACACTCAGAAAAAGCCCTGTCTGTGACTAATCCCCAGGGAGAAGAAAGCGACAACGTGTCCTTCATCCTGAGGAGGCAAGAAGTTAGTCACAAAACCACCCAGGAGTGGTGGGGCCAAGGTCACCTGCCTTTCTCAGGTAAGGAGTCTGTGTGAGGCAGGATGAGCTCTGAGGCCGTGGGACAGCCCTGGCTCCTGATGGATGTGGAAAGGTCAGTGTCCCAGCTCCTGCATCCCAGGAATATCTCCCACCTGAGATGCCTGTGCTAAGCCTTGTACAGTGCTGATCTGTTGGAAATGGCCAAAGGAGGATCTGCTCTTGGGATGTTCTCCTGGCTCCACACAGTTGCTTCCCATGTCTGCTCTGGTCCCTGTGCCTATTGCCAGCAATGCCTGGCCAGTGTGAGCCACCAGCCAAAGGCATTTTGGTAGAATTTAGAAGCTCAGCACTGTTTGTGTGTACTCATCCATGGGAAGGAACACAAGAACTGCACAACACCCCGTGGTTCATTCCCTGAGCAGCTCCACAGTCCACGAGGGCCAGGACACTGCTCTGAGCAAGCAGAAAATCCTCACAGTACTGCCACTCTAAATAGCTTTTTTTAAAAAATTTAGTATTTAAAGACTACTTCTCCTTTCATGCAGGTTTGTACCCTTGAAAGCCCTGCAGTGGATACCAGAGGGCTCAGACCTGCGAGCGGGTCTGTGCAGACACAGCCCCGTTTCTGTGCACGGGCATAACCACTCAGGAATGAGGCTCTGCATTCCAGCTGCTATAAGGCTGCTGGATACTCCAAACCACCCTCACTTGAGCTCTGCAGTCAAGGGTACTTCAGTTTATGGTTTAACCCTTGAGGAATAAAGCCTGAGCGGGCGCGCTGTGCTCAGGGCTCTCAGCGCCGGCGGAAAGGAGCACGAGGCATCCACTCCCCCCCAGGCTGAGCGTGCTCACGGGTTTAAGTGGTCTATTAAACATCTCCAGGCAATTCCGAGCCCTTCAGAGCCCACATCATCACTCGGCTTCTGCTTCAGTTTGGACATTTGCCTCCCGGGCTGCTCATGATACCCGCCCGCAGTGTGTTTGTACCACTCCTCCCACCGCCAGATCCGTCCCCTCTTCGCAGCCCTTGAGTTCCCATCTGCCTTCACTCCTTTCTGCTGGGGCCTTTCCACTGCTGTCAGTCGCTTGCAGAGCCCAGATTTCCTCTGCCTTTCATCCAGGTCAGCCTCCTCACCTCCCTCCAGCAGGTTATTGCAGTAAATGACACTGGGTTGTTCCTCTCAAAACTCTTCAAGCTCAGACCTGAAGCAGACAACATAAATTTTGAAACAAACCTCTGAGTCTTTATACAGCGAGGCATTAAATAATACAACAGCCTCATGAATTCAGGCAGAATTCATAACTTTGATACAGTTGAAATGTCCTAAGCCTTCAATTCACATTTCCACACCTTGATGCCAGAGGAGGCTGATGACTCTCCAAGGGCTTTTCTACAGAATAAAGTTGTATTGCTGCAGCACTTAACGTGGCTCCATAAAGTGACACAGCTCGACTGGAGCGAGGGCTGCGCTGGCACTGATTTCCATATAAAGTGGCTTATTATGGGTTAGTCAAATGTGGTCCCGACCAAACCAGGACAAACTGATATTACTGGTATTGGTTGAAATTTGGAGATCAGTTGGAGCAGGTGGCTTTCTCCTGTAGATGATCTCTGGGATGTGTGGGTGAGGGCAGCACAGGGAGGGGCCAGCATGGGGATCTCCATCTCTGGCTGCAGGGGGGTCTCTGCCATCCCTGCAGCACCTGCTCTCGTGCTCCAAACATTGCTCCTCTCCCTGGGACGTGGCTGTTTGCTTGCTGTGGAGCTGCTCATGCTGTGCCCCAACATCTGCCTTACCTCCACCTTGATGGGTGGATGGAGCAGATAAACTGCTACTTTTTCTCTAATTGCAGTGATATTTTCTTTAATTGACGTCTACAAGCTTCAGAACCTTCAGATTCATCAATAAATGTAATTTTAAAAGCTCAAGGTACTGTAAGTCTGTGCTGATAGACAATCACACAGCATACAAATGACTTTGCCTCAGTAACAACCTCTGAGCTGTCATTTTCCATTCTATCTTTTGCTACAGAAACACCACCTCGGATCTAGGTAGTGGCTAACACAAAGAACAGTGGGTGAGGAGATTCCAATTTGAGTGTGTTTTCCTGGCTATTTTAAGGACTTGTTGAGTAACAGTGTGAGAAGAACCCACTCCATTCCCCGTGCCTGTTCGGAGCCTGCGCTGTGATTAGTGGTACTTCCAGCACTGCTGGGAAGCATTCTGCAAAGTTCTCAGACACAGTAACTCACAGAATTACAGGCATTTCCATAATTATGGATGTGTGTGCCGAGGCATTTTTATTAATTGAGTAGCCAGCTGGGAAAATTCCAGTCCTAATCATAAGTCCTAATAGGTATGGGCAATGTATTAGCTAAGAATGACTTAAAATACATCTCAGGGACGTGCTGTCACCTGGTGTTGACACCTGCAGAGAAGATATTTGTACCAAGCAGAGGAATTTGGAGGACAGATCTGTCATGGTAAGACACGAGGAAGCCCCGTGCCCCAGGACCAGAGTGGGAACAAATGGAAATAATTATTCTGGAGAGTGAGTAACTGAAATTCCTGTTACAAGGACTGTTTTAGCCATAAGCTAGTGAGGAGATGAAAAACTGCCATCAGAATGAAAAGTGCTAGAAGCAGCAGAAACGCATGCAACAGCAAGGTTAGCAATTGGGTAGGAAAAAAGGAGAAAAAAACCCTGCAGAATCTTCGCTCTCAGCAAAAATTGAAGGCAAAACCCGACAGATTCTGTTTAAAGAAATCGTTTACAGCGATTTTCTTTACTCCCAAGTTAAAGCGTGCATGTTCTCATTCCAGCTGAATAAGGGAGCCTTTTTGCTGATGCAGAACACATCTTACTAGTTCATTTTCAGTACAATGCACAGAGAATTAAGGGCACAATTCCTGGTAACAAGAATGGAGATTGTGCACGTCTCCTTCCTTCCTGCACATCATGGGATAAACAGCCGTGAGTGCAGGGCAGGGAACACCAGACACATCGCTCTGGCGTTGGTTATCGGGAGTCAGAGGTGACAGTTAAAATCTACCCTAAAACAGAGGAAATATTTCTCTGTATAGCAGTTCTTCCTATCTCCCATTTACAAGAGCGATGACCAGGCTCAATATGCAGCAGCTGAATACAAATCAGGCTGCGAGCCCTGCGCTCTGCGACACCATCAGAAATAAATGCCTGAATTTTACCTTCTCGGGAAATCGCGTCAACATCAGCACAACCACGTCTTGCCTCTGGTATAATCTCAATCAGGGCACAATTCAGCTCTGATGGGCTTTTGTCAATATGGGGCTGACCTTTCTGAAGCGTGTGACATGGGTTTTGCTGGCTGCACCGCTCGCCTGATCCGCAGAGGTGATGAGCTCCGTCCGTGCTCACTGAGCTCCTCGGGGTTTAACGGTGTGCAGGCTCCGAGCTGGGCCCTAAGCACTCGGTTCAGCCTCTGTGAAACAGGCGTGACATTGATCTGGGACTTGGACGGGTCTAAGCCAGAGCAGTAGCAGAGATACATTGACTCTTTCAGGGGGGGAAAAAAGTGGTTTTTTTTCATGCAGGAGAAAGGCAGAAAATGTCTTGTTAGAGCAGGTCCAAAGGAGGGCCATGAAGATGCTCCAAGGGCTGGGGCACCTCTCCTATGAAGACAGGCTGCCTCCCACTTTCCACCTGTAGTATCATTGCTGAGCCCTTTATAAAGATTTCCACCCAGAGGGCTGTCCCATGGCAGCTGCAGGAGCCAGGTCTGTCCCACAGCTCTTTCCAGCTGCAGCCCACGCTCTCCAAGCAATGATTGGGAGGCTTCGACCTGGAGCTCCAAGCTCAGAGTCCCCCTTCATTTTTAGGAAATCACTGCAACATGACACCTTTTACCAAATAACTAAAACAAACACAATCTTGTGGGTTTTAGTTGAAGGTGATGGAGATGAGTTAGATAGAACTGGATTTTGTAATCATCAATGTCTCTTATGAGTACTATGACTCTAGCTTCCAGAACTGTTTGACAAGAGAGAATCTTCCAGTAAATAAACTTGAGTAATTAATTCCTGCATGGTACCCTATAATAATGGGGATCTTTAAATGTCACCTAGTCCAAACCCCCTGCAATGAGCAGGGACATCTTCAACTACATCAGGTTGCTCAGAGCCCTGTCCAACCTGGCCTTGAAAGTTTCCATGGATCCACCACCTCTCTGGGCAACCTGTGCCAGTGTTTTACCACCCTCATTGTGAAGAACTTCTTCCTTCTACCTAATCCAAATTGGCCCTCCTTCAATTTACAATAACGAGAGGAGACTGCTTTCAGTGTAAAGGACACACAGCGTCGTTTCATTCCTTCTCTGTAAAAACAAAACACACTCACCGAGGAACCGAAAGAGAAAATCCAGCAGTGAATTGCTCAAATGTGCTGCATTTCAGGCTCTCATCAGAGGCTGCTGCTGTGGCATGCCCACGTGCTCATACAATCAGGGCACCCTGAGACTCTGCCAGCCACAAATTGTGTTTCTCTTGCAGCTCTGACGAGGAATCATTTTCGTAGGGAAGCGAAGAGTGGCCCTGCCTGGAGTTCCTGTCTCTGAGCCTCTTCGTGCCTCTATAAATAGCAAATCATCAACTCACCTCCTCTGAGCTCATCACACCCTCCCTGCCTTCCCTGCCTGCCTGCTTGTTGAAGCTGTCACTGTGACTCAGATCTCCCCTATCAGATTCCCTGCGCAGGGAGATTCCCCACACATTATATGGCATCGTGGAGCTATTAAGCTCCTTAGGTTTATATCACCTAAGCTGCTTAGGTTTCTATCACCAGCAGTGATATGCTGTTGAAGAACCTGACATTTGAGGCAATGTAATTACAATTTGAGGTCTCAGAGCTCCTAAACACTTAAGTTAACAGAGAGGGTCTGCATCACTTTGACAGCAACACTGAGTGAAAATGAAGTGTCAACATCCCAGACAAATGTCATACACAAAACCAAGGACAAACATAAGCTATGGCCATGTAGGACTGCAACATTTCACTGATCCTCCTGCAGAATTCCCTCAGATCCCAGGCATCAGTCTCTTTCCATTACACCCAGCCCCCTGCTCAACAAAAATATTATTATTATTTACACTGTGAAGCAAAACACTCTGTTACTCTTTGCTTAAAAAACACACAGATGAAAAAAGATGTTTCTCATTGTAATAGACTTAATTTATTATAATTGCTGAAATGACTGTAACTTCAATCTAATCTTGCTTCCAACCCCCTGTAATGGCATTACTCGTGTATTCATCAAAGCACGGGATTGTTTGCACTAGAAATCTCCAGATAACCTGCTTACTCAGTGACGCCACAGATATCTGTCAGGCCCTAATATTTCATTTCCTGAATAAATGTTTCATAGACTCCATACTCGGCATGTGAAAAGAGTAAAATATTCTTTTGATCATTCGTTTGAAATATTTGCTTCGCCCTTTAAGAGGAATGTAAGCAGCGTGCAGTCAGAGCGAGACAGGAGGCTGGATAAACTGATACACAGGGGCTTAATGACATTCTGTGTTCTTTAAAGTGATGTGAAACCAAAGAGTCTCGCTGTCCTCCCGCAGACACCTGGCCTCTCTTTCGCCAGGGCCAGGGGTGAAATGTCCCTGAAGCTGCTGCTCAAACATCCCGTTCCAGCTGAGTGTGGGTGCATCAGACACCCAATGTCTGTGCAGTTCCACCCTCGAGAGCCTGAGATTTGAACAGTTTGACTCCATGACCTCAAGGGTCCTTTCCAACCTAAATCACTCTGTGACTCTGTTCTGTGATCTGTACATGCCCATTTCACCCACTAACATTGCTGCAAGTCCTGCCCTGCCCATGCCGAATTCAGAAACAAGAAGTCTCATGATTGACCCAGAGGATCTGTTTCTCATAAAATAAAAATCCTAGAAAATTGTGTATTTGCTAATCTAACACACATGGGAATGCTGTGACATGACAGAAAGGAGGGTGTAATTGCAAGAGCCGAGCCCATGCTTTTTTAGGTGGCTGCAGAGCTGGAGAGCCAGCTGAGAGCCAGGCTGCTCTTGGGTTGACCCTCATGACCCTTACCTGCTTGGTAAGCAGGTACAGTTTGCAGGAAAGACCAGAAACAAGCAGCAATTTAACTTTCAGTGCTTTGGAATAGTTTCAGAACTGCAGGACTGCAGAGAAACAGAGGTGAAAAGTGTACTGTGTAACCTGGTTTTGGAGCTGAAATGCACCCACTGAGGATGGTTTGGCTTCCCACTTCAGCAGTGCCTGACTCTGTAATTACAGTTTTCATGAAATATATACATTTCCAAACTTAACTATTGATTTGTTATGATGTTTGATAATTAATTAGCAATAGGAGACCACTAGTTTTCTTGGCACTTATTATCATTTTGTTGTTTTCTTTCCTTCTGTGCCTGACTGGTCCTGTCATCCCCTGCCTTACACCTGTGCTGGAAGCCCTTTGGAGTGCAGACAATATGCTGGATTTGTTTGTGTACAGCCCATGGAGGTTCTTTGCCACAACCAGAAGTCTGAGACACTACCATAATTCAAATTCTAATATGCCAACAGAATCCAGTGTCATCTGTTGAGAACCTGTTTCTGCACTGCTTTAAAACACCAATAAATAAGAATTTTCCTTGTGGTGTCGCTTATTTTGTTATGTATTTTTATCAAGGGAGCCAGTTGCAACAAGTAGAACCCTGAGCTGGTTAGAGCTTATTTCAAGTTAATTTAAAATAATGTGTTCTCTCTCCAGACTCATCCATCTCTACAAAGAAAACTACAAGCAATCCGGGACATTCAAAGCATAACGACATTCAGATATGTCCAGACACAAATAGCAACTTCTGAAACAAGAATCTGCCTCTGGAGCCTTTTCAGTTGGTCCTCAAATAGGAAATATTTAAAGGGTGATCATGATAGTATAATTTCTCTTTGTTTGAGACAAGATGGAGTGAATGTGTCATAAGGCACCAAGAAAGAACAAGAGAAATCTCAGTGGGACAAAATGAAAGGACTTCATTATAGACAAGATCCTCACTCCAGCTAAATCAATGATAAATCTGGTGACTTCAGTAGCCAAGGATTTCATGACACAGCTTCAACCAAAAACACTGTTTAGCATCATCTTGTACAATCTGAGGGCTCAAATTTTCTCCCTCTCTGTAAAGCCATACCCCGGAGCTGCAGGATCTGGCCATATGCCTGTGGCAGAGCCCCACTCAAATCTGGGCTCTCCGGGGTCTTCCAACAACCCCCTGAGCAACATCCCAAACTTCCAGAACGGGAAAACTCGTTCTAAATGTGAGTCTGCTGGGGATTTCTATGGGTATTAGTACGTAATTGGAATTTCAGTGCTAACAAGTTGGTGTTTCAACAGACTGACATTCCAAGTGTCCTCAGGAATCGGTGGCCCGGAGCCCACGGCAGGGAGGCACTGACACCACGGGGGAGCAGCACCCGGCTGTCCCACTGACCTCGGGGGACACTGAGGCTCTCCTCACATCCCAGAGTCCAGGGAAAGACACCAGCAATGACTGAAAGGAGAGCTCTGCCTTTGCCTCGTGGATTATCTCCCTGGAACCAAACATTCCCTTACCCACACACACGGCCAGCTCGAAGCAGATGAATCCCAATGAAAATACCTAAATTTTCCCTGGGTTTATTTCTTTATACAGAGGAGCAAGCACACAAACAAAACTGGGAACAACACATGGAGTTCTCCAGTCTACTCCTTTTCCCACTTAATAAAGGGTATGCTTTGCTACCACTTAATTCAATGGAAAAATTCCTTTAGGTCTCCATGGGAACAGCATTGGGTCTATAATACTTAACTATAAGTACCAAATTCTATAAGCTTTGGCTGAAACTTTTTAGTGTCCTTTTAAAGATCTCTGTGGATAAAGAACTTCAGGCTCTGGAGTCAATAAAGTCAATGAAGCAGCTTTCACAGGCATCAAAAGTTCACTTTCCAACTTTGTACAAAATAGTTACTGGAATTTGGGGGGGGCGAGCACAAAGAAAACACTGTAATAACTAACACAATGACCCTTTCAACAGGGCAGGCGAGCAGCCTTCTTAATGAAATTGGACTTAACGTACGTTTGGACCAGACAGTGAAAGAAAATCCTCTCACCAGCACATCACAAGGCCAATAATGTGTAAACAGATAATAGCAAGAGCTGTGTGGTTCATAATTAATTCAGAGGAGATGGCATTTCTGCCTTCTTCCTGCTCTGGTCAGTCATTGAAGACAATTTGCCTCTCAGCCTGTGTGAAGGACCATATTTCAGAACTAAATCCTTCTATTCCCATCATGATAACACTGATGTGAAGTACTAAAATAACAGTATTTACATTTACAGGACAGTGTAGTGTGTGTCAATTTCAGACAAACCCCTGAACACATAACCTGCTGTTCGCACCCAAATCAGCTTCAAAATGAACAGAAATACAATCCATAAAGAAATGGTGATGATAATGAACAATGTAATTAATAATCTGATCCTGAGACCGAGCAGTTCAAAGTTCAACAGTTTTGAAAACAAGTTGGATGCACTGGCTTTTTTTAGCACAGGTTTATCCAGGATAAAACCCACGGTGGGTCTCAGATGTTTGGGGTGACCTTTCTCTGCCCAGTAAGTTCCCTCATGAATACGTATTTAGGCCCCCCTTTGTGCTCGAGGTTGTTGCTGTGCCAGGTACAGCAGAATCCTCCCCAGCCTGGTGGCTCCCAGCTCAGCCCATGGTATGTGTACCAAATTGGCAGCTGTCAAAATTATTCAGCCTAGAAATGCATCAGACACGGCAGTTAATGGCCCAAACTGAAAAACAAGGACAGAAACACAAGATCTTTTCAGTTCCAGGGGCTGAGGACCGAATACCCTGTGCTGCAGGTGGAGGCTTGGGCAGGCACATCTGCCCACCTCCAGCACTGGCAGCCTCTTACAGCCAGATCTCTGTTCCTCCAGTGCCATCAAACCAGAACTCTGCCTTCGTACAGGAGCTTGACCCGGCCCTGGCACAGGTTCAAGGCCAAAAATAATGTGGTTTATGACCCCACTGAACTCCCAATTAAAACATTCACATACTGGGGATTCTAAAACACACTTTCTTCCAGTAACATTTGCAGTAGCTCAGAAAATCCCACGCTACGTGCTCTGACCACATCATAAAGAAAGAGGCTTCATTCTGGATGCTGAACAACATGCCCTGTTTGAGAGGAGCATGTTTGCTTTCTGGCAGGATTCAGCTTTCACACAGACCACAGCAGACACAAGCATTAAGAATGGATTCACGCAGTCACGGAGGCTGGAGCATTACCGTTAGTGGGACAGGACTAAATACAGAAGATATCCTGTCCAAAAATCTTTATTTTCAGTGCAGAAACATGGGATAATGATGAGAAACCTGTAGGGAGTATTATGATTTCCATAGCTTGTGATGCTAATTACAGTCATTACCAAAGAGTCTGAAAAGTTCTGCCTATTTTTTGTTCTCTGCTCACGGTGGCTGGGCATGAGACAAACTCAAGGTGTCATAATTGTAAGCAAAAAAACCCCTCCAACCCTAAATCACATTTATTTTCAAACACTACTACCTGAGATTTCTATAATAGCTCAAAAAGCCCTCTCCTATGTACACAAACATTATCCAAGATACATTCTTTTCTAACATGACTCATATCCTCTGAATGCACACCAAGAGCAGAGTAGCATCGGATTCTTAACGGGGTTTGGATTCTACATGGGGTTTTTTTTTTTATTTAGCTCCTTTTCCCTTCACCTCTTTCCCCATTCTTCTTTTGACATTAAGAGACTTCTAGAGATTAACTGAAGAGCTCATGTTCAACATAACTGTCCACTCCAGTGCAGTAACACACAATTCATCACTGGTCTCCTAGTTTTGGACTGGTTTTATCCCAAAGATGTTAATGAAATGAAAAGAATGCCTCCTAAATCATTTACCACCCTGGCTGCACAGTGGGCAAGGCTGGACCCAAGGGTTTATAACAGATTACACCTTCTAAGGAAGTCAGATGTCCTGAGGAGGATCTGTGAGCCATCTCCACCACGGTGACATGGGGCATGTGAATTCTGTACTCAGTTGAAGCTCCTCCATTAGAAAGACTAACAAAATGAGGGAGAGAAGGCCAGAGAATTGCTTTGGTGTTTAAATAACAAATTAGACAGTGCTGGAGCTGGGGCTGCTCACACACAAATGCTGCCCACTCACCCAGAGTCTGGTCACTGTTTCCCACTCACCACAGAGCCCCGGCCAAAGGCGAGGTGGGAACCTGCCTTGCCAACTCACACATTACAGCAGATTGCCTGCTGATTACATCTTTCCTCTTCCAGAAAACAACTCTAAACAAATAAGGCATAGTATTTGCCTGGGAAAGCTTCCACAAACAGTAAAAAGCTCAAACAGAAACATGGGTTGGGAAGCCTGGCCGGATGAGAAGGCCCTTTCCCTCCTGGTGCTTCTTCATATACACCAAAAATTCTTACAGAATCTTGGCATGTTAAATGTGAAGTATTTATCTGTCTCTGTTATCCTACCTTTTTTATTTTGAATTACTTAGTGCTACTGTAGTGATCAGGGAATATTCCTTTTTCCCTGTAAATTTTTTATTAGGCACCTCCTAATCTCTAAATATTTAAAGCTTTATTTGTTTGGCACATTGGATTAATTGACTATTAATACAAAACCTCCCACAAAGAAGCTGCAGATATACTACCTCAAGCTGTGATTTCTTCACTTCTCACAGCCTAAGGCCTCAGTTCTGCAATTACACACATTTATCTGTACTACGGTGAAGAATCCCAAAGGGACGACTCACAGTGGTGGAGTTAATCACATTTGTGAAGATCCAAGTCCCGTAGTTTTGGCTTGGGACTGTGTTTGGATGAGACATCTTCAGGGAACCCAGATCTGAGGCAAGCAGCACAGTGCAGTGTTTGCTGCTCCTTGTGAATAATGGTACTCTGATAAACCTGAAGGCAAAGGTGTTCCTGTACCTGAAACTCAGAGCAATGGCTCACACCTCCAGCCCAGCCAGTGGGTTCCTGCCTGACACTAAAATCCTGCAGATCTGGATGTCTGTCTGTCCACCAGTAAAATCAGGTGAATGATGTGCATAAATAGGACAAAAACTCTGGGGTGAATAATTTGAAGATGTCTCCACAGTGATTTTCCATCTTTATATGAAGTCCCACGGAAAAGAAGTGATTATGAACTGTTAGTGATTAATTTTTTCCCTACTCCCAAGGGAAACTAATAGGACACCTCTTTAATTATTAGAAGATATTCAAAACTACATTACAGTATGTGAATATAGGACAGATGGAAATGACAACATTTCACAACTTGGTAACATACACTCTCCCTGAAAAATCAAAGTTACTAGAATACATTATCACCAAGCCTGGTTCATCCAGGTCGTGTTTGCAACTCCCCTGCTGGCTTAAGGTGGGACTTTTAGCAAAATAGTTACATCTGTTCCCCCATTTGTAATTGGCAGCTACCAAAACTTCTCTTCCTCATACAACTGAGGACACGCAGAATCAAGTCAAGCTCTGGTGCAGAAGCAAAGACATCTTGTGAAGACAGTTCTATCACAGATTAACTTCTCTGTTTGTAAAGTGCATGGTATCACCACAGACCAAAAGGAAAAATGGACTAAAACCAAGCCCTTGAAAACACATACAGAGTGAGAGCAGAGTGTCTTGCACTAAGGTTATGTATTTAACAGTTTTACATGAAATATTCATATATAAAAACTTTGTTAAGTGCTTTTCTCCAATTTAAAAATCTAAAGACTTCAAAAATAAGGCATTCAATATTTGAAAAAGTACAGATTTACAAAATGTGTATATTCTGTCATGAAAACTCCACACCAACATTATACACTTGGAAAAAAAATACAAACAGGATATATTACAAATTTATGTAGCAATAACTTAGTTCATACCATGCAATAAAAAGGACGTTAATCGAGATACACAAGCTTTTAGCTTTCCTAAACGGGAGGCCTTAATTTTGTTTGCAAATGTGTTTTTATGCAAATTCATAGAACTGTGGCACTTGAAATTTCTGGTAGCCTTTCTATTGAGAGTTAAATTGTACATAAGGATTATGAGGATGGAGAGTAACACAGCAGCTGTTACGAATCATTCCAACTTTGTTCAACAATGGCTGAAACTCTTTTCTCATATTCACGTTTGTTCTCCTGGTAAAGCTGTGCTGCCTGACTGTTTGCTGGACTGTTTGGATTGGGTTCATCAAGCAGAGACTGGAAAGAGGGAAAACAAACTGTGAGACAAACCAACACGTTCAAGTCAGGGAAAATCAAGTTACAACTCTCAAGCCAAATGTGTTTCAGAGGGCAGACATGACTCAGAAGGGCCCAGCTGAAAAAACCCCAGTTAAACTCATGGTTAGGCACCCTAATTACATTGCTGAACCTCAAATTACACCCTGCATAAGCAGTAGTGCTGCACACACTTGTAAGTTCACAAACCTAAGAGGGACACACAGTCCTTCTGTGCCAGTCAACACTGAAGCTAATTGACTATTTGGCAGTTACACCACTATTGTCATCCAGGGCTAAAGAGGTGCTTAAGATGTCTCCTACAAAACGACACTGCTGAAAAATAAAAACAGTCACGCAGGAGAAAAGGAAATGTGCTTCTCTGCTGTGCCAGGCCATTTTCACTTATTCCAAGTGGCAGGTTCCAGCAGTATTGTCCCTTCGAGGACTTCACAGGGCAAAGCTTCACAATAAAGGTTAGTGTTTGAAACACCAGGCAAATTTCTGCATCTGATGTCCTATCTTGACCAGAAACAGCCAAACCAGTAATTGCTTTCCTATACAAAAATACACAATGGCAGTTTTGTAGCTCAGAATTAGTAATTATGTAGATCTGTTTTTATTTGATCTAAAAAACTCCTTCTTAGCTCAGGAGGATTTGAAGTTCCCCTTGATACAGGTACCTGGCTATCCCCATCACTGAACTGTGTATTCTAGAACAGAAACAAACAACAACACAAATATTTGTTACAACAGCTGCCAAGTTACCTGAATCGAAGTTAAAATAGATGAAACATCGTATGTTGGACTCCAGCGGTTCTGAAGAATATCTAAACATATGCTGCCATCCGCATACACTGCAAACACAACAGGGATCATTCCGAAACTGTCACACTTATAGGCCATTCCACACTGCCCGAGGCAGAGTTACTGTTCCAAACCCAGCTGTACTTGAGTTAGTGCTTTAGGAAAGGGGACAGCAGTTCTGTCTCTCAGTCTTCTGTAGCCAGAAATAAGTGACATGTGGCTCCAGCAGGCCCCTGCAGCCCAGGATGGGGCTGCACAGACACAACTGCTGTTCCATGGAAGGGGGGCAGGACTCTGCAGCCAGAATTGCCTCTTTAAACCAACCTAAGTGCAGCTGCTGCTGAAAACACTTACAGGCTTTGCTACCGAGGGTACATATTGATTAGAAAGAGGCAGATAGCTGCTTCTTAATAGCATCATAACTCTTAATTTTTCATCAAGCAGTTGCTGTCCTAGACATCTACTTAGGAGATGGCAACAAAGAGAGATGAAGAGCTGTTAAGCATTCTGGAAGTTTGGAGAATATGTGACCACACCACAATATTTAACGGGTATCACAGCTAAATAAAGATGATTTACTCACCATTTGGATGGAACATTTTTGACAAAAACCTAACAGTTGGAGGCTTATTTGGATATTCTTCAGAAAATTCTATTACTAGTTTAAAAGTACCTGTTCAAACAAAGATAAATACAATCAGATAACTGACAACAAAGGAACATCTCCAGGAATATAGACAAGAAATTAATTTATGTGCTCCATGATCAAGATTTCTTCTCACCATTACATAAACAAACAATACTGAGTCTGGTTTCTTTTTATGTACTTCAAGTGATAATGAAACTTAAGAGTAATAAATTCAGCAAGAGAAGCTGGGTAGAAGCTTGGAGACTCACTATATACATGGCAAAGGCAGCTAGATCCAACATTATCCCACTGCCTTCCCTTTTTTCCATGACCCAACATGCTGGTTCCATGGACTTGGGTGACTTTAAGGCGTTTCATTAAGAAGGCACTGTGGTGCCAGCAAAAAAACACTGGAATTTCATAATCAGCGATCTCAGTCTTTGGAGCTTGTAACTGATTCACTGAAAACCTTTATTATGGATCAGTGAATAATTTACTGTAACTCCTCCAACCCAACACAGAGAAAAACCCATCTGCTGCCAATTACTGCAATAATACTATAATTATTAAACTCATTATTCCTCGTATGCCTAAGGGAGGTTCATTACACACCAACTTTCATGTTTATATACAAATTTGGGATTCCCTCGCCCTCACTGAGTTCTATATTCAGAACAATTGCAGGTTTTTCACCTGTTCTTCATTAGGAGAACAGCAATGAATCAAACATGCCAGAAAGATGAAACGAGAACAGCACAGTCTCGTGGAGCTCAGTTATGGGGATGTGAGAACACATCTGGCAGCATCAGGCCAACATCCCCTCCTGAAAGCTCTAGTGTACATGTACAGACAAGGCTTGATAGAAGCATTGCTTTGTAACTTCCTAACCAACCATCAGCCACTATAAGACACTGCTTAGCTCAAGATACATAATTTTGGAGCCAACAATCCTCCCTCAGCTTGCTTGGTTTGTTTCATATTATATACAGATAGCATCTATATTTTTCCAAAGCAGAACAGTGTTAATACTGGCAATATTTATAAGAATGTCAAAGGATAAAGAAGTTAGTGGCTTACCATCTTCAAAAGGTGTCCCTTCTGGCCTGAAAAGTTTTAAAAAGAAACTCCAATTAAAAGTGATCATTACTTGCTTCCACACAGGCAATAAATAAACTCCACAACGAATTTGTATCTTCTTCTTCACCCTCCCCAAGATATAAGTAGAGGCAATAATTTAAATATTTAGAGAAGCATTCAGAAGCAATCCCTGAGAGCTTTGTTGTATCTCAGGCACTCCCTCAGAGTCACTCTGCTATTTGGGTATCTACTTCATCACCATCCCAAACAATACACGTGCCATTATGCGAGTAGATTGGAATTAATGAGCAGGTAACTAGCACTCATACTTCAGTGTTGTGGAAGGATCCCAAACCAGCTCCCCTGCTGTAGGATACACAAAGCAACCTCCCAGACAGAACCTGTACCTTGTCCCACTGGGAATCACTCCAATCACTGCTAACACATCTGGATTTAATGGCCGAGAACATGCGGTGCTTATGTACTTTAAAGAGGAATCCTGCTTTTCTGTAACCGAACTCCTACACAGTCTAACCTCTTTATCAAGCCACATGCAAGCTTTACTCAACAAAAAAAGTTGAACAAATTGAAAATTTAAAATTTTTCTTTCCTATGCATTCTGCTTTATTCATGAAAGCGGATTTTTACCACTTGGTCATTTTTCTAAGTTTGCTGACTTTCTGTACAGAAAAAAAAAGAGAATAATTGTAAAAACAAACACCAGGTTGTTATATTTAACCCTCCGATACAGAAATTCCCAGTGATCAAAAACTCTTACCCAAATATAACTGCATTCCATTGCATTATATTATTCTCAGATGGTGCACCACTGACACCCACAGGAGGGTCTTCTTGCAATCTAAACATTACAAACACAGAATGACAAGTCTTAGATAAGTTAAATACTTCTGCATGCAAGTCTAATTTAACAGTAATATCCACATTTTGTAAATATTTTCTCATTCCCAATCAGAGAGTAAAAAAGCATTACATGCAGATTATCAATACTCCAAGAGACAAACCTCCAAGGCAACACACACCAAGGTTTTCTCATGTGTTACACAGAGACAGTGCAAGAGCCCAACAGGTCTGATTAAGTGTTCAGGGAGCAAAGGATCAACTGGAAGAATAATGTAAAGCACTGCAGACAGCAGGCATTTCCAGTGAAAGAGCAATTGCTGCTGGCTGCCACAAGGAAGAGGAGAACAAGCTGCAGCCACAACCAGGAGCTGAGACCCAGGCAGTGACACACTGAGCACACTTGATGGGACTCAGCACAAGGGACTGTCAGTGGAGCTTTTCCTGCATTCCCAGATCCGTGCATGAGACGTGGCTAAATTTGGTATAAGCCTACTTTGACTGGCAAGCTGATTGCTTCAAAAGGGAGCAAGGGGAAACCTGTGTACTTACTAGTTCAACAATGTGTTTATCTCTAAAGCAATCACGGGAGCATTTTAAATTATTTTTAGTTCCTTAATCCTTGGACTACGAAAAGCATGTTACTTACTGAAAGCCTCATAAACTTGAACCAGAGAGAAATACGTACTGAGGCCAAAGAACAGGATCCAAATATTCCCCTCTGCCCATCCTTCTGTATATCAGTTTCTGCTTAAGCATCACATGGGACCCTGAACAACATAAACAAGTGAGTCCCAAATATGCTGCCTTATCAAACGCCCTGAGTGGCAGCCACCACTCACCTCACCTGTTTTGCCTCCAGTTATGCAAGGATAAGAAAAATGCAGTGACTGCCTTTGCCTCACAAGAAATTCTTCAGTGTTACCATGAGGTTTGACCACACCACAGTAAATTACGACCAAGTTGCCAAGAAAGCTCTGCAGACCAAGGGACAAATTCTAACTAAATGTTAGATTTGATGTGCAAATGCTGACACGAGCACACAGCCAGGCAATCCTCCTCCACTTGCACTGGGATAAACCCCATGTGCCCATGGATGCTGAGCCGTGGTGCTGCCCCACAGAGCAGCCCAGAGCCCCTTGAGCCCTGTGTTTACATCGTTCAGACAGCTCAGGATCAACAGCATAAACCACCTACTATTTTGGTCAAGGAAAGCAGGAACAGGACTCCTTCCTGCGTGACAGCTGGGCTGCCTGCCAGCAGCAGTGCCTGAGCCTTGGCCTGACAAATGCATCTGGAACATGGCTTTGAGGGTTAGATCAACTCTGAAGCACATGTGCACCCTACTGTCACAGGGACTAACTACAGAAAGGATCTGGCAACGACTGGAAATGGGACTGACCCTGAAAGCGCCTGGAAGTCTTCAACAGCTCAGGAAAACGTGGCATTTGTAATCCTTTCTTATCAGCAAAAATAAATAAATAAATACATCTTTTTTTTTCTTTTGGTTTAGTCAAACAAATTAGAGGAGATACAAAATCTGCTGAACTGTTCTCTCTTCACTGCTCCTGACAATCAAGAGTGTGTGAAAGCAGTTGATATTTAATGACGTGAATCAAGAGTTCACAGCACACGGTGTGTTGTTTCAGTATGAAGTACATGTAACACGCGGCTAAACAAATATGTAACTAGGAAAGAGCAGAGTAAAACAAAAACTGACATGACAAAGTTACCTAAGTTTTGGTGTATCGAGGGTGTCATATACGTGAAAAATAAATTTGATTTACTTTGTGTTTGCTTGGTTATACTTTTTCCAGCTTTAACGTTTCCTCTCAAGCCTTAACTGCAAAATTATTAAACCAGTCCTTCTAGGATTATGAAGGCATAAAACCCACATCTGATTGTAATCTTGAAAAATTACTTAGTCACTCAGCCTGAAAAAACATCACTGGTTCATGTCATCTGTGTAAGCAAATACAATAAAAAGTCTGAATATCCTGTTTTGATTTGAACAGGAATCAAGCAACACCCTCTTAACAAACACCAACACTCTCACAACAGCGGGGGAGGGAGGGCTCCACATCCCAAAACCCTCCTGCTTCTGGGGAATTCACAGACGGGCCTTTTGCTGCTGCAGCCTTACGTGCAACTACAATACACATCAGCTGTTTACTGGTGTATTTTCAGGGACTGGGAAAACATCGCTATGCTAAAAAAAGAGCCACTGTCGAGGCTGACTCACCTCCAGCTACCCCTGAGCAACTCCAGCCCAGAGAAACCCTGCGACGTCCTGTAAACCTTGCAGAGGAACCCCCACCCTTCTCCACGCTGTTCTAAGTGCGTTTACGTGTCAGACTGGAAACGATTTATTCCAGTCCGTGGCTCAGCCATTAACACTTAAAAGAGCTCAGCTAATAACTGCTCCTTTAGGAATTTGCATGGATTACACAAAAGATCCCTCGCGAAACTTTACAGAGAACAGCATGTGCTTAAAAACATTGAAGGGCGCTCCCGCTCCTGTTCTCGCTTCGTTTTCAGGTGCCTCAATTTTCAGAGAGAGCCACCAGCCCAACAAGCTTCTAAATCCTGCCCGAGCTATCCCGAAAGCGGGAGCCTTTGGATACCGGGGGGGTTCGGCGAGCACTTGGAAGCCGCGACACCCCGACGCCCCGTCCCCGCCCGGGGCATTCCCGGGGTGTCCTGGGCCGCAGCCACCGCTCCAACTTTTATCCTCACACGCCCCCAGCCGTCGGTGCCCGGGCCAGGCGGCACGAACAAAGCCCCCGCTCCCCTCAGGGATCCCCAGCGCCCCTCACGGACCCCCACCTCCCTTCAGAGACCCTCCGATCCCCTCAGGGACCCTCCGATCCCCTCAGGGACCCTCCATTCCCCTCACGGACCCCCTCTCCCCTCAGGGACCCTCCGATCCCCTCAGGGACCCCTCGCTCCCCTCAGGGACCCCCAGCGCCCC
>VXBX01008583.1:38806-62713 GCA_013400415.1 Scytalopus superciliaris
CTGGACAGTGATGTCCCCTCTGGATGGGCAGGGATGCCCTCTCTGGATGCACTGGGATGTCCCCTCTGGACGCAGGGATGTCCTCCCGGGCACACAGGGATGTCCCCTCTGGATACACAAGGATGTCCCCTCTGGGCACAGGGATGTCCCCTCTGGACAGTGATGTCCCCTCTGGATGCGCAGGGATGTCCCCCCTGGGCACACAGGGATGTCCCCTCTGGATGCAGGGATGTTCTCTCTGGACACACAGGGATGTTCTCTCTGGACACACAGGGATGTCCCCCCTGGATGCCCAGGGATGTCCCCCCTGGACACACAGGGATGTCTCCCCCGGACACACAGGGATGTCCCCTCTGGATGCCCAGGGATGTCCCCCCGGGCACAGAGCGATGTCCTGGCTCGCCCAGCCCGTTTCCAATCCCACCAAGCACTGCCCTCCCCCGGCCTCCCTGCTGCTCCCGTCCCGCACACTGCCATGTGCCGCTGTCCCCGGGCACCCCCCGCCTGCCGGGCGCTGCTGCCCGGGCAGGCAGAAGGCGGGCTGTGGAGAGCAAGGGCGAGCTCGGTCCGGCACGGCGAGCGTGGCTGAAGAGCATCAGTGAATGCAGCACTGGCAGGCTGAGCTGCAGCGCCCAGACAGCGCATCCCCTGCCCCCGGGGCAGCTCTGCCCTTTGCAGCCCCACTCACCCTCAGCCTGCCCAGCAAAACAAGCAAAACCCAAACACCAGCGCCCGATTGGGCTCAAATCTGAAACCCTCTGTTGCTCCCCCCCGGCTGGGGAACCTTGTCAGCGATACCTCACCAGTGCCAGCCTTCCTTCTGCTCTGGCACCAGCAGGGAACAGTGTGCTGACATTATCCGATGGAACATTTTCTTTTTAATCCTACCTGGCACTTGTATCAATACATTGAAAGCTCTTTTTTTTTTTTTTTTTCCCCTCTGAAGAACCAGCTGCAATTTCTGCTCTGTTGACTGCGTGGCACAAGTATGTTTTAAAATTAATATATCCCAAGATGCTTCCCAAAGAATCAGTCCCAACTCACAATAAAAGAGAGGCTCTGGCCTTGGAGAGGTGGTTTAAAATGCCTCAAAACAAAACCTGCAGTAAATAACCACTTTAGATTTATATTTTCTGATAATTATTTCCAGTACTTCCTTGCTTAATGAATTTATATGCATCACTGCCATTATAATGTCACCATGGGCATTGTAGTTCAAGTGTTTTCAATTTATCATGTGCTTGTAACTCACCAACTTCCAGAGACAGATGGAAACAACAATTTCAGAACTAACTTTGTCACTTGGAGAGCGATTTCTTCTGTGCAACCATTAAAGTCAGGGTAACAGTGCTTCAAAAACCTGGAAAAAATCCTTACACAGTCTGTGGGCTAGAACAGAAATGAATGTTTTCCTTCTACAGACTTCTTGAATAATACTGGAATAGATATAACAAACTACTGGATCAGAAAGCTGTTTCAAGTTCAATTTTTATAGCTATTTTCTGCCAAAAAAAGTTATTTATTAGGGCATTACATTAAATAAAAAGATAATATTTTGCCACACAGTCATTCTGTATTAATCATGAGTTCACAATAGATACTTGTGTAGCATTTTATAAACCCAAACTATTCCTAAGGTAGCTTTGTCCCATCCTAAGACTGTGTCAGCTGGGCGTTCCATCCCTTGGCTGGCCCTGGCTCCCTTCCGGGCACCCCCAGTGCCCATTGGCCACAGAAGGGGTGGCTGTTTGTCACTCCAGCCCTGTGCCATTCCCAAACACAACAGGGATTATCCACAAGCATTTCCCTGGCAAAGATATTTCAGCACTGTGGGGGTGCAGTGGGGAGAGCTCCCCTAAAAGCTTAGCTTGAGTTCAGACCTCTGTCCATGAAAGGTCTGCAGGAATTTTAGTCTGTATATAGGGGAGGTTGGGTTTTCTCCTTGCCAGGCACACCAGCTCACTCTGATTTAAATGACCTGCTGCAAAGCACAGGAACAGTAACTTTTAGTCAGATTACACGGGTATAAATTTGGGTTCTTGCTTCTCTGCTGTGTGTTCAGCCCACTTCCACTCTGAGCAGCGACTGGATGTTTTAAAAATTTAGTTCTTATCAATTTTTAATTAGGGATAATGGCACATTTTGCCATATGGGTCCCTCAGCTTCTCTCGAGGTTCCCTCTAAATGCAGACTTGATGTCCTGGCTCTTGGTGGCAGGAAGGAGACGTGGCACCACAGAGAGTGGAGCCCTCAATTAAAATAATAAAAGAAAGGTAATTAAAATGACAGATAACTTTTATACTGAGTTAAAAGTAGCTTTGGTTTTAACCTAAAGCTGCTTCAAAATATCAACAGATAGTAATGTAAAGATTAAATGGTAAATGGACCTCAGTGTGAAAAACTAAATTTTTACTGTGATTCTTTTATTATGGGAGTTCCTATCTATGATTTATTACTGTAAATAAAGAGCCATGGTAGAAAATGTTTTTCTTCTTTTACCAACAAGGATTTCATCATAAGAATATTGTCAACCTCATTCATGTACTTAGGCAGAAAAACAAGATTTCACTTAGTGCTGAAATTTATCCATCATACAATTCTAGAGCAGCTCCAGCATTATTTCCACGGATTGGAGAACAAAGGGCTTAAAAATATCTTTTCCAGCTGGACCAAGCAATTGAGAGCCTTCAAAACAGTGATGTAAGAACTCAGGGAAAGACTGATCATAAATAAAAGGTTATTGCCTGTAGACCACACTTTTCGTTACTGTAGTGATTTATCATACAGGCATCAAAAGTGTTATTTCTTTATTAAGAACAAGGGTTTGTTTTCATAGTTTAAGGCTTCCATTTGACACGATCTGCAGAACTGGAGCAACACAGTGAAGAGACCCTGGGCTGGATGGTGGGAGGAGGACTTGGGTGGCTGTAGTGCCACTGCAGAGAATTTGGACCCTGCTCTAAAATTTGGAAGAGCTGAAAGTGTTCGGCACTTTGCCTCCCCACCTTGTCCTTCTCCTTCGTGCTGTCTCATCTCTGGTAATCACTTCTGGTTCATCCTGTTGACAGGTTGGGTACCGTGCCAAAATCCTGCTCTCTTTTGCTCATCACCTTCATTAGCAGTTGCTAATTGCAGGAGGATCAGGACATTGATGACTTTGGGAAATGAGGGCACCGTGTGCCTTACAGCCAGTTTTGATGTACCAGAAGGGGTTTTTTTCAGTCCATGCTTTCCTGCCTTGAGAACTTTTAAAACAAACAGAACCTGCTTCTTATTATACTGTTTTGGGGTTTATTTTGGTGGTTTATTTTATCCCTCCCCCCGCCTCTTCCTTTGTTATACACCATGATCTCATCCAAGAATATCCAAGATAACAAAAAGTGGAACTACTGAATTTCTGATTCAGGTTTTGCTGAAACATGAGCTACCCCTGGTGATGTCTATACAGATTATGTGGTTACATGATTGTACAGAGTTCCTGAATATGGAAAATACATATATGGGGTTTTTTTGGAAGGGAGTGGCACCTCTAATTCATTTGGTGTAGAAAAAGCTATCTCTGGCACGTGAACTTCTGGATACCATGTCACGTTAGCAAAAGGAAAATAACCATCTAAAAGCTAAATTAAAATGGTGACACATAACATGCCCACATCTGAGGGCAGAGGTACTGCTACACTCTGGTTCCAGAGTCAGAGCAGTGCAAGGTTTATCTCTAAATACAGCACTGTTATTGTACAAACCCACCAGCAGAGCTGTGTTATAAATCCCGAGAAGATGGTAATCTATGTTACTCCCAGGTCAGCTGTGCCTGTTTGCCCTGCAGGTGCTTTTCCATATTGTCCATATCAAAGGCAGCCAGCAGTGCTGGCACTGAGCCCCTGCGAGGGTCAGTGACTGGGGCTGTCTGGAGAGCCCTGGGGAGCAATGCCAGAGAAAATGCTGGAAAGGTGAGGAAACCACGATGGAATTTCGGAGACATGGAACACATGGTTAACAACGTGGTAACTTGGAAGTTTTTCCAAGCGTGTACTCCCACTAAAGATTTTATCCCACATTTTTATAAAGCTCTGTTATTGCCCACGTGCTGTTGTGGAATTCTGGAGAGGTTTGGAATTGTGGAGAGGAGTGGCAACTCCTGGTATAAGCCATGCCCTCATTCACACTGTTAGATATTGATTACTATTATTCTTACTAATAATAATAGCAACAGTACCCTGCAGTGGTTGTTCTGGCAGTGCTGAACTGTAAAGGTGGAGGTGAACAGTTTCCTAACAAGCCAGGATAATTCCCTTGGTCTGAAACCTTGGAAAGGGTTTACAGAGCAGAATGAGTCAGCGAGAAGGATCAGCCCTTACACATCCCTCTTCTCAGAAGGGAAGCACAGGGAGGAACACAGCACTGCTGGGTACTTGGACTCATTTCAGTTTGGAAGACAGCAGGCTTTTTGATTGGATTTGGAATGTATTTTACCCATCTCCACGTGGATACAAGAATAATATGGGATACAATCCATAGATCTCTTTTCACCAGCCGATTTATTATCTGTTCACAACATCCTGTTTGTCAAGCAGCTGGGCACTTCGTCAGAGGTTTTTATAGAGCCCAAGATTTTCAGGGATGGTACTTCCTGAAGTCCAGCATCCTAAAAAATGCAGGGAAAAGGTTTCCCCAGCTCACTGCTTTACTGGAGATGCTATTTCCTATTAGAAACCCCCTTTTCTGTTAGAACCCTGTAACCCTGTTTGGTTACAGTCTGTTGCCCTGACTCATATGGGGAGTTCAGAGGGTTTAATGGGGGTGTCCACACAGGAAGAATGTGGCACATCAGAGGTTGTTAAACAGGCTCGTTGGGATTCTCAGAAATGCCAAGGAGCTTCAGAAGTGTAAGTGCCATCCACAGTTTTCTAAGCATTTAAGTTAATTTAAATTCACTGATGTTATAATTACTATATTCACTGAGATGCAGTTGCAGACACTAATGGCTTTAAAAAAAATGTGTTCTGCTCAGACACTGAATCTTGATTCCCCTGATGTCAGTGGGAATGGGAATGGATTTAAGTTTTGCCATTTCCATTAAGCAAAATCAAAAATCCAATAGGCAATTTCCTGCCATAAAAAGATCTGAGAGAACAGATGGAGGAAGAATAATCTAATTGAGATGCATTTTCTTTTTTACTAGCTTGCTCTATTTCATTTTTAAGAGCATACCTAAAATGTCTTCTTCCACGAGGAGAACTTGTTCATTAAGTCTTGAAATAAACAGCAAGCAAAAAGCCCTTTTACAAATCCAGAATGCTCGTGGCAATAGCAGGCATTTCTAATGACTGATTAACACCATGAAAACTCAAACACAAAATGATGAAGCACTCTGCTGAGGACAGCCCAGCAAAGCTTTCACCACCAGCAGGCTCTTCTGACTCATTGCTTCCCTTGCAGTAGAAAATGCAGTTGCTCAGAGCAGGGAAGGGTCTCATTCATTCCTGGGGAACAGGAAAAGGAAGGACCAGAGGCCGAGCTCTCCCCCCACGGCTGGACTGCAGCATCGAGAGGGGTCACTCCTTCCCTCCCCGCTCCTGTTTTGTCCTTCCAGATCTCTGATAGCTGCAGTGGGATGTGTTGAAACCTCCAGAGTCACTGGATTTGTTGATGATGGGTTGCCTTTGTGTTACAGATATATTTTCAGAAGGTGTTGAGTTATAACAAGCAAGTTTAACACTTGGAATGGAGCTTTGAAGTGGATGAGAGAAGCAAGGGGAAGCAGTTTATCCATCAGGCTCCTTGGATTCCTCAGAAACATTTGTAACCCTTCACAATCCTTGCACAAACATTTTGAGAGCTTCCAGGAGTGTTTATTTTATTTTGTCTTAGTATGTTTATTTGGGTTTCTATTAGGTTTTCCATGCAAGATGAATCCCACAGGGACAGCATGAAGGGACATTACAGCGTGCCCTGCTTTGGAAGTGGCCACCACCATCCAGAAGTGGAAGCTGAATGGAAATGGAGGGATGTTCTTTCAGAACAGGAAACTGATCTCTTCCTCTGCATTTAGAAGGGTACCAGTTCATCCGTTTCAGACATCTGATTTGTTTGTTTTCACCTGAACAGCCAAGGGAGAGAAGCAGAGATGTTGCTGGCAGGGAGCCTGGATCCGCCTGGGCTGGGCTGCAAACCTGCTGCATCTTCTGACACTCAGAGAAGGTGCTGCACACTGGGACAGGAATCCTTACTCAGATACTGCATTTCCTGGCTGCCCAGCAGGTTTAAGTTGATTATCTTATGGTACCTGTCTTGTTTCCTATTCCATGCCCAAAAGCGGCAGGAGTGTAAGAATTTAAGGTCTGTTCATGCTGTGAATCATGGCCAGAGGCATCAAGGGTAGGGCAGCACATACAAATGCAGCTTGGAAATAAGGATACAGGGACAGATCATTGTTTATAGAGAGAAGGAGAGACGAAAGAGCCTTCAGTCAATGTACAGTTGCCACAGCTACCCTGACAGTCCATTCATAACCCCTATGTAACAAATTAGAGAAGTATTTTGGGACAGTCCTCAGCCAGCAGAGTGCTCCTGGAGGGAATATTTTCTCCAGTATAATTTAGGTAAAACTCTGGGGCCCTTACCTACCCTAGAACTGGGAGCTAAAATAATAACTCACCTTCCACCCACCCTCTGTACCAATTCAGGAGGATGAGCCAAAAACCATGAACTAGGTTACACAGAGCAGAACAAGGCCCAGACATCCCAGATGTTACTGAAGTAGGTGCAATGACAAAAAAAATATGGCACAATTTAAGTAGAGAACAGGCACTGAACAGCACTAGATGAGAAGATTCTCAATAACCTAATGACTGTAGTTTATGGATTAGCTAATGATGTGAACAGATATCAGTTCGTAACTAGGTACACAGTGGTAAACTGCTGCCATAGAGCAAACTGTCCCTGGTTTGTGGGTGTGTGCAGCAAAGCAGAGATGGTCACAGGAGCCCAGGAGTGTCCCAAAGGGGCCCCAAAAGTCTGTATTTCCCTAAAGTTCTGTAAAGTCTTGCACAAAAGACTAACTATATACTCTCCTACACACAGGCAGACCCACAGGCAGTGGCCAAGTGTCCGGTGTGCTGAGCCTGCTCCTCAGGAGCTGCAAATGTGCCATGGAAAAGCAGCAGATCCGGCCCTTTGCAGAGCGAGGAGAAATCACAGGGTGAACAGGGAAGGCAAACCGTTCTGTGGCCACCCAGAGAGAGGGGGAGTAAAGCACAGCGCCAGCTGAAACAGCAGATCGCCTGGTGATGCACAGAGCAATGCCGGAGGGCTGCGGGATCTCTGGGAGCGGGATCTGTGCCCTGCAGCCCCCGGCACAGCCGGCAGTGACCCTGCCGAGGCGCTGCCCCTCTGCCCGGGGCACAGCACAGCCAGAGCGCACCAGCAGGTGTGGCTGTGGAGCCTTCGCAAGCCTGAAAGCCAAGTGCGTGCCAGGAACAACAGCAAATTCTCCCTCGAGGCACAGAGGGAACGGCAGAGATGTAGGACTACCAAAGGGTGAGAAATGCTGGGTTTAATGCCTGTCAGAGCGGCCAAGGATTTGGGAGGGTGAGAACTGCTCTTCTTCAAATATTTATTGCTGCATAAAATTGGTACTGTAATTAAAACCCTGTGGGGATTTAAACACCAGCATCAGAAGCATCCTCACTTGTTAAAGGATCTGCCAGGTAGGGATCTGAGACATCCTTTAGGGGGCTGTGCATTGCTACAGAATGTTTCTCTCCCTGCTCTTTGATGGCAGGTATGTTAAGAAAATGCTGGACTGGGTGTTCCAGCTGATGTTTTGTCACAGTTTCCAAAAATAAAAGGACATAAATGAAGATTGTACAAAAGCAGTTGTGATTGTGGAGTCAGCAATTGCTGAGCTGACTTAACTTGGAATAACAGGCAGTGAAAAAAACAACAAAACTTGGCTCATAGAAATTTCCTGAACTGGAACAGTCAACAGGATTATTTTTAGTTCAGGTTTTAGTGTTTTATCATTCAAAGGGAAAACAGTTGCCACATGAAAAACATTACGTATGGATTGAACAAAAGGTATTTTCTTACATGCAAAACTTTAGACAACAGATTTTTAGAGTTATGGTTTCTCAACTACCTCTGTTTCTTAAGTTTTCCAGCCTCAGCATCAGTAACAAAAATAAAGCTGATAGAAGAAAGTGAGAAGGGACATTTTAGCTGAAAGCTGGTTATGCTGTACTTTTGGAGTGATGTGAGGACATGCCTAGGTCAGGGGTCCAGCATTGCCCAGGAATCCCCTTTACTCCTAAACACTGGTTGTAGGCTGTAGTTTGGTGAGCAGGGTGACAAGCATGAGGGATTTAAAAGTATGTATTTAGGTTTTTTTGTTGTTAAATAGCTAGTTTTTAAATATGCACAGTGAAATTACCTGTGTAGACTCCAGAGTCTAATTTTGTGTCTGTTTATCCTGTATAATTAAGAGCCAGATTTAGCTTTGGCTGTAGCCTTTTATCCCAGCTAAACATATTTCATCTACAAGTGTTCTGAAACTATATTTCAAAATCGTTTCAAAACAAATATCTGGTACAGCTTGATCAATGTTTCTTTTGGCAGCAGCTCTGCCTGATGCAGCCCAAAGTCACGTTGTTTGTTTGCAGTCCCACATCTTTCCCTAAGCTGTGCTGGCCTAATTGCAGGGGGTTGTGCAGTGAGCCCAGTCAAAGACCTGATCCCAACTAAAATAACCTGACCAAGGATGGGTATTTTGAACTTGGCTCCTCTTCCTGCAAAGCAGCCTCACAGGGATGCTGTGGCACCCCTGGCACCGTGCCCTGGGCAGGGACACAGTGACAAGAGGGGCAGCTTCACCCAGGACAAGGAACCACAGGCTTGGCTTTGCAAACTCCAGCCCCCTACAGTGACTTTGGGCCGTTCAGTGTCGGAAGAAAAAGAAGAAAAGAGAAAGCTCTGATACTGCAGTCTTGTTTCAGCTGGGTTTCTCCAGCATCCATGCCTAGAATAACTGAGTGCCCCGTGAGTTAATGGCATGTTGCAGGGATTACACACAGATAGCACATGAGGAATCTGCACAGTGATGTGAGATTAGGGGAAAACATGCAAACATGGGAGGAAGATCCATTTACAGAACATAAATGGCAAACAAGCAAAAATGAATAGGTATTTTATAGTTATCTTGGTGTTTTCTGTTACCAGCCCTGACTGATCTGCAGCAAGACGAGCAGTTCCACTTTATCAGCTGAGTAACCACAGAGTGATTCAGGACTGTAACTGGGGATAAACTCCCTGCAGAGGCGGTAAATGAAGCTGGAAGTAGCAAAGTACTTAGTGCAGGTGAGTTAAGCTGCTGTTCTACATGTTGAACTGAAACTGGAAGGAGGCTGGGCTGCTCAGAAAATGTGCTATTTGGGCTGCATGGAGAGGGTTGTTGGGGCTCTCCTGTCCATCCTGGATTTTGGGAAGAAGCAATGAATCATGACATATCTGATATCACGAGGTGTCTGTAACGTATTTAAAGAGTCTTGCTGAGCAGTAAGGCTCATGCAATGAGGAAACTGGAAGAGTCAATAGTTGGGAAGTCTAGAAGTCTTTGTTGATCACAGCAATTAGGATGCAAATCCCAATCCTTCCTGAAATCACATTTCCTATTTATTGTCACCTATTTAAAATTTTTCAGTAGCTTTCCTCTGTGCATTTTCCAGGTGGCCACTGACATTTATAGGGAAAAAAAGGTACAAAAAACAGTAAAAACCTATGAAAAGCTTGGAAAATAATAAAAAAAAAATCTTAAAAAATAAAGAGCTCTATTGTTATGTTTAAGTTTAAAATAAATATTTATTATATTTGGTGGGTTTGTAGCATAACAACTACTTAAATTCAGCAATCACAATATAAAATATTGAAATATGAACAGTTTTGTGTAACATCTCATGGCAAATAAAAGTCGCGCCATCAAAATTAGGACAATTTGGGCACATGCTAATTTCTTCCTCTTTATCCTTGCACTGTTGATTAAACTTAAGCCCTGGGATAGTGGTGCCCTTTCCCTTTTGCTCCCTGGCCTGTGCTTTGCTGCCAGCTGTTACTATTTGTGAAGTGGGTGTCCTGCACATGGCTCGAGTTTACCAACAGCAGGCTAGGACAGCCCCGTGCCCTGTGCTCACATCCGGGGAGAATCAGAGGAGATTACACCCAGATTTAGATGCTAGGCTATTTTTAAAACCTCTTCCTCTCTTAATGCGTTTTCCCACATAATCCTATCTAAAAATTTATTTTGAGGGCTCGGGGTAAGTGGGGAACTGGGGGGTTAAAGTCACCAAATCCAGAAAAAGCTTACATGGGCTCGGGGTTAGAGCTCAGAAAAGCAGATTTCATTCATTGCATCCCAGCTCAGGAGAAGGAAGAGCATACCCTGGAGATCCCAGAAAGAAAAACAGTACCTATGAGGCTAAAAACAAAAGAAAAAAAAAAAAAAAAAAAAAAAAAAAGAGGTGTGAAAGGGAGGCTGAAAGCAAATCCCCCAAGAATAAATAATGAAATATTTTCCATTTTAAATGGCCAGCTGGATCTGACACTATCCTGGCAGTCTGGATCGTGTTCCTTCCTTGTGCTGCTGCCTGAGATGGTTTGGAGTAAATAATCTCCTTGCTGATCTTGTCAGACTCCTCCTCTGTGAAGTGGTTTGACTTTGCAAAGCCCACTGAGAGCCACTGATGGAAAATGCTGTTCTAGGGTTGGTAATAACACACAACACTTTCCCTATAAAAGACCAGGATTTCCATTATTTCAGGAATGTGCTCAGTGTGCTCAAATAAAAGCAATTATGAAGTTTAAAAGGGTAGCCAGAGAAGAGCAGATAGTGAACGAATCTCTGCAGCTAAATATTTTAACCCTGGGAAATTAGTAATCCTTTGCCCACATGCTGCACGCCTCCAGCCCTGCTGTGGAGTTAGCACAGAGAACAGCATGGAAAGAGGAAATCCCAACACAAGCAGGAACCTCTTTGCTGGAATAAGACTGGGAGGGGGAAAAGGTGCTTCTGTGAGGAAGATGGAAATAAGGTCTGTGGCACTCGGGGATTCTGTGAAGGCACTCCCAGGTCACAGCAACAGCCACCACGTGCAGGAGGCTCCACAGCCACACCAACCAAGCAGCTCTGGGAGTTCTTCTCTCTGCCACCAGTTTCTACCTAGTTGGTTTTAATTATTTTCTGCAGAGGAACTGATATGAAAATTAAGTATTTTATTGCGTGTATGAATAAATGTTCCAGAAGCACGTCACGGTTGTTTGACTGCAGAAGTGCATTTTCCAAGTGAAAAGCTGATTTTCAGGGGGTATGTCAGACAGAGTACCTTATTTACAATTTGAAGGGCTTCAGACAGCTTTCCTTTCTAGCTGGTTGTGGGGTGTCACTGATGGTAAAAGCTGTACTTCTGATGAGCAGCATTCTTTGGATCTAATGGAGGAAGAGCTGCTCCAGCTGTTGGAAAGAAAACGGTCATTTTCCTGGTGTAAGTATTTTGGACTCATTGGCTGATTCTGTCCTTTGTTCTGTTGCATAGGGAGCTTACACAGGCTGTGATGAGGCAAAATTACATCAGATACACAAACATCCTCTCAAAATTCAGCACTGGAATGTTCCCTGGAGTCCCCTGAGCACAGCTGCTAATTACCTCACCGAGGGGGTTCTGCGGCCAGAGGAGACACTGCTCACTGAAACCAGGGGCTTTACTTCAGTGGTGTGAATGTGTCTCCAAATCACAAGCCCATGCCTTTTGAAGGGAAGGAAGAATAAGCTAATAGAGTAGAAAAGTGAGAAACAGGCAGTGCAGGAGCAGTTCCTCAGCTGAGAGCTACCGAGGGAGTGCAGGGAAGAGAAGGGAAAACAGGGAAAAGGGGGTGACATCTCAGGCAGGGGTAGGCAAAGACTTGAGCACCACTTTTCAGGTTCCCTGGCAAAACCTGCTGCCATTAGAGCATTGCTCTGCCATGCTCTGAGGGAGGTGGGATGTGTTCCCTTCTGAAAACATTAACCACTCTATTTTTCATTTCCTTACACCAGGTGGAGAAGCTTCGGTATGTTCAGAAGTTGAACGCTGAAAATTGGAAAACCTGAGATCTCAGTGACAGCTAAATCTGTGCAGTTAATAAATGTATTGTTCTTTCATGGCCTGGAAGCAAATGCAGCATTACTGAAGACGGAAACAATTTGTTTGATATCACTGGAGCTGAACACACTTAAGCCAGAATGAAACATAAATGCTCACATAATCCCCTGTGCCCTCTCAGCTATTCCCACGCAGCATGGCAGTGATTTCACAGCTCACACTGAGGGAAAGTGTGATTCAAACTTTCTGTGCTATGTGTGCTTGTCCCTTTATCTTTCTCACTCAGTCACCGAGGCAAGTTAATCTGTAGTGTATTTTAGCTGGAGTAAGGTTTGCAGCAGAGACACTTCTTGCGCCCATTGTGAGCCTTTGTGCTCTTTCTAGTACTCTTTTCCCTGATGATTTCATCTCTATCCCAGTGCCTGATTATCAGAGGAATGGCCTTTGTATGCAGGAGACAATGTATTGATTGCAAGCCGTGGTGGAGCTGTGTGGGAGATGGGTATTGGGTATGTACAGCTGGAGCTTGCTGAGTAAAGAATCACTAGTACAACACATTTGCTGTAGCTTTCCATAGATAAAAATATTTCACTAATAAAATAGAGGATTCCCAAAGTGTAGCTTTGACAAGTCTCACTCAAATATTTACAGTGAAGTATAAATATTTTCTGAGATTTAGGGAAACGTAGCAGTGTCCACTGTTGCTTATAAAATCCATTCATCTGCTTTTGGATTTTCTTTTTGTCTTAACTATAGTAGTTAAAGACCCTGTCTCAACAGAAATAAGACAGTTTCCTCTCTGAACTTTTGAAACTGATTGTCATCTCAAGAGCAGCATCTTGACTGGCAAAACACTCACTGATTTCTACCAGTGTCAGTGTTTGGTTTGGATTGTCTGCCTTAAATCTCCCTCTGAAATCCTGTCAAACCCAACCCCTCTTGTGACACCAGTCCTAATCCTGGACAGGCAAGCTTGTGCCTCTTGGTATCTACTCTCTTTTTTTAAACACATGCAGGCAGATTACATTGCCCCCCTTTCATGCCACATAAAACCAACCCCCAGGTGAATAGTCATTTATTCCCTGTCGGGTGGCATGTGGACTGTACTGGCATGAAGGAACACCCTTTTCTGGCTGGGCTGGTCATATGATTGGTATTTGGCAGAGAGTCATAGCATGACTCAGTGAAATCTTTTCAACAGTGAAGCTTCCCATATAGTAAACATTCCCAAGCACTAGGCTAGAGTTTTATTTCACTCAAGTAAAATCCCATTACATTAAATTATAACGTGGATACATTCTCTACATTAATTTAATGGATGCAGCTCTTCAAGTTCTCACCATCTGCTCTACCCTTTAATTACAAAACCAAAAAAGCACAATTCACAATCCCATGATAAAAAGGGGAAGTAGAAATGATTTGGATGCACAGGGATTACCAGCACTGAGTACTTGGTCTCACTTGACCATAAGCTGTACTTTGCTGGTAGCCACCCCTGCTTTAAAAATGCATATTAGTAGTTTCAAGAGGATAACATCTGTGTTACACATCCCCTCTGTCAGTATTCCTTGAGACAGGCTGCCCTATCTAAAAGGAATGGATATATGTGTATGTATGTATTTCTTCTGGGTGATATGTAGAAAGCATAAACATTTAAAACAGATGAACAAAATGCAAGCATTTGCATTCAGTGACATTGCCCAGGAGCTTTTTCACAGACATAATAACGAGCTTGGTCTCCTGATAGTTATGACTTTTCTGGTGAAGATACCTCATACTTTGAAGAAAGTGCATTTCAGTTTAAAAAAAAACCTGCTCATATAAGTAGCAAAATTAATAGTAGCTCTAACACTTCACAGAAGGGGAAGTGGGAGTTGGAATGGCCCTGAAGATTTTAAACAGATACAAGAGACATCTCCTGTCTCCTGATCTGTTCACCAGCCCAGGGTGCCTCCTGCTATACTGGTTTCATAGTACAGAGTGAGAACAAGAGTTATTTTCTTCAACACAGAAGTGCATTAAATAGTCACATAAAACCAGAAGAACTTGTTTTGGAAGAAGTCAGCCCTATCTCAAGGCTACTGTAATGTACACACCTTTATTATGGAAATTCTTTCACTTGGTGTATTATCTACACATGAGTAACTCTTGATAGATTTTGGTGCCTTTCCTGACTGTCTCCAGTTGGACACTGCCAAAAAAATAGAGCTGTAGCAGTGATACCAACGAGGGTTTTCTGACTACTACAATAATAAATATGAATGATTTTCTGGTGCAATAGATAACATTTATTAAGGGAAGTGTAAATATAGAGAGGGAGATTTATGAAAAGGTACATTGAGGGAGTTCATGCAGGACCAGCTGCAGCACAAGAACAGTCTGTTTAACCCTAATGCTGTTGAGAATAACTTGTGTTACAGCTTTGATGCCTGGAAGGTGATGTTTCTGAAATAAGCACTCTCCTGAGGAGGTTCAAATGGATTTTTTAGAGATCATTTTTGATAGTAAAGTGTGGATCAAAACGAAGCTTGCTGGGCAGTGCCCCTCAGCGTGAGGCCAGTGATCCTGTGCCAGGGAGCCTCCCTTGTGAAGCTGCAAACTCCTCCCTCTCCTTCTGCTCGGCTGAGATCAAACACTGCTGTGACAGAGCTGCACTGCCTGTCACTCACTCACTCCTGATACATATGCATTCATTATGGAATTGAAAAATTCTAATTGCTCAAGTTAATGACAGTTCTCTGAAACCAGTTCTTCTCTCTGATAATACACCTGATAACATTATTTGATTATGGAGTAATTATCCTTCCAATGAAAACAACAGTCAAAATTTCACTGATCTTTTCAGTTTCTAATCTGAGGAGGAAAACCACACTGGTGGAGTGTACAAATTAACATGCTGCTTGTGCTAGATATGTACACCTGAGAGTAAATCTCTGTGTACCTGGGCAAGGCTGGTATGAGCTGCTGCCTTTGAGCACATCAGCATTGAGCTTTTGGAGCACTCAGTGCCTGGGAGCCCCACACAGAGAGTTACCCAGCTCAGGCTCACTGTGGGCTTGGGCAGCCCAGCACAAACACACCTTGGGGCAGGCAAACTTTTAGGATCTGTGGGCGTGTGTAGCTCAGGAGGGGTTGGGGATCATTTGGCTAAATCCAGTCCAATGAGGCTGAAAAGGGGGAAGAAAGGAAGTTATGGACAGGGAAAGGGATAGAGGAGGAGAATGGTAATCAGGAAGAATGGATGCTGGCTTTGGTGTGAAAAAGGCATTGATCAACGAGGGAGGTCACAGTGTGCAATGAAATTGGAGATGAAAATATAAAATCTATTATTTAAATAGAAGAGGTCAGGGTTTGTTGTTACTGTGATCACAGGGAGAGCAGGGGAGCTCAACAGCTGAAGGGAGATACCTAATATCCTCAGGACTGATCACTACCTCTTCCCAACATTTTTCATCCTTCCCAAGTCACATGTGTTTGACGAGGAAAGATGGGGGGGGGGGGGGGGGCGGAGGTGACCCAGCTCAGGGCTGGGAGGGTAAATAGTCTTAGCTGCTAAAAATGGAGACAGTACTTGGTGTATGAACACAGTGTTACTCATGAGGAAGCTCAGGTTTATCCAGTCGAGGAAGCTCAGGTTTATCAAGTACAGCTCTATCCACCTGGGGTTGTTCTCTTTCTAAGTAATTTACCATTGTTGTCTCATTTTGCATGTTTATATATTTACTATTCTTACACTCACAAATATTTTGACTGTCATTGAATTGGAATGACTAGCAGTTTCTGCTTAGGCAATAGGGGATTGCCAAGGATGCTCCTGCTCAGGACTGAGGGGTGCTGACAACACAGGGCTTTGTAACTCCAAAGCTGAGGCAGTCCACACATTTTGATTTTAATTAATATCTTTATTTTGATTAATATTTAAATGGCATCTCAAAAGAGAAGAGACAGTTTTATCTAGGCTCTGCACAAACCAGCTACAGCAGCTCAAATAATTTCAGGTTGCTACAGCATGTTCTTCCACTCCACCCTTAAAATAAGGCTTTTGGTGAGAACACTGTTATGTAAGGTTGCAAACGAGATTTGGAACAATAATAATAATTATCCAACTTGCCACCTGTTTTTAGTACTTAAGATGGAAGGCACTGAAATTCTGAATGAGCATATTCAAAGAGCAATGCACAGCAGTGAACTCCCCTGTTACAATGAGATCTGATTCAGTATTAGGTTAAAAATAAGGTCAGGTTCTTATTTGTAACCAGCTATTACTAATAATACACTTCTCAACCACAGTAAAGCGAAATCAGGACCTAAGAATAAGTGTCCCTGTGCAGTGCATTTCTCCTTTGTCCTTTAGCACATACACAAAGAGATTTCAAAAGAAAATTTCCCTCCCCAGGCTCTCTATTCCGGGGGAGCATTTCAGCAGCAGCCAGGACACTGCACCGGGTGGGACTGAGCCTGAGGGCTGGATGGCACCGCAGCAGTTTAGCCAAGCCATCTTCAGCAGGTCGTGTGGACCTGTTTTGTCCCACGAGACACCTGTGACATCTCCAAAGCAACACGAATATTACACTGAAGGCAGTAGGAGTCACGGGTGCTCCCCATGCTTCCCTCACTTCATGATGGTGGCAGTGCTATGAAGGAAAGGCAGGAAAGAGAGGGAGGAATAACTCACATTTTCTTGCTGCAATTCTTTTTTTTCTTTTTTTTTTTTTTTCAGTTTTTATGTGGCTTAACTGCTTGGCCCAGATTGAGGTCATTATGACAGTAACTGTGGTGTAATATGAACCGATAAGGAAATATCTAAAAAAGAGAAAAAAGCTATAATATGTAGAGAATCTCCCTCATTCATTCACATGAGCAGGGTACAGAAGGGTGTTGCCTGGCTGGAGTGTAACAGGATCTCCAGGGCCAGACAAGAGGCACAGAGCAGAGGTAAGAGTGGTTAAGTGCACACTGAACTCCTTATCAAGGGCACAGTTAAAGAGCAGAAATGTTATGATAATCACAGGCAAAACGTCACCTGGATTTATAGACCTTTAATAGGATAGCAGTGTCGTTCCAAGGAAAACGAGCCTCATTTTGGCTCTGCAGCCTCCCCAGCTACATTAGCCAGCTGCCTTCCTTTGGATTAATTACTGCATTTTGGCCTAAGTCTGTGTTCCAAGATGAGGAGAGAAAATACATCCTGCAGAGGTTTCATCCAGAATTCGGCTGTCTCATTGGGTTTGAGATTTCACAGGAGTGAGCAGAGCAGCCCCTCGCTAAGATGTTGCAACACAAAAAACCCCACCTCTTACAAGTCCTGCATTTTTCAGATTCCTAAAGCCAACCATCTGAAAGCCAGGTCTCCACAGGGCGCTGGCACAAAAAGCAAAGATATATATCTATCCCGTATCTAACACGGGAAACATTATGTAGGAATTGTCTGTACAAGGCATGTGGGATGTGCCAAGTTTGTACCACTTATGAAAAACCCCACTTTGGATCATATTATCTCCATGACAACTGCTCGTGTGTATTAATAATTTGTTGTGTGCTTAAACAGAGCGTATGGAAAGGTCTGGATAATAGGAGATTTTCCAAAGAAAGCACTAGTAACACAAGCTATGCTGATCAGAGCCACACCGGCAAGCAGCAAGCCTAAAGCCTCCCAGCATGAGCTTAGCAGGACATTTCACAGATGCTTATCTGTTTCAAAGGAAGGAATTTAAGGATGGGCCTAAGTATCTATTGGACTGGGGTCTGTAGCTCGACTCTAAACGCTTCTGTCACCTTTGGGAAGGGAATTAACTTCAGTATCTGTTTCCTCAGGGCTGACACCATGTGTTTGTCCACCTGGCCACAAAGTGACAGTATTTGTCCTGGCACAGGTAGCGTTTGCCAATTAGATCAGACCTGTTGGAGGACAGGTAGGAGGAACGTGGCCATGTGCTCAGGTGCACAGGGATGTCCCTGCTGCCCCAGTGCTGGACACAAAGGCGAAGGTGCCACACTCGTGGGGAGACAGCAGCACACAAAATATTAGCAAAATATTAATAACCCAACATTTGAGAAGGAGCACTCTGTTGCTAGCTTTTTAAAGATTCCTGACTATGAAATATCTGTAACCATAGTGATCTGAAAATGTGATTTTCATGGTTGCTTTGTAATTTCTTCTTCCAGTAAGACACTGCACTTCCTGCTTCATCTGCAACACCAGGGAGAGGGATGAACTAGCAGATTGCAGGAGTGTGTTTTGTGATATATGAGGTGATTAATAATGAGATTCCATGCTTTAGCTGAAGTGAGTGGGCCTTGGTGGTGGTGGTATTCCTGATGTCACTGATTGTGTCATGCACTAGCTGGGCTCTGAAATGAGTCAAATATACAGAAATAGTATTTGTTCACGGTGATGTAAATGATCTTCTTCTTCCAATCTTTTGCAATTGTTCTGCTAAAGATGACAGGATTTGTCTGACTTAATGGGACTATTAAGACACCAAACGTGTATTTTGTCTCAGTAGTGCCCAGTATCTGAATATGCAAGAGATTACATGATACATAGTTCTGACTTCTTTTGATCAGGAGTCCCTTTCCCCACAGAGGCAGCTGACTTCCATACTGATGGACCAGTGTCTGTACTCTTTTCTTGCACAAATGCCCATATTAATCAAAGAAGGCAGCCCTACAAAGGTGGCAGCTCATTATTACAGTATTGTATAGCCTTTTAATTATATTGTATAGTCTTTGTATTATATTGTATAGCCTTTTAATTCTGCATTTAGTATTAAAACACCATAGCAACAGACACTTTGGACATGCATTGATGGATAATTTAGAATCAGTAAAATATTCAGAGAGAGACAAGTGTGAAGAAAACTAATTTAGGTGTTCCTTACTCTACAATGCTTAATCGACACTACACTGCATAGTTGGACAACGTGATATAAATCTGCATAGCTTAAACACTGATGTCTCTCATAGTACAACAGAAATGTGGTGTTAGTGCATTAACTGATAAGATTATTGCAGTTGCTAACACCCTTGTCAACAAGTTTGGGATTAATTTCAGACTGTTACAGAAGCACTTGGCCCTGTAGGTGCTTTGCAGAGAGCTGGGTAACCGAGGGCTGTCTGTGTGCAAACAGCAGCGCAGTCAGGCTGCCCAGGTCACCTCTCTCCGGGAAGCCACACGTGTGACACAGGGCTCTGACTCAGGTGTCAGCGCGGCAGAGTGGCCTCCCTGCCCCCGAGTCACCGGGGCAGGCACACCCAGCAGCTCCCTGGTGACGAGCCACACACACACAAGCCTGGCGTGGATTCACATACTGAGGATGACTTATTGCTGCCATCTCACAGCTCACAATTTAATCTCGCTGCGTATCTGAGGCACTGACAAACCCCCAGCTTGTGCAACACAGCGGGTACTCTTCCATTATTGTGTTCTGCTCCTCTGAAGGCTCAGATAACTAAGAACAGAAAAGCAACTCATTCTCCAAACGATTGATTATCGCTCTCAAGTACGAGGGACAAAGGAGATCTGCTGATTTCTGATCCACGTATAGACTCTTCAAAACAGTATGAGGATAAAACACAGAGCTGATGCTTGGGATGGAGATGGAAACCAAAGCTTTCCTTCTCTGTGACTGTCCATATAAATGAATTCTCAGTTTCCTTTGCTGAGCCCTGAGCTCTCCCCTGGTCAATGGCCTGGCTTCAGCTGCGAGCAGGGAGTGCTGAATCACCTCCCCAAGTGGCATTTGTCACTGTGACTGTGCCACTGAGTCTGCTGTGACTGAACCTTTTCAGAGAGTGTTCCTTTCTCTAACACTGCGCTCCCAGGAACCAGCAGTGGGCTTGGGAACCCTCACAATTGCTCTGAAGACAGCAGGGATTGCTACTCAGCCTGTGAGGAGCCCTGGCTAACCCACACTGGCTGTGCTTTCCCCACACCTACCCGATACACCATTGCAGGGCTTCACTTGCAGTTCCATCAGCAAACAGGTCAGGTTAATAGTTTCCTGCTGCTGAGGTTTTATTTCTCCTCTCTCACTCAATCTTCCCTTTTCCAGAAGCACAGAGGGGTGCAGGGAATGCAATCCTGCCCCGTTCTGAGCACTGGGGCCAGCACCCTCTTTTACTGCTGCATGGCCTGCCCATGAGAGAGCCCAAGAGTTTCAGCTAATCACCCAAACCACACTGGAGGCTGGGCCAGACCATCCCCACAGCCCCTGACTGACACCACGAGGAGTTCAAAGAGGTAATCTGCTCGAGTTTCATCAAGAATTTCACTATCTGTATGGAAAATGCAGAGCTAAATGTGGTCTTCAAACATCTGACTATGCCAGAAGGTCAACAGTTATTAAAGAAAATGAACTTTAGCTTGGCAAGTTATACAAGAGTTGATGTTACTGCTTCATATTCTTTGAATTTATTTGTTCAAGTCTATTTTGGGACTATTAAGGGAGATGGTGCTGCAGAGTGAATTCTTGAAACCTATCACTTCACAATGAATAACACTTTTCCTTCTACAACTTCAAGTACAAAACTAAGAACATCTGAAGATGGGAACCTAGCTAAAAAGAGCAAAAACATTCTGAAAGAAAAACAAAGCAGCTGAGTCAGGTCACTCAAACAAACTGATGTCTTCCAGGAGAGTATGACGCCAAGAAACCAAGACTGACCTATGAAAGCAAACATTCCTTACCCCTTGCTCACTGTGCAATTCTTAATTTGCTTCAATAGTAGGCAAAGAATTTAACAAGTCAGACTCTGTGTTAGGCAAATGATGATGAAGACAAATAATGCAAATGAACTAGGAAAAATCTCTGTACCCTGATTAAATTAACAAATCAACATTTTGTCTAAATTTTCACCCATTGAAGTGAAAAAATACTTCTTTTTTTTTTTTGACTGATTGTTTGATGCCTTTGGAAGTCACTTAAGGGAAATCTTGCATTGACCAATTCCTCTATAATTTAAGCTGCAAATTGCAATAAAATGACCCATTAGAAATGGGTGATGTGTATTTCTTCCACTCCTTTTTATTGCATCTTATCTCTGTCTTACTGACATGTTTTCCCTTGGGTAGGAAGCAAGTGCCTGAGCACACTAAGGTAGCCGAGGTCCACCACTAGATTCCTGGAAGGACCTGAAAAAGCTCCACCTTCCTGAAAGGTTCCTGCGGGATCCAGCACCCGGAGCAGGTGACACAGGGATGCACCCCGGTGGGTTGGGATGTCCCCTGAGGGGGACACCCCGAGCCCCCTGTCCCAGTGCTCAGTGCTCAGTTCTTCCTCATCTGGAGGTGGCATTGCTTGTGTTTCAGTTCAGGGCCACTGCTCCCTGTGTGTCACTGCAGACAGCCTGGCACCGTCCGCCTGGCACCGGGCATGAGCCTGGGGGCAGCGTGGGGATCAGGATGGGCCTGGGGATAGGGATGGGGACCAGGATAAGGATGAGGATAGGGATGGGGATGACGATGGGAGCCAGGATGAGGACGGGGACTGGGATAGGAATGGGGACCGGGATGGCAGCCAGGATGAGGATGGAGATAGGGATGGGGACTGGGATGAGAATGGGGATGGAGATGAGGATGTGGATAGGTATGAGGATGAGGTTGGAGATGAGGATGGGGGCCGGGAAGGAGACAGGGCTGAGGCTGAGGCCAATGAAGGGGGCCGGGATGAGGATGATGAAGGGGACAGGGCCGAGGNTCCTTTGCTGAGCCCTGAGCTCTCCCCTGGTCAATGGCCTGGCTTCAGCTGCGAGCAGGGAGTGCTGAATCACCTCCCCAAGTGGCATTTGTCACTGTGACTGTGCCACTGAGTCTGCTGTGACTGAACCTTTTCAGAGAGTGTTCCTTTCTCTAACACTGCGCTCCCAGGAACCAGCAGTGGGCTTGGGAACCCTCACAATTGCTCTGAAGACAGCAGGGATTGCTACTCAGCCTGTGAGGAGCCCTGGCTAACCCACACTGGCTGTGCTTTCCCCACACCTACCCGATACACCATTGCAGGGCTTCACTTGCAGTTCCATCAGCAAACAGGTCAGGTTAATAGTTTCCTGCTGCTGAGGTTTTATTTCTCCTCTCTCACTCAATCTTCCCTTTTCCAGAAGCACAGAGGGGTGCAGGGAATGCAATCCTGCCCCGTTCTGAGCACTGGGGCCAGCACCCTCTTTTACTGCTGCATGGCCTGCCCATGAGAGAGCCCAAGAGTTTCAGCTAATCACCCAAACCACACTGGAGGCTGGGCCAGACCATCCCCACAGCCCCTGACTGACACCACGAGGAGTTCAAAGAGGTAATCTGCTCGAGTTTCATCAAGAATTTCACTATCTGTATGGAAAATGCAGAGCTAAATGTGGTCTTCAAACATCTGACTATGCCAGAAGGTCAACAGTTATTAAAGAAAATGAACTTTAGCTTGGCAAGTTATACAAGAGTTGATGTTACTGCTTCATATTCTTTGAATTTATTTGTTCAAGTCTATTTTGGGACTATTAAGGGAGATGGTGCTGCAGAGTGAATTCTTGAAACCTATCACTTCACAATGAATAACACTTTTCCTTCTACAACTTCAAGTACAAAACTAAGAACATCTGAAGATGGGAACCTAGCTAAAAAGAGCAAAAACATTCTGAAAGAAAAACAAAGCAGCTGAGTCAGGTCACTCAAACAAACTGATGTCTTCCAGGAGAGTATGACGCCAAGAAACCAAGACTGACCTATGAAAGCAAACATTCCTTACCCCTTGCTCACTGTGCAATTCTTAATTTGCTTCAATAGTAGGCAAAGAATTTAACAAGTCAGACTCTGTGTTAGGCAAATGATGATGAAGACAAATAATGCAAATGAACTAGGAAAAATCTCTGTACCCTGATTAAATTAACAAATCAACATTTTGTCTAAATTTTCACCCATTGAAGTGAAAAAATACTTCTTTTTTTTTTTTTGACTGATTGTTTGATGCCTTTGGAAGTCACTTAAGGGAAATCTTGCATTGACCAATTCCTCTATAATTTAAGCTGCAAATTGCAATAAAATGACCCATTAGAAATGGGTGATGTGTATTTCTTCCACTCCTTTTTATTGCATCTTATCTCTGTCTTACTGACATGTTTTCCCTTGGGTAGGAAGCAAGTGCCTGAGCACACTAAGGTAGCCGAGGTCCACCACTAGATTCCTGGAAGGACCTGAAAAAGCTCCACCTTCCTGAAAGGTTCCTGCAGGATCCAGCACCTGGAGCAGGTGACACAGGGATGCACCCCGGTGGGTTGGGATGTCCCCTGAGGGGGACACCCCGAGCCCCTGTCCCAGTGCTCAGTGCTCAGTTCTTCCTCATCTGGAGGTGGCATTGCTTGTGTTTCAGTTCAGGGCCACTGCTCCCTGTGTGTCACTGCAGACAGCCTGGCACCGTCCGCCTGGCACCGGGCATGAGCCTGGGGGCAGCGTGGGGATCAGGATGGGCATGGGGATAGGGATGGGGACCAGGATAAGGATGAGGATAGGGATGGGGATGACGATGGGAGCCAGGATGAGGACGGGGACTGGGATAGGAATGGGGACCGGGATGGCAGCCAGGATGAGGATGGAGATAGGGATGGGGACTGGGATGAGAATGGGGATGGAGATGAGGATGTGGATAGGTATGAGGATGAGGTTGGAGATGAGGATGGGGGCCGGGAAGGAGACAGGGCTGAGGCTGAGGCCAATGAAGGGGGCCGGGATGAGGATGATGAAGGGGACAGGGCCGAGGGTGAGGCCGATGAAGGGGACGGGGCCGAGGGTGAGGCC
>VXBX01008583.1:63080-82857 GCA_013400415.1 Scytalopus superciliaris
CGCCGCGGCCGTGACGGGCCCGGAGGGACCCGGGGGGGACCCCCGAGAGGCCCCGGCCCCCCAGCGGCCACCGAGCAGGGCGGTAAAGCCTCTCATCGCTCGGGAATCACGCGCCGTAAAGAGCCGCCGCTTTGATTTGATTTGATTAGATTCTATTTATTTATTTATTTATTTATTGCGTTTCTCGTGATGTGCATAAGCACACAGATGCGGCTGTGGCTAGCTGGAACGTAAATGAGCCTCGCCGTTTTGGTTCTGTGAATAAGGTTCTCTGTTACGCCATATTCACAGAATAAGCGCTCCAAATCCCCTATAACTATACATTTTGTGTTGATGGGCTGGGAACATTGAGGCTCGGGCGATACAGAGCGCTGTGTTCATTCGGGCATTTGTAGCTTGGAAAAGGTTGCAAAGCCCGTCTAGGACAGATTGCCTTTTGGAAATTCGAGGAGAATTTTGTCCGGGTAGCATCCGCATGCATTTTTCCATTTGGATTCTAATTCTGGATGTAACTTAATAGCTAAGCTTTTCTTGTTTGTTTCTGCCCTGAGGGTTTTATGTATTCCTACATTTCTAGACTGAAGGATGGGATATTTGTGAATTGTTTGGGAACTGGACATTAGGGAATACGGGAAGTTACCAATGTACTGGGTTCTAAAGAAGCCTGCCTACTTGCCGCAGAAAGTGGTTAGAATATTTTAAATTTGGAATCATGCCTTCAAATGCTACACCGTGTTGTTTTGGAAGCAAATTGTTTCCAGGGGACTGTCTATGAACATAAGAAAGAACTTGCAGTGCTTTTGGCCAGACGGGTTCTTGTTCCAGTGCAGGTTTTAGTTCACTCGTATTCCAGAACTCAACATTGTTTCCGTTTGATCCAGGCCGTGTATTTTAAACGGTGTTGCAAGCAGGTGGCGATGTCACCGCCTGGCTATTTCCATCTCCAGTGACAGCGGTCCAGCTTCTTCCTTGTATTGCTTTGTTTGAGAGGCGGGTATTTCCCTTGCCGTCATTCATAAAGTGATGGGTGCAGCGTCCTGAACCCCGCCGGAGCGGGTGTGCTTTGTGGGGCTGCATGGCAACTTGCAGGAGCATGAGGGACATACAAAAAGCTTTCAGTTCATGGGGGTTTTGGTTCAGTGAGGGGCAGGCATACCATTAGAAATTCCTTACAGAAGATACAGTAGTCCCAGTCATCATTGTTGCACAAGATTACCTTTTCATTTTTTTTTTCCAGTGAAGAATAGAAATGAGCTGTATTTGTGGATGAATGTGTAGTGCTCATCACCAAGGTAATGGTAGACTGAAGGAGAAAAGAAGGAAAAGTTGAGTGTCTAATTGCTGTGTGTTGTCAGGAGAGACCAGAAGAATGTGTGAGAGAAATCTACCTGAAAAATACCATTTAGCAGCAACCTTCACATTGCCTCAAGTCAGGTGTCTGTGAGCCAGCTCCAGACCAGAGGTAGACATTCTGTGAGTAGTGACAGTGTGCATGGGCTGGAATTTGCTGTGTGTGCCACATGTGGGCTCAGCACTGTGCAGAGAGCAGCCACAGGGCTGGGGATCTTACAGAAAGATGATTTGTTGCTGATGACTACAGATGGATTTGTTGGGGCTCTCTGCTAAGAGTAGTTCAGTTTCCACATGGTTGCTGATGCAGGGAATTGGAAGTAGGCCCTTGACATCTGAGTTTCCAACATGTTGTCTCTGCCCCTCAAGTGGGAAGCCTTGTTTGTGGAAGCAGGGCATGAGCCGAATTCTGCACCTTCCTACGAGGGACAGCACCTGCTTAATGTGTTTCCATGTCTCCAGCACTGACTCTCAGAAACCTTGCTAAACTGTGCTTAATTTGGACTAAAATAGTTTCATGGATGTAATTGCACCAAAAGGTTGTTTTTGCATGAATAGCTTAATGTGTTAAGGGCAGTGTCAAATACAGCTGCTGTTCCAAAGGACAGATAAAGATCCTACTAGGTTTAGGTAGGGTTTAAACTGTTGTTCTTCACCACATTTCACTGTAGCTAGTGCTAGTTAAACAAATAAAAAAACCTTTGCAAGGGCTTTTCCCCGCTACCATCCCCGTTTGATGGGATGATCTCCCTAACTAGTATTTCTTGATCTGCTGGGGTTTCATGTGTGTAGTCTGGTGCCTGTGTAATGAGAATAAGCCTAAGGGCTTTCTTGTATTTCGGTATTGATACCTGAAGAACATAACAGCATTTTATGAACATGATAATAAAATGTGGCCATTTGTGCATCCCAGTTACTGTCTTGGTGCATCTTACATGGAGCCTGGTTACCTGGGTGATGATGGTGGTGGGAACTGGGCAGAAATGCCTTTGAAATCTGGGAGTAATTTGTAACCATGAATAATGCATAATTCTTTCACAGATGATTTGAAAGAATATCAGCCTCTGAGCGACAGCTAAATTATCTTAGGCTTAATACATGCTGTGTGCTTAATGTTACATCACTTGAGTGACCGACTGTGGGTACTTTGCTTCAGCATTTAAGTGCCAGTTCTGAAGAAGGGGTCAAAATATGCCCAGTATAGTCACTGTTAGGTGTCAGCAGTGTTTGTCCTGTTCACACTGAGCTGTTTGTTGACAGAGGAGAAAGGAAGTCCATTATTGCCAGGTGAGGGTTTTCCCACTGGCCATTTTGAATGAAAGGATGCTCATTTGGAGTGTCTCTTCCATACCTTGCAAAGGTAGAACGTCTTGTCTCATCACTGGTGCATAAATGGCCTTTATGACAGGAGGTGGGGGTGTGGTATATTGCTCAGGAAGGTGGGATGACAGTCTAAAAATGCACAAAAGAATGAGTTGAATTTGTGTATCGTTTCCTTTGGTTATTGCAGAAGGAATCTAGTGCAGGTGGAGGCAGAGGTGTCAGAGTCTCCCCTGGAAACGTTTGTAATTAAGTGGGTTTGAGCATGGCATCCAGTTTTTAGAGAGAGAAGACAGTTTGGTCATAAATGTTGTGCAGAGTGTTCAGGGCTCTTGAATTACTGGTAAAATACCTCTGAATGGTCAGTGCTGCTAGCCAAAATATTTTAAACTGAGGGGCTGATACTAGTAAAGGCATTCAAGAAACCTTCAAGAAGGCTTTGTCTCCTGCAGCTTTTGATCTGTAACAATGATCCTGGTTACATTTGCTTTTTGATTTGTCATCAGTGCTAATTTTCATAGTATAAATATGTTTCTGGGCCATACTGTTCTCTGGTGTGTACCTTGTTCACGGTGTATTTTTCTAATTTTTTTCCCGTTGCAGAATTTTCACTGTTTAACACCTGATAGTCCAAGTTAGATTTTTCTCTAACCAAACAGGCAGGTACCTACGGCAGCTGTGTGAGCTGCTCCAACTCCTTTAGCTTCTGTTAAGTGCCTTAGTTTTGAGAGGGCAAGTATTTCACTAATGAAACTTTCTTTTGGGTCAGGAAGAGCCTCTGCAAGTGAAGTTCAGTTCCTCTAGTGCATAGGACTGGCATGTTTTATGCATCTCCTGTGTTTTAAGCTGAGTTGTCTGTCCAACTTCTTTTTCAGAGGCACATGTTCCCTTCTGCTTCCTCTGCTGGTTGGGAGTCACCTTTCCTAGCTGATTATTTTTGGCCAGAAGTGAATGTTTTAAACTGTCTCCAGATGCTTTTGCAAGAGCTTTTCTATTAGCTAGCTTCCCATATCCATAATGTATAACTATTCTTCAGACTAAGGTGACTGTGAAAATGATTGCTCCTGTCTGAACTTGCTGTAAATCAGCCAAAAAACCTGCCCAAACAGAATTCCCCAGAGTGAGAGTATCTGTGTGGTGGGCTGTGTGTTGGGCAGGGTCCCCCTGGCCCACGAGGAAGGTGCAGCCTTGCAGTTCTGCCTTGCTCCTGCTTTGCCTTCTGGTTCTCTAGCAAGGGAACCCTCGACCTCCCAGTGGCCCGAGGGCCCCTCTGTAGCTGTGCCAGGGGCTCTGGGAGGCCAGAGGAGGGTTTAGGGCTCCTTTGCTGCTTTGTTGAACATACCCGGGGATCAAGTCATTGCTGGGGTCTTGTAGTTATACCTTCCATCTCTGAAGAGTTACACATGTGGTGTGCAAAGCCACTTGTAACATTTTAATAACTGTGTTTTCGGTTATTCTGGAACATTTGCACCAAACAAAAGAAGTCCATCCTTTCACTCCCAGTGTTCTGGTTTGTTGGTTTATTTTTTTGTTGTTGTTTGTTTGTTTTGTTTTGTGATAGTTGATAATATAAAATGGGAATTCTTTCTTTATATGGAAGCCATTTCAAGTGTCAAACCTGCCATCCTTCTGAGTCCTGATGATACTCACGTCTTGATGTGCCTATGAGAGTTTAGTCTTGTATGTGCCAGGGATTGTAGCATCAGCAGCTTTCTGGGTTTTTTCAATTCTAGTAAATTTTGTAAAAACTGAGTTGTGCTGGCAGTGAGGTGTTTGGTTTTGGTTTTTACTTACAACATTAGTTGTGATCAAATTGGAGTGAAAGATATTTGGGTAACTGTTTTGGGTATAGCTTAAGCTAAGAGAAGTAAGCACTCCTAAGTAAGAGCAAGTTCCTCCTTGAGTTCTACCCGTGTAAGGCTGAAGACATGGATGGGACTGTCAGTCAGACTGTCCTCTTCCCAATCTACCTGTGCTGAGGCTGTTGCCTCCTCAGGTGTGATGACAGTGCTGCTCTATGATCTCTTCTGAGCCATTTCCAGTTACTCATCTGTTGGCCTTGCCCAGTGCAATAACAATAACCCAGCCTGTCCAGTTGTGTCTGGCAGGAGCTCAGGAGACCTTGTACAAAGGGGAATGAAAGGAGCACTGGCTGAATTTCCACCCTCGCTTAGGGACCCTTGCACTACTCCTGTGTTCATTAATATGGTTGTTGCTCTTGGTTCCTTTTCTTGAGGTACTATATTAAGCCAGGAAAAGCTTATTCCTGGTTAAAGGAGGAGTACTGGAGCTCAGTTTCTCAGGTCTCCAATATTTCCTCTGGGTATTTCAGAAATACCTTCCTGTACAGGCGTTTCATGCCTACTAATTGGCTCTGAAGTGCCTCTCTTGAGTTTTGACACTCCTGCCTGCCCTCCTCCAACTGGTGTCCTCACCGTACCTGTAGCATGACTGTGCCAAGCTGTGCTTGGAGTTACTGGAGCAAAAGAGTTCAAAACCTTTGGAGTTTATTGCTTGAAACTGGACTTGTGGATATCAGGCACAACTAGTTGGGGAATAGCTTCAACCTACTTCTTTTTTAGACAACTTGAATGATTCAAAGTGAATACAGCTTGTTCTACCGATGGGACTGAAAACAGTCTCTGTAAGTGGTCAGCTTCTGCATTACTACCCTTGCTGTGTTTCTTGGAAGTCCCATGAGTGATGGAAGGCATCTGGATTTCCTGAGCTATGTGGCCTCCTGTTTTAAAAATATTTTCCTAGACTTCTTAAAAAAATTTAAAGACGTTAAGATCTTTTATGTGAAGCAAAATAATGGCATTGAATTCTTTCAGAGGAGCCCCTTCCTATCCCTGTTTTCCATCTGGTCTTGTCAACTACTAGTTGTTAAATGGCAGTTCCCCTTTCCTTCTCCTATATCTGCCTCTGAGAGAAAGAACATTCCATCAGTTACGTTGAGTTTGTAAGGCTGCTACTGATTTTTCCAAATGGAAGTGTTGAGGGGGCTCTCAAGGCTGCGAGTTGTGTCAGTCATTACTTTGTAATACAAATGAAGAGAGGGTTATTTGGCAGAAGTCTACTGCTTGGATGCTTTCTTGTAGACCTAGAATTGACAAGATAAAGGAAAGTGGTTGTCTCAATCTTAAGTGCAGTACTGCCATTGGGATTCCTCTTTTGGCTGGCTAACATCTTGTATCTAAACTGGTCCTTCTTCCAACCAAACAGAAGAGATTAGAACTGAAGGTTTAGGTGCTGGTCAAAACCAGAGAGAAAGCAGGTCTGTCATCTTCTGTTTCAGTCTTGGCAAAAGAGTGTTTTGCTGCTGTGACTTCTCTGTGGATGGAAATCCTGGTTTTACTTACTTTGGAATACTAAATAATTAAATGTCAGTGGGGAGCTTTGTATTTTAATTTTGTTCCTACTTATACATTCACATTGAACTCCTTAGTGGATTGCCAAGTTCAGCATAATTCAGTTTCCCATTTGTGTCATGTGTAATCTGGCTGCTGCCTTGCCTTCTTCACAGAAGGGTGATATTGGAGGCTTCATTTATCTAGTTTTGTTTAAAATGTCACTGAATGAAAATACCTTTTGTTTTAAGAATGAGCCTGTTTTTTGTTGGAACGTGTTCTCTTTCCTCCCCAGGTAGGGGGTGGTGGGGGAACCTTTAAATTGAAAAGCATTGACTCCGCAGAACAACTTGCTGACTGTAATGGATGACTTTGCTTGGAACTGGAATATCTTCCAGGTCATGGTATCTGGCCAGCTGAAACCAGTACTCATCCCAATTAGCTGATCATTGTGCCTTTAGTCACATCCTTTGCACCTTAGGGACAGGAAATCATGGGTGTGGTTGAAGTCGTCCATCTCATCAAAATGTCTTTATGGCAACTGCAAAAACCCAAGTTCTTGGTTACGGTGGATGGTTCTCACCACACACTTTACTAGACAGCCTGGTGGGTTGCAGGTGTGAATTCTGCTCTGCCAACAGTGACACGTTACCATCTGCAGCCATGACCTTGGAGCTGTGTTGTCTAATTAAAACAATGGGTGTATTTCCTTTGCTGAGTTAGTGGTAATCTTTTGGTAAGTCCTTCACAGCACTGCTTCAAGCATTGATTTACAATTCTATTCAGACACAGTCATGTTTGCTGTTTGGTTTGAGTCTTGTTATTTTATGTGTCCCAGAGTTTTTCAGGGTAGATGATTGGGTTGAGTTCAGAGCTCCTGCTACAATGTAGGGACTTCAGAAGGGGTTGGAGTAATAAGAAGTATCTGGTATGTTCTGGAAACACAGAGGAATTTGGGTGCAGATTAGTTCAGAGGATTTTTCAGAAGTGGATCAGTTGAAATTAATTCTGTGAGACAAGGTTGATGATGTACTCTGCTCATGAGGGAAACTCATTTATCCTTAGCATAGAAAGAGTTGAGCGAGAAAATGGGATGGATTATGAATTTTATAGCACTTGACTCTGAGCCTTAATTTGTGGCATATACATGCAGGGAACAGGGGGGAAATAAGAGATATGTCTACATACATACAACCCCTGCATCTCATTAAGTAGACTGTGAGGATCTGAAAATCATATGGTAGTAACTTTAGTAGTCATACATTTTTAAAAATTCTTTTCCATGGCTGTCTGTAAACTTGGATCTTGCATTGTCTTAAAACAGTGAAGCTGATCTTTGTGTTTTAAGAACAGTGCTTTGCATAGATGTGCTTTGTAAACAGAGGCCCCAAAACAGTGTGGTACTGTTCTGCTGGCCCTTTCGATGCTGTACAGCAGGCCAGGAACGGTTTATTTCCAAAATACTAGGTTGTATTTTTATGCAGTGCTACTTGCTTTACCATAAAGTGAAAATTTGTTGTTTCCTTGTGTGTTTAAACCAACATTGGTTTTATTCTTGTTGTGTTTTGGGATTGTACAAGTTATCTTTCCAGCAAAATGGCTAACTAAGCCAGAATCAAGTAGGAATGAATTCCAGTCACTATGACTAAGCTGAAGTATTTGATACGTGCTTAATGTTTGAACTTTGAGATTGTTCTAAGTAAAATACCTGACTTCTCACCTCAGCAATAGTGTTTATGACAGAATTGCACTTGGTTGTTCTTATGCTCTCCCTGTGCAGCTCTGTCGCACAGCTGTGTTTTTTCTGTGTTAGACTTTATTGGTGCTTGGATGTAAAATTAGCATTTATCAGCCTGAATTAATGTGTTCTTTTCAGTCTTGTTCTGTATCTGTTTGCACTTAATTCTGAAATCTGAGAGTGTGATGCTGAAAAAATAGTTGGACTGATTTGGAGGTAGAGTCTTAAAACTGTAATGTAGTAGGTTGTGGGTAACAAGTGTTTGCTTAAGGTCATTAGTCTGCAAGTTGTAGAATACCACCACAGGTGAAACCTTTGTGGTGTGGGGTACTTACAAGGGGTTGGAGGTGTACAGAAATAATGCTAAGAATTGGTCAGAACTGAAAAAAGGCTGAGATATGAAAGAATAAGCGTTCAAGAAAAATCTGTTTTGGAATTTTGTAGTTGTTCATCCTGGTGATAGGCAGTGAAACCTGGATGTTTCAGAATGTTGATGCCAAAAGACTGCAGTGTGTTCCACTATTATCCTTCGTGGTGATAGGTCAGTGGGTTTTTGAAGTTCAAGAGGTTGTGTGTGTGCTTCTTTCTTAGTTCTCTTTTGTCAGATGGTTGGATCAAGGGGTTTTCTGCCTTACACTGAAGGATGGTGAATGTTGCTCTACTGCTTCCTCTCCATGGGGAAGGGTAGGAGAGCTGCTGGTGGAAGCCCATTTGTTGGAGGGGAGGATGGGCAAGGAGGGAGTTGTGTGATGTGGCTGAGTAGAGTAGCATCATCACAGATCTGTGCAAAAGGATCAACAGAGAGGGAGTGGAACCAGGTGAGGTTGCACAGGGTAGTGTGTGATCCAGGACAAGCTCAGGGGCACGGGGAGTGCAGTAGTATTGTTAGTGATCACTTACCTTTGTGAAACTTGCAATTACATGTGCTGTTCTCTTACCAACTTGTGTTTCTGTTGTGTTGCAGTATAGTCAAAGGGTTTTTTGCTTTACCTTTTCATAGGAATTCATTTAATGTGGAAATTTGGGGTATAGTTGATGTACGGCTTGTTAGGGGCTTGTTTTCAGGGTGTTACTTTTTCCACCTTCAGCTCTGCTGAAGCTGTTTCGTAGAGTGCTTAACCACTTTAGGATGTGTCACTCTTAATGCTGTGGGACATAGGACTGTAAATGGACTAAGCAGTTATAACACAGTATTGCATGGAACTGGTTTTAGGACATGGAGATGTTGGAATCCCTGCACCAGCATTCCTCCACTGCAGGATTTAAATAGAAATTGCTGTTTTGCAAGCTGACCTGGAACAGTCTTCTCCCATCAGAGTAGCTGTCTGACTTATCTACGTGTTTGGTCACGTGGGTATCTGAGTGATTTAATATTTCAGAAACCGGGGAAGCAACAGCTCCATGGCTGAGAACTTGTGCCATTCTCATCTCAGGCAGCACAAACGCTGCATACCTTTGATGAAAAATGAATGCTGCCTTCTTTGTGCCGTGCTTCAAGTGTGTTGAGAAAACACAGTGGTAGAAGCATTCTAACTGAAGAGTGGGCTTTCTTATATCGAAGTGCTATAAGCAACGGTAACATTCTCTGTCAAAAGCAGAATTAAACAGGCTAATGCTTTTGAATGTAAGAGCATATTAGAAGAGGCTAAGGCTGTTAAAACACCTTCAAAACATCCGGTGAGCCTCATGGCATTAAAATGAACTTAAGTCAGGCTATCTTAAAATAAATCCACACTTTTAGCATCTACCACAAGCCAGCAATGACCTATCTTTAGTACCAGGCACAGCACGGGTGGAAACTGTCATACGAGATTGACTTCTGATGTAAATACGTCTGCAGAGTGATTTCAGCCCCTGCTCATGCTGTGGCATCCAAAGCTTTGTGTGGGGCAGGGTGCCTCACCGCGCTGCACTTGTGCATTTCTTGTCACTGTTGAGTGAAACACTTAATCTCATGAATCTCCATCATTGAAGTATGTGTTGCTTCTGTTTGAAGTGTGGACCACAGTGGTCAGCCAGGATGATGTGAAGGGACAGTTGAGACCAGTTTTGGATGGGCGTGTCAGCCACTGTCTTGCAGGCACCTTGGGTTGTGGAACATAGTTTTTATATACTCTCTTGTCATCCTGGAAATGAGGTAAAAAAGGAGCCTTTCCAAATAGGAACACTGACTGTTGAACAGCAGGGAAATCTTTGTAGATGGTAACTTGTAAACTTGTTACTATTTATATTTCTAATACCTTCTTGATTTAGAAAATTATTGTGGCATGTGTCTGCTGACTGTTCTGAGAACAAACTGTAACAACTGTCTTGAGCTATTTTAAAATTACCTTTCTGGTGCTATATTTAGCCTGTGCTTTTTCATACAAATCACCTTTGTCTGCAACTTTTATGTACAAAATTTTGTGGGGAAAAAATGGTGATGACAGAGATGTTTCTGAGCTGTGGTTTATAAAGACACAACTTGATGTTACTACTCTGTGTTTAAACACAAAATTTGAAGAGAAAGCTTATGCAGGTAATTAATTACCTGCTTTTTAACTGCGGGTACGATGTGTTTTGTTTTTTTTTGTTTCATGTAGGGCTCCCTGCCTTTGTGGGTGAGTTGAAGGTGTTTGTGCAGATGGATGTGTCAGGATGTTGGTAGTGTTTTGCCCATGTCTAAACTTGGGCTTTTGGAGGGTTGGAGATAAGGTATTGGCAAGATTTTTAGATACAATTTTTTCCAAACACAAACTTCTAAAGTTCCAGCAGTGATGACCATTGTTTTATGCTTCACAGAACCGTTTTTGTAAAAAGTCTGAAGTGTTACTTAAGCTGTAAGTGAATTCTGGAACACTGTCCTCAAGGAGGTTAAAAAACCCTGCCAGTCAAATTTCTGTTACTAATACAGGGTTGCATAAAGCAAAATTCTATTTTCAGTAAAGGTATACTCTTATCTCAAGTGCTTTAGACAAGGAAAGGACAAGAATTCCTAAAGAGAGCAGATAGTAGAGGGCTGAAAGTGGTACAGTGTGCTTTGAATAAAATGACCATTCAAAGACAAACTCACAATTGATGTGTTTTGTTTTTTTTTTTTGTTTTATAGGCTAAGGAAATTTTGACAAAAGAGTCTAATGTACAAGAAGTGCGATGTCCAGTCACGGTCTGTGGCGATGTGCACGGGCAGTTTCACGACCTCATGGAACTTTTCAGAATTGGAGGCAAATCACCAGACACAAACTATTTGTTTATGGGGGACTATGTTGACAGAGGATATTATTCAGTCGAGACAGTCACATTGCTTGTAGCTCTTAAGGTAACTTTTCTTCTCAGCTGTGCAGTTCTGTGTAAAACATATATAAATACTCTCCTGACTACACTTAATATCTGTTACAATTTTCACTGCCCTGGTATTTGAGGGGCACAAACTGACATGATAGCTGTCTTAGTTTTCTAAGTCACTTCTTAAAATTAATGAGTGTTCAGGTGCAAGCCTGAGCTTTATCTAAAATGAGTACTTTTTATTTGCCTAAGTAGCAATCTTTAAGAATTTGCTGGGAGAGATCAGCTTAATGTACAGTTGTGGTGAAGTCCACTGGTAATAGTAAATGCAATTTGTAATTAATCTCTAAAGTATTTGGCAGTTAAGGATTATTCTTTTTTTTTTTTTTTCCTCAAAGGCTGTAAGGGAATCTTAATCTTAAGAAGGGCTTGGTTTTAATTGCTTTATTGACATATGATGGGGGTTAAGGGGTGCAGATTCTGGTTTTGGGAAGGCACACGCATTTTGATGCCTCTGAAATAAACTGTTCTTTTTAGGTCCGTTACCGTGAACGTATCACAATTCTTCGAGGGAACCATGAAAGCAGGCAAATCACACAAGTATATGGTTTCTATGATGAATGTTTAAGAAAATACGGAAATGCAAATGTTTGGAAATACTTTACAGACCTTTTTGATTACCTGCCTCTAACTGCCTTGGTGGATGGCCAGGTATGTTGACATTTGGCAAAGTTAAGTGTTGGTTGTAAAGGGAGCTCTTAACACTGAATTCTGTCAGCTCTCAGCTTTAAAGGAGTCTTGTGCAGATTTTCTCCTAATCATTTATTCTAAACCATTATAATAGCACCAATTAATGTCAATAAATAAACTTCATGTATCTTAACTTGCAGATTTTCTGTCTACATGGTGGCCTCTCCCCATCGATAGATACACTGGATCACATCAGAGCACTTGATCGCTTGCAGGAAGTTCCCCATGAGGTACTGAAAAATAATGTTCTAAACCATTGAGTTTCATGATTCAGCATGTATTGGGTGGTTGAGTTCACAGGCTGAAAATGAAATTCAAATCAGCTTAGCAATATGAAAGTGCCTGTCTTCCTGTTCAGGGTTTTTGAAGGAAAATAAGGGCACTTTCTTGCCTGAAGAAAGAAACATACAAAGTCTCAAAATGTTGCTGCAACAAGTTGTGTGGGAGTGGTGTGTGTGTGCATGTTTTGTGTGGTTTTGTTTGGTGTTTTACACTTCCACCTCTGAAACATCTTCTGCCTCTCTTACAGGGTCCCATGTGTGACTTGCTATGGTCAGATCCAGATGATCGTGGTGGCTGGGGAATTTCTCCTCGAGGTGCAGGCTATACATTTGGACAGGATATTTCAGAAACCTTTAACCATGCTAATGGCCTTACGTTGGTTTCAAGAGCTCATCAGCTGGTAATGGAGGTGAGCAGGACAGCCTGCGTGCTCAAACTTTGGATTCTGTGCTTGCTCCATCAATTCATGCTTGGTGTCAGAGATGTGCAACTGATGATCCAGCTGAGAGTCTCCCAGAAACTCAACCTTCACAGTATTGATGTGCTACTAAAGGAGTTTCTCAGTTTGACAGTGGAAGAACCTTTATTTTGGCCTTTTTTTCTGAAAATTTACAGTAGTGTCCCAAACCAGGCTTCAGTATTAGATGTGGTATTGCTTTTCTGTGTAGATAAAAAGGTTCTTAAATAAGTGTTCCCTGAAAAAAAAAAAAAGCTTTTTCTTTTTGGTTTGCATGTGTGCTTTTGTTGTTAGTCTGTAGTTATCCCTGGCAGTTTAGATTTTTAAATGCATGTCTGAAGTCTGGTTTTGGTGAAGGCTCAGAGTAGATTGTGTACTTCAGAATTGCTGTTTTAACTTTTCAACTCTGATGCAATGCCAAATTCTCCCTGGTTTGTTTATTTTTGGTTTGGGCTTTTTTTTTAATGTTTAGCTCATATTTACTAGCAAAAAGCAACCTATGAAGGCCAAAATTCCTTATTCCTTCACGGAAGAGAAATAAAAACATGGCCCTAATCTTATTTAAAATGACCCTACGAGTGCCACTTACAGCTTTGCACATTAGAAATTCAATGAGTAGTCAGGTGGTTATATGGGGTACAACAGGTGAACTTGGCTGTCATAATTCTTGTTTCCTTCCTCCCCAGGGGTATAACTGGTGCCATGATCGGAATGTAGTAACAATTTTCAGTGCTCCAAACTATTGTTACCGTTGTGGCAACCAGGCTGCAATTATGGAACTTGATGATACTCTAAAATACTCCTTGTAAGTATGTTTAAAAATAAGAAATTATATTGCCAGTGGGTTTCAGGTAGTTGTTGTAGCAAGATACCACTTAATTATTCCGTTAAAGTAGGAGGGTTTCTTCCCCCTGTGTGCTTTTTGGAGGTGGAGTGAGTGGATTTGTTGGGTTAGTCACGTTTAAAGTCTTGGAGTCAAATATGTGGGACAGTTGTTGAGATCTTCTGTCAGACCAAAGTGAGACTCCTCGTTTTTGTTTTGTATAACTAACTGGAGTTCAGTGAATTACTGTGGAGGTATGTGATGTGGGAGCAGGAGCAGTCTGTCAGTTCTGAGGTAATGTCCTGTCTGCCTAGGGCAAGAGACTAAAGTGTGTAAAGAGTGTAAAATGTGGAGGTTATGAGTATGTACAAACAGAAGGGGTGGAAGAGGTTGAACACTTATTCTAGCAGACTTCAGTTGGCTGATAAAACCTGAAGAGACTTAGGTGTGTGAAATGAGTGCAGCTCAGGGCTGGCAGGTACCCGAGTGTGCCCTGGGCTGTGTGTGCTCACTGCTGTCTGTGCTCCTCAGTTTGCAGTTCGACCCGGCGCCGCGCAGAGGGGAGCCGCACGTCACCCGCCGCACCCCAGACTACTTCCTGTAAAGAGATTTTAGACCTGTACAGTATTGCCATGAACCATATGTTGACCTAAAGGAAATGGGAAGAGCAACAGTAACTCCAAAGTGTCAGAAAATATTTAACATTCAAACTTTGTTTTCACATGGACCAAAAGACGTGCCATATTCAAATACAAAGCCTCTTGTCGTCAACAACTGTGACCACTTTAGAATGAACCAGTTCATTGCATGCTGAAGCAACATTGTTGGTCAAGAAACCAGTTTCTGGCATAGCGCTATTTGTAGTTACTTTTGCTTTCTCTGAGAGACTGCAAATAATAAGATGTAGACATTAACACCTCGTGAATACATTTAACTTTCCATTTAGCTATAGCTTTATTCAGCATGACTGTAGATAAGGGTAGCAGCAAACAATCATTGAAGCTTAAAGAACATTTTTAAAATAAGTACCAAGGCCTCATATTTGTTCTGAAACTGTTTGTTTGTTTTATTTTCAGGGAATACTGTTTAATTTAATTGTATTGATTTTTTTTTTTTGTCTGCACTCAGTTCCCTTTTCCACTCTGCCCTACCATATTGTCCTTTGTAATTGTCCAAGGATAGTGAATTACTTTGAACAGAACTGTTTTTTTCTGTAAAACAATGTTACTGCAGGACAGAGCTGCAGTGTTTTTCATAATAAACTTGTGAACTAAGTATGGAAAAATGTCAAAATCCTAATTGCATCTCAGGTCAACTGTGGTTTAATAAACTAACATGTAGCTGGATGGGCTTTATAAACTTGCATAGAAATTTCCACCTTAAGTAACTAAAACTGAGGTGATCTGGAGTGTGCTGGAGAACTGACCTTTTGAATCCTGTCCCAGGGAGGTGCCTGGGCCTGTCTCTCCCAGCTGAGAACAGCTCACTGGTTACTCACATGTTGCTCTTTCCCTCTTGGTGCTCTACTGAAATACTCAAAAATGGAAGAATATAGGATCACTTAATTGATTGTGTGGCTTTTTTTCAAGTGTAAATCTAAGTTTGAGTCATTTACAATGTAGGTGCTAATACTTAAAATCATTTTGCTGAAAAACTAAGAATAAAACCGGTTTTCTAAATATTAAAGGAAACAACTTGAAGTTTAGTACTACGTGTATTGCCCAAGCTTCTATTCTGAAAAATAGTGGTATGTGGTTTATGTTAATTTCTGTCTAAATATTTCCTTTCCACTAACTTGTTTCAAAATTTGAATCCCAATTTGATGATTTTGTGCAAAACAGAAATTCAAATTTTATGCTGTAAGGCTTGTGGTTGAAATGTCTTGGGCATGTCTAAAAGATGTATGGGGCTGTTGGCTTTATAGAGGACCCTTAATATTCATATTGTTTGAGACTTTCAATTTCTTGGGCACAGTGTAGATTGTGCAACAACATGGAGGCTTGTTTTCTACACTGCTTGCTTCTAAGGGAACGTGCAGAAATTTTGCAGATTTCCACCTCACCTGGAGGCCTGGTCTTAGACATGCTTTTTGGGCCTTTCTGAAAAGCTGGAGGACCATTTAATTCTTTGACTTGCAAAAAAGGTGTGCTGCGTTTCAGTGTTACATCATCCCCTTTCAGAAAGGCTGGGGTGGTTGCCTTTCCCTCAGCAAAATCTCAGCCTTGTCCCATAGGTTGGGTTCCAAACGGTTTCTGGGGAGCTCTGTCTCCTGCAGTTTAATCTCTTACAGGAAGAAGTGCATGCTAAAAATAAGTGCATCTGAAGTGGCTTTTTTTAGTATATTGGGAGCTTTTGCTTTGATCACTATTAAAAAATAATCCTTTGCTGCAGAGAGCAGTTCACGTTCCATTCCTGTCGCTTGCCATTCTGTGTTTGTGTAGCTGGAACTCTGTGCTTTCATTGACACCATTCCTTCAAGAGGAATGACTTTGCCCTGTTTTCTGTTTTCCTTGTTACTTTAATTGGCGTGACTCATCTGCTCTGAGTCCCTTCCTTGCTTCAGTTTCTGTACACAAATCCAAGTGCTTGTTAGTAAAGTCCATGGACAACGTTGGAGTCGTTCCAGTTTTTGTGCTTTCCCCAAATTACGCTGTGACGGTCTGTGTGAAGATTCCATTGAGAAAACTGCATTGTGAATAAAAAGTGGTTGCCCTGCTGGAGTGCTAACCAGCTGAAAGCGTGTTTGGAAGATTCAGGAGGAGAAAGAAAACTTAAAATATAAATATTTGGTGTTTGCTTTACTGGTAGCTGATTGATTAGCTCACCTGTGAGGACACTGGCCGCAGAGAAATGAGTGTTATCAGGGTTTGTCCTTGGTTTGGGGATCGGTGGTGATGTTTCCTCTGTCACTATGAAGACTGATGATTCCAAGAAATGCAAAACAGGAGTAGCTGGAAATCCCATATTGTGATAGTTCAGTGTTTAAGCAGGAATGTTACTTCCAGTTCTCAGTGGGGAGGGCCAGCATTGGGGTTTAGGTTGTCAGAAGGCAGTTGAGAATGAAATTATGCTTTCCTATGAACCACTTTAAAGACTTTGTCCTTTTTCTTCTTTCCCAGAACTTGGATAGAGCCAGGAGAGTCCTGGTGGACAGAGAGAGGAGGGGTTTGAGGTTTCCCTATTGAGTTTTGCTTAAGGCCAGAGGAGATGGAAGTGAGTGCCCTGCACTGGTGGAGGCCTGTCCTGAACTAAGGGGACATTAAATCAAGAGACAAAATTACACTCCTACACAGGAAAACATTTAAGTAAGTTTGTTTTTGAAAGGACAACTGAGACAGGTTTGAAGCGTATAGATTTGCCATGTTTTTTTCCCCATCACCCTCTTTGTACACTTTTCTGCCTCTTCCCAGCCTGTGCTTTGTTCCCTCTGCTCGTGGCCTGCTCTCCACAGATCCCAGGGATGAGAGCTGGCTGCTGCCACCGTGGTCCCTGCTCTGTCTGATTGAGCTGCTGCAGTAAATGGATATTTGTCCAAGGTAACCTGTGCCTGTGACTCACGTCATGCTCATGTCAGGATTGTTTCCAGCTGCTGACACTTCCATACAGGCTCAGGATCCCTGCTCCAAGTGCTTGGGCAGTGTTACCTGGTTTAGGTCTTCTGATAATACCCTGGAAAGATACTGGATACATGGGAGAGGGAAGACAGAGCATTACCTCCTCCTTCCCCACGTGGCTGGATGGTACCAGAACAAATTCTGCCCTGCCAAAAAGGTGGTGAGGGGAGATCCCACTGATGAAAGCTGTGCCATTTGGCCTGCCTGTATCTCAGTCTGGTTACTGTCAGCAGTCCCTCTGGAAATAGAGAAAAAACTGCTGAGAGCTGCCAATACCTGCCAATCCATGCTTTTGTGTTCCAGGGGAGGGCAGTTTCTTTGTTTTTGTAGTAGCCAACTGGAATACTGGAAGTAATTTTCATAAAGTAATTGTGTGTTAAGAGCCCGGGACAAAGTCTTTGACAATTTAAAAATTCAACCTGAAATCTTAAATAATTTTCTCCTGTACAAGACAAAACCAACTGTGTTACGCAAGTGCTGGGTTCATTTTGGGCCTCTTTTCATAGTTCAATAAACACATTCCTCTGTTTTTCCCCTCTCACCCCTTTGTTTCCTTAGTAATACTGGAGTGCAGGTCCTGCTGTCAGAGGAGCTGTGACCTCAGGAGGGGGCTGAAGGATAAACGTTCATTCAGGAAAAATGATCTGTAAGGAGAGGCAAGTGTGATCACAATTTCGAATTTCAAATTAAGCACTGCTCCAAGGTGAATGAGTTGAAGGTGTGGCTCCACTCACCACCTTCTTACGCACCTGTCACACACTCATTTATCACTCTTCAATTGCTGCTTATTTTCTCTGGATGCTGAGCACTAATGGAAACTTGAGATATGTTTTAGGGGTTGTTGAGTAGGGTAAAGCAAATTTTACATGAGATAAGTGGCTTTTTAGTGTTCCACGTGCTTTTGCAACCCTATTCGTGATTTTCATGAGCTAGGATTTCGGAGCAGTGTCTGCAATCATTTGTGAAGCCCTGTGGAAGGCATTGGGTGCCTTCTGTGTGCTGCAGCAATCACCACACGGAGTATTGGTGCTCTGCAAGTCCCAGGAGAAGGCTGAAAACAGGTAAAGAGCCAAGTAAAAATCACAGTGGACTCTGTAGAAATCTTTCAGTACCCGTGAACACACCAACAAAGCCCTGCAGAGTCAGCAGTTCATGAGTCAGCCTTCTGTGGTTTTACAAAGTTATTTCGGTGCTCTAATTCGTTTGGCTGTGCTCCTTTTTGGATGGGAATAAAGGCAGGCTGCTCTCTTGAGCAAGGGACCAGAGTGCTTTGGCATGTGGACAGGAAAAAAAGGCTGAAACAACACTTTTGGTTTGAAATTAAGCAGTACTGCATGTTTTAGCCTTTAAAAACCTGTGCTGCAGTTTAAAAGCTTTATTCTCTAAGATGAGTTGAACTACTGATCTCTTAATTACTCTCTGGTGAACAGAACTGCTTTGGGATGGAGATGAAACTGATTTCTGCTGGTGTATAAAACATCAGTTGCTAATAGTACACGGGACTGGTTATGGAGCATCCTGGAAGAAACCGTGCAGGAAAGTGATTGTGGGCAGAAAACTCCATTTTGCAGCTACTTGTGTCATTGCACAAGGTTGTAGAAATCAAACTAAACCTTTGCTATTTGGTTGTCTTGACTTGTGTGTACCATCCTCCTGGTCAGATTTCCCCCAGCCACATCTGGGTGTTTAGAGGTTAGCTGCCTGGGGGGTTGGGTTTTGGTTTGGTTTTTTTATTTCATTAAATCTATAAGTCATTTTCTGGGTTATGCATTTAAAACCGAAAGTGCTGAACTGTCGATGAGGAGTGTACTGTTTACACTGCTAATTGCACGATTGATTGGGGTGAAAGGCTGTAGCCTGGCTCCCAACTGCCTTTATTTTTCAGGATTTGGAAAAAATCCCCAGCCCCAGCCTAACCATAACCCTTGCTGGGAAAACCCTCAATGGTGGCAGTGAGCGCAGGAGTGGGCAGTGAGCGCTGCTCCCTTCCTTGTTGTGTAAGGAAAAAGGGGGGGCCCTGGAGCAGCCCCGTCTGGGAGGATCCCGTGGTGTTTCATTCCACGCTTGACCCACTTTGCAGGCAGCTCTGCTCCTTTTGCAGCGCCGCGTTTGTCCTGGGGGAAGAGGAGCACAGCCGGCTGCCGCGGGAGTGCTGTGCCCGGGGGAGGGGGTGCCTCCTGGGAGGGGGGAGAGGTTGCTGGTGGCTGCTCTGTTTGTCTGCTCATGACTTTATCCAGCTTCAGCTCAGCCATCTCAAAATGGACTGTCCCTTTCCCCCTGGAATCTTTTAAAAATGCTTTTAATTAGCCTGACTTCTGAAACACGCTGTGTTTATTCCCATGGACTTTGAAACCTCGTAGCAACCGCTCGTTATCATCAGTGGCGTCAGACCCGGCCCAGAATCTGCTTTTTGGACTTTGAACTGCCCCGGGGTTGGAGAGCAGTGCCAGGCAGCCCCGCAGAGCCAACCCCGTGCCCTTCCCCTCGTGCTTATATCAAGGGTATTCACAATTTTACGGGTTACCACTTCAGGTCGTTCTTGAGGCCACGTACAGCCAGTCTGCGCTTGTCCCGGCATTCTTGGCACGCCCCGGAGCGCTGAACGCACCCCGGGCTGAGCTGGCTCGGAGCGAGCCCCGGCGCCACCGCGTGGCACTGCCCTCCCTGCCCGGCTCACACACACAGACACACACACGGACACACAGACACAGCGCTCCACATGGTTCCACAGGGCGCCAGGGCACAGCTGCCACAAAAATCACTGTTTAATTACGTGGAGGTGGAGGGAGGATGAGGTTAGGAAGTAGATGCTGCAAATAGGTTTGAGGT
>VXBX01008583.1:86471-98802 GCA_013400415.1 Scytalopus superciliaris
CCGCCTGTCCCCGGGGGGCTCTGCGGGCCCCCTGCGGGGGGGGACACACACACACCCCCGGCTCGGCTCATCCCCGGCCTGCCCGCCTGCGTTATGTAAGCCGGGCTCAGCAGGCTGCGTCTGCTCGGGAGGGCTCCCGCTGCAGGAGCAGATGCATTACACTGGAAATGTGTGCCTACGGCACTTTTTTCCCAGAGGGTCACCCGCACTGCTAAGGCAGCACTGCGCGTTAATCCAGGTGTTTATTTTTGTGTAACGTGCGTGTGTATTTGTACCTTTGGAACAATCAGGACTGCGTCCCTCCAGAAGACCCATCTTAATTAGAGGTAGCTCTGTCATATAGGGTTTCATTGCTGCGTAAACATTAACTGGCTGCTGGCTGCCAAGTGGGAATTAAAGCAATGAGGGCTCGGGCCTGGGGTGAGCTGCTTAATAGCGTGTGTTGGCCGAGCCTCCCTGGGCCTGGCTCAGCCACAGGAGGAGCTTTCAAAGGGGCAATGCGAGTTTAATGCGAGGCTCCAGCTCACTCGCTGCTGGTGGCTCAGGTGCCACTGCCAGAGGCCAGTGTGCAGAGCTGCTGAGCTTGGTGAGGGAAGGACCCTGGAAAATGAACTGAGCTTGGTTTGAAATGCTTTGTTCCCAGAGCTGTTGGCAGGGCCTTGCAGGCTGTACAAGCAGGTGCCTCAGTGGGCTTGAAGCAGGTAACTCCAGGGAAAAAAAATGAAACTGTTGCAGTGGTTTGCTGCTAACAAAGTAAAGGAACTTACAACACATCCTGCTAGCTGGTTGAGAACCAGCTTACAAAATGTCTATGGGCAGACAGTTGTGTTTATTGTGTCCTTAAGGTTTAAGTGCAGTGATACCTGCACAGTCTGCATGTGTAGTGTCAGGCAGGAGTTGTAACCTCCTGGCTGCTGTGTCATGTGCTGTACCCCTGGGTTTGAGCTGCTAAATACCTGGAGAGATGTTTTCTTGTAAGGTTTGTGTTTCTGCTGATGGCATCTTTGAAGTCTGCTGCTTCTTTTTATTGTAAGTATTATTACGTGTTTGAGAAACTTGGTTAAAATGCATGGTCATGTCAGATGCTAACAAAATGCTGATCTAACTTCCTGCTTTGCAAGAGCAGCAGTGAGTGCTGAAAGCTTTCCTCCTAGGAGTGGATTGCTTTTTAATCTCCTGAGAAAACCAAACACTCTTTTGAAGGAAAGCCTTTGATCCTGAGTAACCTGGTTTGTTTAACTCTGTTTGGAGCAAGGGAGGCTGGACTAGACTCTGTCTAGAGGAATTCCTTCCAACCCCAATGTTGTGATTCTGTTCCAGAGGCTATCAGTTGAAACTGCTTTTGAGATCTGACATCACTTGAGCAGTCAAAGTGAGTAGCAGTTGTTTGCATTTGAAGATAAGTAGTGTTTGGAAGTGTTGAAAATTAATTCAAGGAAAACAGCTCTAGTGTTGCACTGTAAAAAAAAATAAAAAAATTACAAGCCCTATGACTAATAAATGGTGTGTATTTTATGCTTTCAAATTAAGAAAAAAGATCCTAAATTAGTGTTAGCTTTTGATCAATCCTTGTTTCTTAATCATGAGCATTAACGAGTTTAGGGCTGTTTATTCAAGCAGTGAGTAATCCAAGTGTGCTTTAAGTGGCACTGGGCTCTGCTGTTGGGAAGGAGCAATATAGACAGTAAAGGTGATGCACATCTTGGAGTCAGCTAAACTTGTAACATCTGCTAAATATTGTGTGGAATTAACTGTCCAGTTCTCTTGTAGATGCCTTCAATTAAACTGCAGAGTTCGGATGGAGAAATCTTCGAAGTTGATGTTGAAATTGCAAAACAGTCTGTGACTATAAAGACTATGCTGGAAGGTAAGTGTGAGACCCTGAGGGTCACTGTGGGCAGGGACTGTGTCCAGGGAAGCCTCCTGAACAGGAACTGTGACCAGAGGAGACAGACTGGTTCTGTGCTGGAAGAGGATTCCCAGGCCTGTGGAGCAGCTTGCAGCCTCCTGCCAGAGCAGCTGGAACAGTTGCTGTTGTAGCTGAAGCTGTTTTGGGTGGATGTGCTCTTACAAAAAGCTCTTGTTAAGAGCACTTACAGGGATGCTAGTAAAATATAAGCACCCTGCTGCCTTGCCTACAGTTTTGTGCAAGCTAAGCAAACAGAACATTAATAATATTAAAAACTTCAGTTTATTTAATCACACAAACCAATCTTCGAATGTAAATATCACTTAAATGGAGTGGGAGGTCATAAATAATGCAATAAAGAGCTGAAGTGAAACCTATATTGTGAGCTGGCGGATGCAGTTAAATTATTTGGGATAAATACTTAGTTCTGATCTCCTGCTGACATAAATTTGAAACAAAAGAACTCGTGGCGGGGGAGGGGAAATCTGCCAGATGGCTGGGATACAGAGCAAGCTGTGTCTAATCCCTCTAGTGCAAATCCTCATTGTTTACTGGGTGGTTGGGGTTTGGGTTTTTTTTCCCAAGTTTTTGGATGTATTCATGAATTAACTTAGGAAAAAAATGATTTCTGTAGATGTAGTTAAATTGTTCTTGGCTATAGATCTTTGTTTGTGACACCTTGTAAGAACCGTAGAAGGAAGGTTGAGATACATCATGCATTGAACCCTTTGATTCTGTTAATGAGATGCTGTTGAGCATGACTGGCAGCATGAGCAGGAAGTGGAATGCATTAGGGAGCACAATTCCTCTCAGTTTTCTCCTGCAGGAGCTGTGTCACTGCTGGTGTTCAGTGACACTCAGGTGGTGATGGAGGGAAGATAAACACGGGAAGGGTGTCAACTGGGCACCTTAAACCTGCCTCTGCTAACCCGGGGGAGAACCAGTCTCTTAGTGCGGGTGGTTAAACACCAGATAATGCTTTGTGTGTTGGGTGCTGCAGCTGAGAGGGGAGGAGCTGAAAACCTGGGTTGTGTTGAGCATCATGGGAACACCACTGAAGTATCAATTTGCTGATAATGGATAAAATTGGTGGTTTGCAGGTGATGGTGAGAAGTCAAGCAAGGCTGACTAAACTTGAGATAAATATTTGTCAGATTGTCCCACATCCCCTCTTCTCAGAACACTGAACTAGCAAGTTTTGTTCTAACAAGTATCTGGCTGTTTGTAGGTGATGGTTGGTTGATGCTCTCATGTGATGAGGCAGCTTTCTTAGCCCCTCAGCTTAATCTTGGCATAACCTAGGATATATAAATGCAGCCATAGCTCCACAAAGCTTTCTAAAAGCTCCTGACTCCACAATTTGGAGATCCTTTGCTACCATTCAGCCTCAGTGTTGTTAAAACAGTGGAGAATTGGTGAACTTCCAGTTCAGTAAATGGTTTTGTGTGCCAATTGCTGAGTCATCTTTTCATTTTTAGATTTGGGAATGGATGATGAAGGTGATGATGACCCAGTCCCTCTTCCAAATGTTAATGCAGCTATCTTAAAAAAGGTAAGAAGTGGTTGTGCTGTATGGCAGTAATGAAATGTGAAGTTCATCTTGGGAGTTGAGTATTGTGAACTATTAGCTAAATCATGCTTTTTGTGTGCTAGCTACAAGCTTAAGCAAATCCAGGTGCATGGACACAGGCATCTGGGATATCTGGGAAGTGGGGTGAGGCTGGCAGGAGGTAATGGCAGAGAATATAGAGGGGTGACCTTCTGGAAGAACAGCAGGAGGCCAGACAGGCTTCCTGGGGTGCTGAAGGGGTGCTGGTCTTCTGTGCACACTGGCATTTCCTGGTGTTAAAGCATTGATTTAAGTGGATTCTGTGAACTGAGGTGGCTGTGCATGAGATGCAAATGTCCAGAGGAAGGATTAAGGCCAGGCAGTGGGGAGGGTGACCAGCAGTGGCTGTGCCTGGGTGGCAGTGATGGTGCTTAAGGGACACTCTGTGCACTTGGTGGTATTAAAGTCACTACCAGACCATGGTAGTGGGGTCATGTGAGGAAAGTGGAGTAGTGTGTTGGTGTCTAAGATGCTTTCTTCTTTGAAATGGAAAGTGTGGTGCCAAAATAAGCACCTGACTGTTTTGGGGTAAATACAGGGTTAGGAGTTCTTTCTCAGTGGACAGACACGCAAGTAACTTCACACTTGTGAAGTCTCTCACATTGGTGAAATAGAACAGGATTTTGCTTGCTGTAGATTCCTGCTCCTTTTGATTGCCTGGGTGATGAGATTGCATGTTCCTAAGCTAGTGTTTGGTTTGCCTTTTTTTTTTTAAAGGCAAACTTGCCAGGTGAACTTTGCACTGGGGAGAGTGTGACCTGCTGGTAGCTGTTACCACTCTGCACTCTTCCCCTGTGCAGTATTCTGCTTAATAAAAATTATGTTTCTGCAAACATTAAACACTGCACAGTGAGGTGTAGGTTTCCTTTGCACAGTCCTATGTATGTTAGCACAGGGTGTAATAACTTCCTAGCACCAGCAGCTGGCTTTGAAGATTAAGTAATTAATGTGCTACTGATTCAGTTGGGATTCCTGAAGGGTATTGTAGTCTGGGATTGGAAATCAGTTGTTCTAAAATGAAAATCTTGGAGTTTTGAGCATGTTTATACATGGTTCTAATGTTGATCTAGAGAAAAATGTACATTTCTTTCAAAATGAAGTTGTTCTAGTTGGGGCCTAATGGGAGAATCACTTGGATAAAACTTTAATATCAAAACCATAATTAGGTGATTCAGTGGTGCACCCATCACAAGGATGATCCACCTCCTCCTGAGGATGATGAGAACAAAGAAAAAAGAACAGATGACATCCCTGTGTGGGATCAAGAGTTTCTGAAAGTAGACCAAGGAACCCTTTTTGAACTTATCCTGGTGAGTATGTTGAAAAAGGGCAAAGGCTGTGTCTGTGAAGTGAGTCTGTTAGTGCACTTGAGAAACAGAGCCTTTGTACTTCTTGAATAACTTCTTCATTGGGAGGGCAGGTGGTGCTGGCATTAATCTGTACTATTTTATCAATCAGTTTACCTTTCTAAATATTGCTGTCTTGTGCCTCTTGAAGCTCATTTCTAGTAATGGAGTTCTGGAGATCTGCATACAAATTAAAATAGAAATTTGACTGTTAAAATTTGTCCTGTGAGCCAACATGAGCTGCCTTGGCTGGTTAACAGTACTGCAGCACTGAAGGTCTTGGATGTTTCCACACTTCTGAAAGCTCTTTGCAAAAGGAGGAGCAGGAGTGTGTGTTTTTCATGGTACAAATGACTTTCCCTTCTGTTTGGCAAACAAGTTTTAGGTACTGTCATTTGAAGGTTCTAGCTAGAGGCTTCTCAAAGTGGAGATGATTTGTTTGCAGTTAAAGTGTTCTACAATTTCAGTGTAAGCATAACTTGGGTAGTACATCTACAGAAGCAGAATGTTGATATGGAGGCTTTAAATCTGGAACCTCTTCTACAGGCTGCAAATTACTTGGACATCAAAGGTTTGCTTGATGTCACATGCAAGACAGTTGCAAACATGATCAAGGGAAAGACTCCAGAAGAAATTCGCAAAACATTCAATATTAAGAATGACTTCACTGAAGAGGAAGAAGCACAGGTACTTGGTCTGGGTTTAATTACCATTTGGCTGGCTTTTTGTGCTGGATTACTGTGTGGTGCTTCAGAACTTAATGTGTGATGCAACTGATTGTTAATAAATACAAACTCATGCATCAAGTCCTTATAGTTGGGTTGCTACTAGCAAAAACCCTTATGGTGCCTACTGCACTTGCAGCCCATTGCCTGAAAAGGTCAGAACAGAGCATGTTGATTTTCTAGCCCCAGCGTGTATCTGGTGAGAAAGCAGGTAGGAGTGTCTGTGGCAGCTCTAGTTTGCTGTTTTGGAGCTGTAGTAGGAATGCTGAGGATACATTGCTGTGTGTGGCTGGAAAGGTAAGGGTTTGGGTTCTTGTCTCTAAGTAATGAACTCGTTGATCTTAAAATTTGAACAACAAACCAACTGCGAAATAGCAGAGTTGGGAAAGTAGAACAAGATTTCTTGGTTAAACATGAAGGCAGTGAGTTGTACCCTGGGGTTTGGCTTCACTGTTAGGTCATGAAACAAGCCACTTAGACTTAAGCTAATCCATTGGCTTTACTTGGTGGAAGCATGTTTGTTTTGCTCCAATCTAGGCATGAGAAGTAAGTTTCTTGGCTTATATTGATAAAAAGGTCAGTTTGCAAGACTGACTTTCCAATTGCAAACCCTGCATGAAATGTTAAAGCTGCTCCAAGTTTATGCCTCCCTGTAGGAAATAATCCTGAATGCTTGTGGGAATTTACAGCCAGCTCTTCAAAGTTCATTGCAACATATTAATGGTTAAACTGCTCTTTCAGGTACGTAAAGAGAACCAGTGGTGTGAAGAGAAGTGAAGTATTGTGCCTGACACTCGAACACTGTAAGGATTGTTCCAAATACTAGTTGCACTGCCCTGTTCATAATTGTTAATATTAGACAAATGCAGCAGCAAATGAAGTTGTGTTAGCAGGATATTGTTCCCTTTGCATGTGTAGTGGTTTTTTGAGTACAAATCTAAATCTTGAGTTTTTACTAGTGTAATTGGATGTCTTTTTACTTTGCAAAGAATAAAAATTAAGTGTGGATTCTGTATGGGAAGTAGCATTTAAGGTTATCATTTTTATTACACTTTTAAACTGTTCAAGTCCAGTTACAGTGCTAAGGATTGACTCTGTTGTAAATAAAAACACCTATGACTTCTTCCTCAAGAAGAGCAAAACGCTTGTATTTACAGGGTATTGATAGTTTCAGAAAGAAAAACTAGAACGTGTCTTGGGGAACTAGGTAATGTAAAAAAATTGCTGAATTTCTTCCAAAAACATTGTGGGAAAAAATTAGTGTTACTTAAAGCTATATAATTTTCAAGATGGTTCTTGTCCTGCATTTGAAAAAACAATTAAATATTTGACCACTTGCTTGTCCTGTTAGTCTTGCCTTATAGACTAGTGAAAATGTGATCTAGAACTAAGCAAGCTCCTGACCAGTTAAATTTGACAACTTCAGCCATGTCTTGAAGATCTGCCTCTAGCTGGTAGCAAATAAAGTGTGTTGCTTTGTGCACAGGATGGGTGTGTTTTTATACGTGCTACTGTTAAAAGTGGAACCCAGATTTGACCAAAAATGACTGACATTACCAAAGTTAATATTATTGACCTGTGCATGCCATTAGTGGCTGGGTTTTAGGCAATTTTAAAGAACCCTTGTGATGTAGCTCTTGAAAACATGGTTTCATGTGTCCACAGGAAATCTTATGCCTCTGTATGTGATACTTCAGCTTGTAGAGACTTAATTATTGCATACAAAGCTAATGCAATATCAAGCTTAACTTCTTTGGACAAAGCCACTTGCAACTAGTGAAACAGTAACTGGTTTTCTGATTTTTATTTGGGGTTTTGTTTTTTTGGTTTTTTTTTTTACAGTTCCCTTATAGGGAGTAGGGGATGGTTGTGTGGTAGATCTTTGAGGTGTGCTCTTAGCTTGTATTGCATTCCATTCTCTGTATAAACCTTAGAGTAGAATGAACCTTAATAAACATACTTATCTCACTTTAAATATGGGTGTTTCACTTCTGAATTAATAAAGGGCTTTTAAACTTTGGTTTGCAAATGGTTCTAGTTATTTGGAACTAGACAGTCTTACTGTCATTTAGTTATTTGTATGCTCAGTAATGAGGCAGTGGTTAATTGGAATAAAACAGATGTAAAGATTTTGTTAAGTGACTACTGCAAGACACAGTGGGCAGCTTTCACATGAATTTGGGTGATGGTTAAATGTCCAGATGGAGATATTTTTTGATGCTTACTAACTTTTAGGTAGTCTTTGCAACCATTTTGAGAGCATTAATAACTTTCTCTAAAGCAGCATTCAAACCCATGCTTTGGATGCAGCTGCTGCTCACATCTGCTTACTCCTGAGGTGGCTGTGCCTGCCTTTGTGCTGCTGTGCATATTACAGGGTGTGTTAGATACTGCCTGTGGGCAGAAAATGCTCCACTGCTGTTGCTGGACACGCTGGAGCCTTTCCAGCAGCCTGTAGTGCAGGCAATGCCCCCCAGTTTGAAAGTGCTGCGAGAGTAGAACCCTGCATGACATTTCTGTGGCTGCACTTGTAGTTGAATACTCAAGTTTATCCCGGGTTCATACACGACATACATCGATCTGTGTGTGTAGGGTGCCAGAATGCACTGGTTCACCCTCAGAGTGCTGTGTGGCTCACACAGAACTGTGCTGGGAAGGAACCTGAGTGCCTCCCTTGGGGTGCCTGCCAGGAGAGCAGTGCCCGTGTTTGGCCGCAGGCACCGCCTCGCACGAGGCCTCGCGGCACTGGGGGGTGAGGGAGGGACGGTTTGTCTTCCTCATTGCCCTGCTCCTGCTTTGTTTGCCATGCCATCACCACACCTGGGATAAAGCCTGCCAGTTCCTAGAGCAGCTGGCCTAAAGCCCAGCCCGTGGTGGTCGAACACTGCGGCAGCGGAGCCTCTGCTGCAGCTCCAGGCTGTGCCATGTGGCTGCTGACACTGAGGCAGCTGTGCAGGTGCAGGATAGGGCTGCTCTGTGTCAAGGCATTGTGTGGCTTTGGCAGGTCTGTAGTGCTCTCAGTAGGCTTGGTAGTTAGGATTCCATACTGCTTATTTTCTCTAATTGAAATTCCCCCATAGTAGTGACTCAGGCTGAAGCCAGACTCACATTCTGTAGCTGCCTGGCCTGGATGGCAGCAGAACTTTGTGGCTTTTCTAAAAGCTCTCAGTTGTCTCACCCACTGCAGTGACACTGGTGCTCTGCTGTAGAGGACATTGGGGAGGTGCTGGGACAGCTTGGGCTGCCCTGTGGCTGCTGCCTGCACTCCCTGCCTGCTGCTCCAGCAGACACTGCTGGCAACTCTGAAATTCCACAAAGGGGGAAACACTCTGGTTTCCCAACGCTGAACTTTCGGGTGCTGTTTAACCTGTATGGTGCTTCCTTAACTTTTTTTTTTAAAGTCATGGCATGATCAGGATCAGGCTCCACCTGGCTGAAGGGATTAAGTGTGGGGGTAGGGAGAGGGAAGGCTGGCTGGCAGTAGGGGTTGTAGAAGGTATTTCTTCTTACTTTTGCTTCACTATTTCAGTCTCACCCATTGAAGACTATTGGCAGTTACTCTAAAAACTATTCATACATGCAAGTGCTGAAAGAAAAAACAAGGCAAGCAGGAATTCTCTTGAATGCTAAGAAAGTTATTTGAGAGTTTGATAGGATTATAACTTCCAGTGGCCTCTTTTGAACAGCCAGTCTGGCAATTACTTTATTTATAAAGCTATAAACATATTTTGAACATGAAAGCCAAAAAATACAAACTCAGTGAAGTAAAAAAAAATACAACAAATGATGGATGGTCATTGGATGAATGAAAGTACAGCTGCAAAACATTTATCCCTGCTACATACATACAGTGGTTTTACTTGGTTTAATGAAGTGGTACTTCCATGACTTCTACATTCAAACTGATTTCAGGAATTCGAATACGTATTTCAGGAAGAGTTAAAACTGCTGTAAAATAACTAAAAAAAAAATTATTGTTGTGATAAAAACCTAAGGGCAAAGTTTTCCTTCTATTAAAAAAGAACATTAACACAAAATAGCAACACTTCATATAGCAGTTCTAAAGACACTTTTGTTTTTGGTATTAATAAAAGTAACTTTCTTTTGGCATCAGTTATCAGCCATGGGGTATGGAACGGAAGTCTGTCATGCTGTTTTATCTTGGAAAGTGGCAGCTTAGAGATACCTTTTCTGTGTTTTGGAATAAAAATAACTAAGTTTTCTGTTACCCCAGCATAAGCTGATGACAGTATATCCCAAGTGGATGTTCTGAGTTTGTCCTGTGGGTGAGGTCTGGCTATAAACCTGTATGTAGAGAGCAGAGCAGGGGCAGGACGAGGCCGTGGGTGTGAGTGCTCCGGCTCTGGAAATGCTTCCATGCCACGAGGGCAGGAGGAAAGGCTCCTGGAGAGGGGAGTGTGCCTTTCACTAAGGAGATTTTGCAGGAATAACGATGGTGAGAGGAGGCTGTAATGCAGATGGGCCTTTTGCTGCTCAGGGCAGGGACCACAACACTGCAGGGGCCAGAGGAGCCTTGAAGTAAGCAGGGGAAAGTCCCAGAGAGTGTGAAATGGGTGAGTGCTGCTCTGGGTGCTCGCACTGCCAGCTCCTCAGCCAGCCTAATACTGATCAGGGCCTTCCCTCAGCCTCCTCCCGTGTTACTGAGACACATCTGCCTTTCCTTTGTACCTGCCTTTGCTTTGCTGCTAAGTTACATCTTCCATCCCACCACAAAATACCAGCTGGCTGTTGAGTCCACCAGCTTTACACCCAGTGTGGGGGTACACCGGGCCGTGGTGGCTGGTCTGTCATCTGTGGTGTTTCCAGTAGGTGACACTTGTACAGCACCTTAAAGCAGAGGCTCTCAGAGTGACAGATGCTGAGACATGGCCATTTTTTTAAGCCTTTTTTTTTTTTTTTTCCTGTGTGTGTGTTTTGTTTTTTTGGTGGTTTTCTTTTTTTTTTAAATGATAAGATTAAAGAGACCATGTCTGATCTGGCAAGAGCCTGCTGAGTTCCTCTCTTCAGCACTGGAACATGCTGTTGGCTAAGCTTGCTAAAATAATTTAAACTGAGCAGATTGCATATTGATCTAGTGCTATGTAATTAACCCTCTGAGTGCAGTCAGTACAGTTGGCATAGGATCAGGTAATGCTACTTCTCCAAGGGTTAAAATGATTCAAACTTTCAAATGACTCTTGGCAAACCTGTCAGGTTTGTGCACGTAGCTTTCAGTCAGTGCTTCTAAAGTTACATTTACACAGGAGAGGAATAAAGCAACAGGTTTAGATCTTTTAAACTAAAACCAGAAATAAAAAATCTACACTGCTATAAGCAAAACTACCTAAATAAAGGGAATAAACCCAAAGCTGCTCTACAGACTAGTAGGTTTGGCTTTTTTTTTTTTTTTAATTTTAAATCTTTGAGGCATAGACTTGTTTAAAAAGTTATGTTTAGTCCAATGTAAAAAATTAGGGTTTGTGTTTTTGCCTTAAGAAAAAAATATAAAAATATTTTGTACATTATAAAGGTCATCTTAAATTTCTTGCACGTCTACAATAATATTACTACATAATTTGTATTCAGTACTCCAGAACCTATCTATCAAATAGGAAAAAAATAGACCCCCTCTCCCTCTGTGTGGTATCATTTTTCTCTTCAGCAGTCTGGAATAGATTTCTTGCAAGCAGGAAAAAAGTTGCACTGGACTAAATTGTGGTCTTTGTGAGAAGTCCCTGAAGTAAATCCAGAACTTGGCATTATTTGGGATTTACATCAGTTCAGGGAGATCACAATCTGTCCACAGTGTTTTCTGTTGACCAAACTCAAAATATAAATACAACACCAGAAACTGGTAAACGTTTTCAAGCTGGAGAGAACACATCAACATTTGGCATCGTCGTGGGGGTGGAGGGAGAATCATTTAGAAAAAGCTAGAATAAGGTTTTTTAAAAAGTTACACACTGAATCATGCCAAACGGGGCTCTGATCTCGCAAGGGTGGGTACAGATGGATGCCTGCAGACAGGAGCAGGGTAGTGCTCACCTGTCCCCCACTGCCTTGCTCAGCCAAGGAGCTGGGGGGGCCAGCAGGATCCTCAGCCTGGGCCAGCGTGGTCCTTGACCATGGGCCAGGCCTGCCAGGGCTGCTGACCACCCTGAGGAGGGGCAGAGTTAGGTCAGGACCTCCAAAATCAACATGCTGGTTTCTGAGGCTCTGCCCAGCCTGCCTGGTGGGGTTTCTGACCCGCCCACATCCCTGCAGCTGACCGATGCCCCGAGTGACCATCAGCCCTTCCATCTGGCATGACCATGGAATGGGACCTGCTGCCTGTAAACAACATCTTCCTGTTCTCAAACAAGAAGTTCAGAAAATTCACCTCGTTGGTTTGAGTATTTCATTTGTCCGTGTGACCCGGTCAGATCAGAGCGCTGGCATCGCCCCCTTTACTTTTCAGACATAAGGGCTTTTAAAAAACTCTCCTATTCCAGCTTTTCCAGCTCCCGTGGCTGTGAGAGATCCGGGACTGTGCTTTCAAGCAGCTCAGAGGGCAGGGAGTGCAAGCCAGGCTGAGATCGACAGCACCTACAGCAGCAAGCTGGGGACTTGGCTCTGCTCTCCGCCACACGTAGAGATAATGCAGGAAAAAAAACAAACAAAACAAAACTCCAAACAAAAACAAAAAAGCAGCACAGGGCAGGGACAAAAGGCTTGTTTACTCATCAGCACTTAAAATTTTGGC
>VXBX01008583.1:98885-156642 GCA_013400415.1 Scytalopus superciliaris
GATCGATGGATGGGAAGGGATGGATGGGAAGGGATGGATGGGAAAGGGATGGATGGGAAAGGGATGGATGGGGCAAGGATCAATGGAACAGGGATAGATGGGAAAGGGGTTCACAGGGAAAGGGTTTGAAGGGAAAGGGATCTCAGTGAAAGCAGTTCACAGGGAAAGGGTGTGCAGGAAAAGGGTTCACAGGGAACGGGGTTCGTAGGGAAAAGGTTTGCCCACAACGCTGGGAGAGGAGGAGGAGGTCGTAAAACCAGGAATAATAATAAAAAAGTAATNGCCACACCCCACCGAGATGAGTTTCCCATCCTCCTCGGGTGCTGGTGCTGGCAAGCGCTGCGCGGGGCGGGGACCGGGNCAGCGTCCTTCTCCTTGTAGGTACCGAATGCACTTCTTTTTCCTCCTGGAACAGCGGGCAGAGAGCGCTCTGTGAGCGACGGGGCAGCACCGGGGGAGGCGGCGGCGCTGCAGCGCTGCGGGGACACCGCCAGGCGGCGCCACTGGGCGGGGACAGGGATGGGACGGGATGGGTGGGGAAGGATCGATGGATGGGAAGGGATGGATGGGAAGGGATGGATGGGAAAGGGATGGATGGGAAAGGGATGGATGGGGCAAGGATCAATGGAACAGGGATAGATGGGAAAGGGGTTCATAGGGAAAGGGTTTGAAGGGAAAGGGATCTCAGTGAAAGCAGTTCACAGGGAAAGGGTGTGCAGGAAAAGGGTTCACAGGGAACGGGGTTCGTAGGGAAAAGGTTTGCCCACAACGCTGGGAGAGGAGGAGGAGGTCGTAAAACCAGGAATAATAATAAAAAAGTAATAAAAATGAAAATAGCAAAAAAGAGAAAAAGAATAGCACTGAAACTAATAAAAAAATCAAAACCACAAAATGAAAATAATTAAAACCGAATCAATAAAAAATAATAAATGAATAATATAAATAATACTACTAAACATGATAATAATAATAAAACCTCAAACAATTAGAAAAATCCAACCCAGGAGGTCATTCCTCAGCAGGCACCACCCCAGCCCCTCGAGGTCTGTGGGGTGACTGTCTCACAAGGGCAGGTCACACACCGTGGGGCAGCACTGCCCTTCACACCAGTCCTGCCTCTTCTCATCCCTCCTGGAGAAGACACTCAGGTTTCCCACCGGTTTGGATGTTACGATTTGGGGATCTCAGAAATACAAGTCACACGTCATTCCTGCTGTGGCTGGTTTGGGGCACGATTCCTGCACGTCGCCTGACAGCTCTGCTCAGTATTTGCCCTGAGCTCCAGGTGCCATCTCATACTGTTTTAACTATCCCTGGCTGTCCAGGGTGAGTCCCTCACACTGTCTTGTCTTTACACAGTCTTTGTTGAGCTGGTTTTCCTTCTCTCCATGTGACACATCCCTCATGTCACCTGCTGTGGGTCCTTGAGCACCTCAGTGTAGATCCTCAAACAAAAGAGCTCTCAAGATGTCACCTTAATAGCAACGAGGGCACAATTGCTCTGCTGGAGATGGTATTAATGACTTTGGAGCTGAAACAGGTAGAGGAACATCTTCCTCCCACCCATCTCCCTGCCTTGGCTGTCTCATTTGAGGCAAACAGATCAAATGGAGAACTCGCTAATGTGGGCACACACACCTTTCTTTGATCTTCCTAATGAAAAACCAGACAGTGTGAGAGTGTGTATTAACCAGTCCAGTATGAACCATGACTTGCACTGGGTGTGAACAGGAGCAGTACTGCTCCTGCTGTCGGGGCCATCGTTAGCTGTGGTGACCCAATTAATGCGACAGCAAACACGACAGCCCGGCTGAAGGGAGTGCTTAACTCGGAGGGTATTTGCCATGGGTGGTAATTCCCCGGAGCAGACAAGCCCGAGGAGGAGCTGTGTTTCCCACAGACATCCCGGGAGGAGCTGCAGGATGGAGTTTCAATGACCTGTTTGAGATGACATGAATCTGTCCATCGATTCATTGATTTGATTTAAAGTAACGGGGAGGAAGAAGCAGGTGTGATACTGCAGGTTGCCGATAATGGATGGCCGTGGGCTATGCTGAGGTGGATGTTACACAGCTAAAGGGGGTCATCTCCCTCCCTTTAGGAACTCATCCCTCTGCCCATAGGAACTACAGCACCCTGGAATGAGTGTTTGTCCAGGGTGTGGGGCAGTACAGTGAAAGCTCCAGAGCAGCAACACCCACTCTGAACTGGTTAGCCCCTCCTGTGGAGTGGAGATCCTCCGGGGGAAGCTGCTCTCTGCAGGTGACCAGAGCACGGGGCACAGCAGCCCTGGAGCGACACGTTAGTGTGGGAATCGCAGAGCAGCTCTGGCTGACCAGGGCTGGTTACACAGGGACAGCATGCCAAGGTCTCTGAGCACTCCAGCAGCCTGTGTTAATGGGGAAGCCGTGCAGAGAAGCTGAATTCAGAGCTGGAGGAGAGGCAGAGCAAAGGTGAAGGAACTGCCCGCAGGTGACACGGCTGCAGGAGGGACACAGCTCCAGCAGCCCCCCTTTGGGCACTCAGCTATTAATGAAATGCTAAGGGAGCTCTGTCCAGGTTCTTAATCAGTTAAAAAATGGTGCTTGATGACACTATCCAGCGTGTACAAGGTGAGCAGGGAGCTCTGCTGTTGTGGCACACCGAGGCCGGGAGGGACCTCTCATGGGGCTCAGCCACAGGGACCAGAGCTTGGGGTGCAGCAAGGTCTGGGCCAGATTTGGGTACCCTAAATGATTTTAGTCACTTGAAGCTGCAGTAAGCGCATCAAGCAATACTTTACTTCCAGCTTTAGCTACAGTGCTTAACACATTGCTATAAGAATGTGCTGTGAACCACAGACTTCTGTCCATGCTGGAGCCTCCCCGTGCTCCTGAAGCCCCCAGGAGCTTTTTCTGCCTGGCTGCCTTTGCAGCCTCCCTGAGCCAGGCAGCATTTGGCTGATGCACTGAGCTTTCCTATCTCCTGGCCATGTCCCTTCCCTGGAAGCCTGAGGGTCAGGGCATTGCTCTGTTCTGCTGCACGAGGTGGGGAGGGTATGGCAAAATTTAAGGGTCAGGAAGAGCTGGATCTTGGAATACATGGTTAGCTCAGTATAAACAGGAAAAAGAAACCCACTAACTCCTCACTGCTGGCCTTGGGGTGCTACTTATGTGACTGGAAATCACTAATGGGGACAAAAGCCCCATGGCAGGGTCACAGAGGTCTCTGCCCTGGAAATAAGCTTTTAGAGCCAGGAAGTCCCCCAGCTGAGGAACACGTACAGCATTACACCGGCATTGCCCCGGGGAGGGTGAGGAGCCCGGGGTGCAGCCTGGCCCTGGCACCTCAGCCAGCAGCCCCTGAGGATGCCCCAGGACGTGCCAGCCCTGCCGGGATGGAGCAGCCCCCGGAGCAGCCCTGGAGCTGCACCCCCTGTCCCAGGAGCACCCCAGCAGCGAGGAGAGGCCAATACACACCTGCACGGGCCGCACCAGTCCGTTTGTTGGTTGAGGCCAAAGCGAGCTCTGCATTTCTTAGGAGAGGCAGGATCTGAACACAGAAGCATGCGCGGCCAGAGTGGGAAAGGCAGAGGCACAAAGAGGAGGAGGAGCAGGAGGAAGAAAAGAGGCAACATCATTTTAGCCACTTGAACACACGACTAACAGACTATAATCCCACTTTTTTTTTTTTTGCTGCTGGCACCTCCTCTCCTGGAAAAAAGTGATCGTTAGGCAAATATCAGTGATCCTTAGGCAAATATCAGTGATCACTGCTGGCAGCTGGAGGAGGAGGAGGTTTGGGAGACAGCTCTGGGAAATGTGGGCAGTTATGGGGAAATTCATGGCTCTTCCAATTTCTTAAGTTTGGAAAAGCTGCCAAATCCCAGAGGCACTGCCTGGCTCCTGTGTCTGCATCCTTACCTGCTCCCTACACGGGCTGCCAGCGAGCTCGGGCTGTGCACGGAAGAAAGAGGAGGAAACGTTGCAGAAGCAGCTGAAAGCAGAGTTAGCACAAGGAGACCGAGGCCCAGGTTGTTCCACTCTGCCCCCCATCGTTCCCCTTCCAGTTTTACGGAAAAGCTGTTCTCCACGGCCTTCCCTAGAATGTTGCAGTTTTACTGTTGAATTATGGGACTCATTAGGGTGAAGCCCTATTTGCTTCCAGGCACATCATGTTTTTCCCTAGTGTTGTAACTGGGATGTGAACAGCACATTCCTGTGCTGGATTCAGCCTCCCTCTTTCAGCCTGTTGTGTGTGACCAGCAGTTGGTTTCAATCCATTCTCATTTTTGTATCACATAGACAGGACATACACAGGGATATATAAATATAAATATATACACACACACTACATATAAGCCTAAAAGCTTGTATTCCCCTTCAGTCTAGATACTGAATTGGATCAACAGTGTTAATTAAACTGAAGGAATTACTGGGACACAGTCATGGAATTGCTTTTTATGGACAATTCAAAGACGTCATCCACTGGTGATTCATTAAATTAATGAGATAATCTGAACTTCATTAATTATTGCAGGCTGCAGGTTCCACAGATGTGTAATCCACAGCAGTAACACCAGAGAGGGACTCCCATGTCCTAACCAGCAACTGAGCTGCCCAGGTGCAGCCAGCTGTGCACCTTGGGGTCCCCAGCTCAGGTGTGCAAGGTTGGGAGAGCAACAGGGGGACCTGGCACCCTCCCAGGGAGCAATTCTGGAGGGAGGGAGAACCAGTGTGGTGCTTAGAAAGCTGATATCATCATCTGGCTGACTTAGTTGCATCCAGAAGTAACTAAGAGCGATGAGCAGTAATGGACTGGTGAGCTGGAGAGTGGGAAAAGCTCTTTGTGATCCTACAGGCAATCCCAGAATGGAAAAAAACAGGCTGTCTAACTTCATATATACATGATGCCACAATGGGCAAGGACTTTTGATGGTTTATAATGAATATTTATTGGTACAGATATTATTTATTCCTGACATGGCAGAAATAGTTCAGAAGTCAGCACAGGAATAGCCCTGGATGATGGGGGGTGTGTGTGACCAGCTGAAATCTGTCCAAGGGGCCTTTCTGACCAGCAGGGTGGTGCAGGGAGGCACCTGGAACTGGTTTTTAGTATGACTTTGCTTCAACTCCATGTTACTTTGAAAAGAAAACCAAACTTGGGGTAGCCCCATGGGGGATCTTCAATCTTGTCACTGCATTTTGTCCCACACACAATGTTGATGCATTTGAGAGGAGTTTTCTTTAATTAATGACACCTGTAGGTCTGATGGGAACATTCACCCTAGATGTTTCCAGTAGATTAAGTTTAGTGATAGTTTGTATGAAATTATGCACTTGCCAAAATCTAATCTTTTCAGTTTTCACACACTAGCCATGTTCTAATTCAAGCATGTCTATGAAAAAGTCACAGAAATGTTAATTTGCCACGTCTTAAAAAAATAATGAATATGCACTTCTTTAGTTATGCTCAGGAGAATAAAAGAAAACATGGTAAAACACAACAACTGTGAGCAGAAACAAGGGACAGGCACCACGCACACACCTTTACCTGAGTTGGAATCTTGCTGCTTTTCCCGTGTTCGTCTCTTCTTTTTCCCCTAGGAAATCAAAGGCAAGGCTGTTATCCGTGCTCTGGGACACCAAGGTCTGGGCAGGGCTTTTGGGGCTGTGCTTGGGGGTGGCAGCTGACTCCCAGGGGACCAGCTCTGGTAAGAGGCACCGTGCTGCTGGCTCAGCCCATTCCAGGCAGAGGTGAACTGGGAAAGGCTGAAAAGGGACTGCCCAGGTTTATCTGTGAGGGCATCCCTTCCCTTCTCTCACTGCTCCTGAGAGGAAACCCAGGGGGAGCAATCAGAGCAACCACTCAAACTGTGTCACTGCACGTGCCTTTGACAAGGCACAAATTCATCCTGGGCTTGTACCTTCCTCAGGAAAATCCCCTGAAATTTATTTTCAAGTAACACTGATCTATTTCAGTGCTTCTGCAGCTCTGGACCCATCTCTCACTCTTCTTTCATGAAAAAGAAAGCCCTATTTTATCCCCAAACTACTTCTCTTGATTCACAAGATGCAGCAACTCTAATGAGCTGATTAATGAGGGCACAAATCTGGCTGTGAGGAGCAGCAGCTCACAGGGCTGCCTGTGACCCGTGACTTTTTATATGACTTCTTGTGGTTTGAGTGAAGGTGGAAAGCTCTGAGCTGCGGTGAGCTTTTTCTTCAGTGGGGGAGCAACTGTATTTCCTGCCCGATATCTGCATCACGTGCTGCAGAAGTGACCTACATTCCTTCTCCTCCTTCTCCTCCTCCTCCTCCCTGCTCAAGCTCCCCAGAGAAAAGCAGCTCTCTGACAACCTTAACACCCAAAACAGCTGGTTTGCAATGCTGGGAGGACCAACAAGCACCTTTGGAGCCCACCATCCAGCTTCTGGAGCAAGGAACCAGCCCTTGAGTCCTCAAGGAACCCGATGAATGATGATACAGATGGAGATTTCCATGGAGGATGCACTTGGTCTTGGTGCCATGCCCTCCAAATGTGGGCTGGGGAATTCCTGTCACCTCTGCTTTTCCTGCACCATCTCTGCCCTCTGTCTTTCAGGGGATTTTGGGGTGGTTTGGTCTCTTTAAGGGTGTTTTCTTGCCCTTGGTGGAGTCTGGGCTTTCTGGAAGGAGGGCTGTGGTCAGTGTGGGATGGATGGGCGCTTGCTGGGCAGCTCCCAGGGGAAAGAAAGTGTCTGTGAGGGAAATGATGGAGCCTTAGATCAAAGGGACTCTCCATTCTTGAGTGGATGGACAGATACCTGAAGACTGTGTGCTTTGCTTCTCTAATGAGCTCGTTAACAATGTAGTATCAGGACAGTCAAGAAAGTCGTAAGAAAAGACCCTCTTAAAAAAGAGACAGTATTTAAAATAAAAGAATCTTAGAACAGTTTGGGTTGGAAGGGACCTTAAAGACACCCAGTTACAAAGGAAGGGACACCTTCCACCAGCCCAGGTTGCCCAAGCCCTGTCTGACCTGGTCTTGGACACTTCCAGGGATGGGGCAGCCACAGCTTCTCTGGGCACCCTGTGCCAGGGCCTCACCATCCCCATAGATATCTCAGCTGCTGTCCAAGATGCACAAAGCAGTGTATTTCCACAAAATTGTATTTCCAAAGATCACCCACATCACTTCAAAGCTCCCCTTCCTTACTGTTTGTATTTGCTTGGAGAATAAGCAAACAAACAGCTGTGGTAGCTGGGGCTGTATCAACCATCCTGCAGGTGAGCCAGGAGGGTGTTCAAAATACTCCTGAGGTGTGAATTCCTATAGGGCTCGTGCCACCAGCAATGGCACTGCCAGGGCCAGGCGGGCTGTTTGGCAAACACCAGCTGTCACCCCCGGGTCACTCTGGGCCATGCCAAGGGAAGGGGCTCCCAGCAGGGTGGGCACTCACGTAGTTGTCTCTGGCAGACCAGCCAGGGTAGAGCTGCATGTGGAGCTGCCGTTCCTTGCGAGCCAGTTCGTAGTACTTGGCCTGTTCCTCGCGGGACAGCGCGTGCCACTGCAAGGACAGACACAGCAGTGAGACACAGCCCCCCTGTCCCCTGCCAGCCCCTCCCACCACGGCCACCCCAGCCCAGGGCACATCCTACCCCATGTGTTTCAGGGGTGAGAGCACCTGGTCTTGAAGCAGATGCTTGTTAGGTGCTGAAGAGCAGCTGCAAGGGACAGGGAAGTGGCACTGGGATGGTGGTGCTGGGCCCCCCGAGCTCTTACCCTCCTTCCCAGGATCTGGTTGATGGCAGCACTCTCCTTCAGGGTGCACTCAGCGATCACTTTCGCCCGCATTTCTTTCATATACAACATGAAAGCGTTCAGGGGCTTCTTGATAGTGGGCTTCTTGGCTTCCTTCTCTCTCTTTGGTTCTGGTTGAGGTTTCCTTGGTGGGACCAAAGAAGGAGCTGTCAGCATCTCCAGCCTGGCTCAGCAGAAGACTCCACCCCAAAGCAACCCGACAACACGAGCAGGTCTGCACCTCAGATGCAGACAGAGCTCAGTGTTCATCCATGAGGATGAGGCATCACCCCAAAGGAGCATTAGGAGCGATAAAGGAAAAGGGTGTCAACGTGCCATTCCGCGAGCCCTGCCAGCGCTTCCAACTCACATGTTTCGGTCATAGTGCTCCATGTCCTGCTTGCCGGAGTGGGGCACGATGGCGGGGTGCGGGATGCCCGTGGTGTGCATGCCAGAGCCCAGCATCAGCGGGTGAGTGAACCTGCAAGGGAGAGTGGGTGAGCCGTGCCGAGCGGGCTGTGCCGTGCCAGGGCTGTGGGCAGGCTGGGTGGCCGCAGCGCAGCCTCACGGGGTGGCACTCGGACGTGGCACAAGCAGACGGGAAGCGGAGGACACGGAGGACATGGAAAGCAGGCAGGTGCTGCCAGGCTGGAGGGGTGCAGGCAGTGCCCACCATCCCGGGCCACTCCCGCGGGCACGTGGGTGGAAAGGGTCCGGTGCCATGGCAAGGAAACTGCCTGCAGCCTGGCCGAGATCCAGGGCACTTCCAAACAGCTACTCAGATCTCTGTTGTTGTAATATCTTATTAGCACGGCACAAAGAAACAACAAACTCAACCAGGGGTTTGGATGGGAGAGATTAGGACCACCCCGCACCTTCCTTTTAACAGAAATAGCATAAGTCTGAACATGAACCCAACTGCAACTCTAGGAGGTGCACCTTGCCTAAGCAATGCTCTCCACAACACAGGCTGAGATCATGAGAGGTCTCGCAAGCTCTCAGGCTTCATTAGCTCTCTCTGGAGTTTTGGAGGGTAAAGCCAGCACACTCAGCTTTGCCAAGCTTGCCACTTTATGACTGCAGCTTGAGATGGCAGAATTGCCCATGGGAGATGAACTGTTCATTAGATATGCTGGCACGAAAAGAAAAGCTGTTTAATTTAATCCACCAGCACAGTCTGATCCTTATCTGACCAGGTGTACTTTCTTGGCTGCAGCAGTGCTGCAAAACCCACCCCAAAATCCTGCAAGCAGGAGCCTGGGGAGGCTGCTGGGGCCCCGTGGGGACCGTTAGCTCCTCTTGCCTTGGAGGCTGTGCAAGGGTGATGCCTCGTGAGCAAGGAGGGCTGGCAACACTCCCTCCCCTCCTCTGCAGGACCAAGGGGCTCCATGGATTGAGGGATGAATGGCATGGATCCAGGTTTCTGCATGGCTAAGGGATCACAGGAGTAAGGGTTTGCATGTTTTCTCCTGTGGGAAATCTCCACTAACAGCTCTTCAGGACAACACGAAGCAGAAGCGAAAGCTGGTGCATGAGCCTGGACATCCCTGTGGAGCCACAGGGGCTTTGCCCAGCAGCACAGGGCTGGGCTCTGTGATTCCCATCCCCACGGGATGTGTTTGCCTCACCTGAAGGCAGAAGCTGTGCTTGTGTCTCACAGAACTGACTTGTGCCTGACAGGAGGGCAGCAAATAGCTGCCTGCTGCCTGTCCTGCTGCTTTTAAAGCTGAGACCAAGTAAGACAGACCGGTCTCTGCAGAACAAAGCTCAGTGGTGGTGGGAGCAGGGACACATTCAAGATTAGAGTTAGTGACACGGAGCAAAATCCTGAGCAAAGGATTCCAGCCCGTTTTCCTAAAGCTGAGCTGAAGGCTGGGCTTTCTGGCTCTGTTTAGACTTCTGCTGCTTACACCCCAACTGCTGTGCATGCTTCATCCTCGATATTCCCCTGAGCACACTGTGGAGCAGACACTGCCTCAAAGCGCCTCCTCCTGCTCCGGCTGCCCCGGGGAGGGTGTGTGGCTGTGCCTGGTGGCCGTGGCCTGCTGCAAGCTCCTGCTGCACAGACTGCAAGCTGCGAGCCCAGCTGAGCTGCTGGCCTGTGTCACACAGCTCATACTCACCTGGAGAAAGAAGCCCCAGCAGAGAGTGCGGACGAGTACGGCTGTCTAAATCCACATGACGGGAGCGGATAGACAGACTGGCTCTGCCTGGGATCGGGAAGAAAGAGTCTATAAAGTATCCACAGCCACGTGGTGTTTCCTAAAGATCCCCTTTGCTCAGGGGACTCAGAGCACTGATGCCCCCTGGCTGGCAGGACACTTGGTGTCCCCTGGGCTCGAGGGGCAGAGCAGGATTTGGACGGTACTTTGAGAGAACCTGGGCATTTCTACAAAGGTTGGATCCAGTTCTGACCCCCCTCTCTCCCTGGTGCTGAGCAGCGCTGCAGCTTTGGGTTTGTCTAAAATGCAAAATGCAGAGGTGTGCTGAAAAATCAGATGTTGCTGTTGCACAGAAGTCGCTTAAAAGAGCACAGCTTGACCAAAGAATGAAAGCCTGGTAAGAGTCTCTGTGCGGTGCACAAGAGGCTGCACTGGGAGGATGAATATGAGGAAGAACTTCTTTACTGTGTGGGTGACTGAGCACTGAACAGACTGCCCAGAGAGGGTGTGGGGTTTCCTTCACTGGAGATATTGCAGAACTGTCTGGATGCAATCCTGTGCCATGTGCTCTGGGATGACCCTGCTGGAGCAGGGAGGTTGGACCAGACAACCTTCTGTGGTCCCTTCCAACTTTACCCATTCTGTGACTCTAATTCTGTGATGTCCCAGCACAGGAACTTCCTGGTTTCTGAAGAAAAAGTACCTATTCTGCCCTTGTATGTGCTTCAGGAATACTCTGACTTTCCCAGTACATCCTTTTAAGGATGCCTGTCAATTTTAAACAAGCAAAAAGCTCATTCCTTTTGAAAGGGTTTTCATACTGGGGACTGGGCATGTACCAGACCTGGAGCTGGAAATTAATTTTGAGATAGTAAAATAACTATGCAGGAAGTTCCTTGTTGTTCCCAGCAAGGGAACCCCCACATTTTCATATGGAAACAGCTCAAAAATACCTTGGCTTGTTATGCAAACCCACCAAAAGATGCTTCCAGACTAAAACTGCACATGGAAACTGAGATCATAAACTGGTTTGGGTTGGAAGGGACCTGAAAGCTCATGGGCAGGGACACCTTCCACTAGTCTGGGTTGCTCCAAGTCCCATCCAGTGTGGCTTTGAACTCTTCCAGGGATGGTGCTCCAGCTCCTCTGACCAGGCTGCACAGAGCTGTGCCAAAAACCAGCACCAGCTATTTTTAGCTCTGATAACCAAAATACTCACAAAAAGTCCACTATCAGTAAGTGTGGTGCCCTGCAAAGCACCGAGCTCACGATGCCTGGGATTTCTCAGGGCTAAAGGCAAGTTTCTGCCCTGAAGAGCAATAGTGGGGCAGCAGTCAGGCCCCTGAGGGGGCACTGGGCAGGAAGGAGGTTCCTGTTTCTTGTTGCTCAGGGAGCTGCTGTGTCTCAGCTTGACCGAAATCTGCAGGATCTGTCTGCAGGAGAGGCAGCCGGGGCGGCGGGGCTGTTTACACCCTGCCAGGCACAAGCCCTCTCCCAGCCCTCAGATGTCGGCGGGTATAAACAGCCCAACAAACAGCCAAGCACCGGGAACCCCAAACAGCCTTTGAAGCTGAAGGCGGCTGCCCCAGGGCCGAGAAAACACTCGGAGCTAATCCAGGCGCGACCCGCGCTACTCCATGGGCTGGGATACCGGGATAGGAACGGAGCTGGGCAGTCACAGCTGGCGTGCAAATCAAAGCAACTGCAGAATCAGCCCCTCATGGTTGGGAATGCACCATTACAGCCCGTGTCATGGAATTACAGACTGGCTTGGGTTGGAAGGGACCTTAAATCCCATCCCATCCCACCCCCTGCCATGGGCCAGGGACACTTTCCATTATTCCAGGTTGCTCGAAGCCCCGTCCAACCTGGCCTTGGACACTCCCAGGGATGGGGCAGCCACAGCTGCTCTGCCCAACCTGTGCCAGGGCCTGCCCACCCTCTGAGTAAAGAACTTCCTTCTAGTATCTAATGTAACCTTCTCCTCTTTTAGTTTAAAACCTTTTCTCCTCGTCCTATTGCAATCTGCCCATAGAAAGAGTGCCTCTCCTTTTTTATAAGCTCCCTTTGTGTACAGGAAGGGGCTCTCAGGTCTCCCAGTAGACTTGTCTTCTCCAGGCTGGACAGCCGCAGCTCTCTCAGTATCTCCACAGCATCACCTGGTGATGGGAGGGCAGCTCAGAATGCCCTCTGCCTGGCAGTGGAGGTGCTGGGCTCAGGGCACAGGTGAGTGACACCATTTGCAGGTTCCCGGCCAAGGTTAACTGCCAGGCTCCCATGAGCAAAACTCACTTGACTGGACTCTTGGAGGCTTTTATCCGACTGTCATCCCAGCTAATTACAGAGAGAGTGATTGCAGCTCCTCCTCCTGAAGCGCTTGGTGAGAACAAAACCTGGTTCTGCCCAGCTCCTGCCTGCCAGCTCGTGGAGGAAAAGCTGCTTCCTGCGCGTGGCTGCCCTGGCTCAGCAGCTGACTTGGTGGCACTGGCACAAGCATGAAATCATGGAATGATTTGGGTTGGATCAAAGTTCATCTTGTTCCAACCCCCTGCCATGGGCAGGGACACCTTTGCTAGCCCAGGCTGCTCCAAGCCCTGTCCAACCTGGCCTGGGACACTTCCAGGGGTGGGGCAGCCACAGCTTCTCTGGGATGCATCCCTGGCACAACCATCCCCAGCACACAGCCCCTGCTGCTGTGGCACAGGGGGAATGCTGCCAGAACCTGTCAGGATTTGGTGCTCCTGTGCCCACCCCCACCCGTGTGCTGAGCCTCAGCTGGAGCTTGGGCACTCCAGGAGTGCATTTGGGGCTCCTTCCACAAACCCTGGGCAGCAAGAAGAATGAACAAAAGCTCTGCTGGACACCTGTGCCTCGAGGTGCTGCTCTCTGCACGCCAGGCCATTTGCTGCTGTCCCATATCTGCGCTATTAGTCACTAATGAAGGCACCTCAGGAGGCTGGGAGAGGATGCCAAACCCTGGGGATGCTGAAGAAGTTCTCAGCCATGCACACTCCCTCCACCACCAGCTGCCCCACAAAACCTCCATAAAAGCCAGCCTGCTCCCGCTCCATTTGCCCAGGGCTGCCTGAACAGCACCAGCCCAGCCCAGGAGTGGACCTTCCATTTGATGAACAGGCTCATTTATCTCCATCTCCAGCTATTTCTTTCATGTTACAGCACAGTCACCCCAGTCCCTGTTTTCCCCGAGGATGAATCACATCATCTGAGGACTTAAATCATCACCCAAGAGTAGCAGATTTAGCACAGAAGGCAAAATGTAATCTCTTTGAAGCCAAACTCTGTATCAAAGGCCACAGCCTCTGTTTCCTTATGGTTAAATAACTGGAACATGAAATTCATGAACAAAACAAAGCAAAAAGCTCCCCTCTCCCATCCTGCAATAGGTTCTTGTACCTGGAGCTCTCTGTGGGGCTTTGCTGGGGTTTTATCCATTGGCACTGGGGGGATTTGGCCACATGCCCCCAACATCCCCCTCCTTGCACTCTCTGTCTTTGCCACCCAGAATTGTCACCTGCAGCCACCAGCCTCCCTGTCAGCCTCTGCCATGTCCCTGTGTCCTCAACGAGGATTAAAAATTAATCCAAGGAGTGATGATGCCCACACGGCAGCACCGGCCAGACCCGCTCCCTCTCTCGGTGTGCTCACAGTCACGGGGACAAGAGCCAGTGGCAATGACCATGGAGCACACACTGGTGTATTTTTAACTTGTGTCCCTGGGGCAGGTTTCCCAACAGGCTCTGCTTTGTAGGATGCTCCTCAGGGCTGGCCCATGCAGGGGGGGCACTTTGGGAGTGCTCAAGCACTGGTCCCTCCCTCCCCATCCCCACCGGGGCAGCAGGTATCATCTGTGCTGTGGTCAGGCTGTGGGTACAGGGGTCGTTTGGTCTCTGCCAAACGGAGTACTTTTCCCCTGTGTGTCAGACCCTGAGAAACACCATGGCCTGGCAGATGGATCATCCCACAGGATTACACTGTGCTGGTGGCACGCTGAGGAAAAGCACTGCTTGTGCTGCAAACCCCAGCAAAGGAGAAAATTACCACCTACTCAAAAGAGAGACTCCTGCTGTGCTTAGCAGGGATGGGTAGGAAGCCCTCCCGGGCTCCCTAATCCACACAGGCAGTCAGATGGAAGGCAGAGGACAGTTTCGAGTCAGGCAGGCTGTAACACCTCTCCAGGGATGCCAGGATGAAGCCTCCAGCCTCTCCACAGAGCTGCTGCCCATCTCTGACACAGGGCTAAGCTCTCCTCCCCGTTCACACCGCACATAGGAGGGATGCAGTGGGGGGAAGCGCCGGGGGGGTTACGGGGAGCGGCTGCCCGTGGTTGGCTCCGTAACCCGCCGGGCTGTGGGGGCAGAGCCCTCCTCACTCACCATCCCATCGACGGCGTGATCTGTCCCACTCCACCGGGAGGAAGAGGGTAGAAACCAGGGATGTCTGAGGTCTGGGAAGGGCGGTGCACTCCTGGGAGAAGGGAGAAGGAGATGAGTTGGATCCAGCACCGCATGCCCCACCTGACACGGACTGCTCCCAATCCAATCCCCTGGCTGCTTCATCTATGGACACTGGTGGACAGCAGGGAACATGTGAAATAGCTGTCTGCAGGTGGCAGGATATTATAATTCCCTTTTATTTGCTGTGGCTCTCTATGTGGGATGTGGTGGGTCATCCCCGTTGCTGCAGAATCACAGACACTTGCGTAAGGTGGTGGGGAAGGCAGCTCATTCTTGCACAAGCATCGTCCCTGCTCCATGACACCCTGAGGCCAAGCTGCAATTTGCTTTGGTAAGGATTTGGTTGACTCCAGCATCCCTCTGCCCTTCCCAGAGAGCTTGCTCAGGTGCTCAATGCATGGTCAAAGCCATTCCTATACCCCCTCCCCATCAGGCATATGCAGGACCCCCCATGAGCAGGCAGTGGGGATGCTCCAGCAGGCATCACTTCTATCTCTCCATTTAAAACAATTTGAGTTCAAAACAATTGTTCTGTGGGCTCTGTGGATGCCAAGGAACTGTGGAGGTGGGTATGGTGCCAGCTGGGAATTCACCCTTTGCACGGGGAATCCCTGTGTGATCTTCAAAGCCGCTGGCATGGATGGCATGGCCAGGGGACACAGCCACAGCATCGCTCCCCTTCCACCTGGACCTGAAAACATCCTGCAGAGCCTGGGGCTGAGGGTGGGGATCAGACAACCAGGGAGCTGCTGGCAAAAACAGCCTCCAGCTGACCCCTGGACTGGGAAACTGGAGGGCACCAGACTGAGCACAGAGCTGTAATGCTGCTGTGGAGCCTCAGACAAAAACTGGGTACAGGGATTGTCCACTGGCTGTCCTGGGTGATGAATACCTGGAATACAGTGGTGGTGAGTTGCAAGCAGTTGCAAACTCAGGAATGTGGATTATTCTCCTAGGTGTATGAATGATAAATGATTCATTATGAATGACACCAAGAGGTTTCAAGTATCTTATTAGGAGTTGGCTAAAATAAGTATGTAACCGACCCAAAAGGATCATATAACTTAGTATGAGATTTGCTTCAAGTGGGACTCAGCAGCCCAAACCAAACCAGCACCCACATCAGGCAGCTGCTAGAATATCCTGAGATTTGCACCTCCAACAGTGCGAGTTGCATAAGCCAGAGCACAAGTTATTCTTGCTGGCCCAGTGGTTGGGCCACCAGCCACTGACTCAGAATTCCTGCTTGTATTTCCTTGTCTGTGTGTCCTTGGGCTACTGTGAGATACTTTAAAGGGATGCTGGGAGAATGAGTGTGATGGTGATTCTCAAGCACTTACACTGGGTGCTAATGGGAGCTATTCCAGTGAGGAAAACAGAGATGGGACACATCAGGAATCCACAGGGAAGAAAACCCTCACCCAGCAGTGCAGGTATGGGGCAGGATCACAGTGGCACCACAGAGGCAAGTCCCAGCTGAGGATGATGGTCTGAACCTCTCCAGGAACAGGACCTGGGGGTCTCTGGGAGGGACAGACTCCCTGTGTCTGCACATACACAGGATAAATGGGAAGGGGGAGACTGGACAGTGCCTGCACTGAGGGAGCATGTGGGTGGGCAGCCCAAGAAGAGCCTCCCAGCATTACTGACCCACCCTGAGATGAACACTCAGGGACTGCTCCAATTGTAGTCTCCACAGAGGGATATAACCAGCTCATCCCTTGGGTGAGCTGCTCCTGTATTGCCTAAGGCTGGCAGTGAGTCCCAGGGGGGGACTGTGAGGGGCTCCCAGAGGGGAAGGGCTCTGCCAGGCCCTGCAAAGGCAGCAGGAAGGAAGGTGTGCCAGGTCACATTCCCAGGAGACTCAGAAACCTCCACTCCTTCCTGAATGTAATTTAACACAAAACTGTGAATTCACTTGCTTTCCTAAGAAATCAAGACCAGGTTTGTGTAAAAGCCTGGGTATTCTGCAGAGAAGTTCTGCACTAATGTAAGGTGGAGAAAAGCTTGATTTTACACTCACTTTGTCAGTAAGCCATGAAGAATGATGGAATGATGGACTGGGATGAATTCCTCTGCACATACCTGTATTTTACAGTTCAGGGTTTAACCTCTGCCTACTGTACTTTCCTCTGTAGCCTCAGGAGCCAACTGACGTGGCCTGGGCTCACACAGGAACCCAAAGAGCCAAGCCGTGTGATAACCACGCACTGTGTGGCTACAGACACACACATGTCACAATCCAGTCAGCTTGCAGACACCGATCCTGTTTAGTCAAAATATTTCCTGTTTCAAGCATTTATTTTCTCAAAATGACAACCTGACAACAGTTTGGGTATGAGTCAAAGGAAAAATTACTTTCCATTTTCTGGTTGACTCCTGCATATCACCGGGCAGCCTCTGGTCTGGCCTCAGGGTGCAGGACAGCTTATACAGAGAACTGAGCACCGTCCACCAGCAGGGCTAACACTTTTGATATCAAACTGCTCTTGCCCAGGATTACAAAGCATTGCCAATAAGCTAAATAACCTCCTACTGCTAAGCAAATGGTCAAAGCAGCAGGTCCTAGCTGACCAAAGCTCTTGACTCTTCTCATTGATTGGGACAAGGAAGGTGACGGCCTTGATCTCAGTGGTCTCCAGCACTGCCCCCCTCCCACCACGCAGGTCCCCAGTGCTGGCAGTACCTTGTTTCTGGTTGATGTCAGCGGGCAGGTGGGGAGAGTGGGAGCCGTGGCTGAAATGGTCGTTGCTGTACGGGATGAGCGGGGTGAGCGGGTGGACTCCGTGGGACGGCTGCACGACGGGAACCTTGTTGGACTGCAAGACACAAGGAGAGAGAGGACTCAGAAACCATCAGGGTCCATCAGCAAGGGGGGCCAGTGCCCTGTGCAATCCTGTTGTTGCAAGTGAGGCTGGGAATGGCTAAAAGCACTACACAAACACGAAACAAATAACTAAACAAAGAGTACAGCATCCTGCAAAAAAAATCCATAAACAAAGCAGGGACGATGGCTGGATATGATTACATGGATACAGATCAAATCACCATGAAGTTTTCAAAATTCAGAACTTTTTTCATTCATGTCCAGTACCTTTTATTCCAGGATGAATGCTAAAGCATGTTACCCATTGCAGTGCTCTAGTTCTCTGTCCTGTGCTACCACAGGTTCTAAATCTGGACTCTTACATCTTTCACATTCACTCTGAAAGCCATGATTGGGCTTTCCTAACCAGGGACAGACAGACCAGGGACAGACCCAGAATCACAGAATCATTTAGGTTGGACCTTATAAAGATTAAGTCCAACCATTAACCAAGGTAGCCAAGGCCACCACTAAACACTGAGGGCAATGCCTTAGAAAATGTGATGTGTGAGCCCTTGGGCTGAAATCCCCCTTGGTCCAGCACTGGGAGAAGGACCAGAGGCAGCTGAGGCAGCACTGGGATAAACCCAGGAACACTAAGCAAGGAAAAGGAGGTCTCCTTTCACAGCTACCTGTGGTTACACACAGTGTGGCTGATGGAGCCCAGCATCTTGTAAAAGGCTCTTTCTGGTGAACACAATGGGGGGTATTTCTGGGTGTTGGAGCAGAGAGAGGGGAACCCATTCCAAAGAGCTGCACAGCTGTAAGGAACACACACACAGACACACACACACACACACACACACACACACTGCCATCCACACCAGCCTCCTCGCCCCAAGCGACTCACGCTGGTCCCTACATGCCTGGTTTCGCCCATGGTTGCCTTTAAACCCAAACTGACTTCATCTTGGTGGTGGAATGTTAGGATTTGTTCCATATACATCCAGAAAGAGAAACAGGACTGACAGCACCTCAGAATGGGGTGAAAATGGGAACAGAGCAGGTCAGACAGCTCCCCAGGGGCTAGGAGCTGAGCATTGCCAGCCAGACCTTTTTGGTCCCACCAGCAGATGATTTGCTGTGTGAATTTGAGAAGTCATTTGGGAGCCCTGGACTTGAGTCACTGGTGCCTTTCACTTTGGTAATGATTTTGTTCAGGCAGAATGAACACAAAGCTCCAGCTGGCTTTGGTGGAGGTAGCACAGAAGGAGACAGGGCTCTGGTTGACTTGTCCTGGACCTCTCCCAGCTGCTCCAAGCTGCTTGCACAGCAGATTGGGAGTCCTGGGCAAGTCCTGTGTTTTGCATCCCTGCTCCTCTGAGGAAAACCATGAAGCGGAAAGGAAAACAGACCGATGGAGAAGCCACTTTACATCTGTCTTTCCCACAAAGGTTTGCTCATGCAAATAAAAGCCGAGAGGCATGCAGGTCTGCAGCTGAGAATGAATGAACACCCTAATTCCTGATGCTTAACAGGTGTAGATTTACTGCATACAGCGGGGTAGTGGGAATGTAACCCCCCTTCCCAGCACAAGCTGGTGTGGTACAGGCATTCCTGTCCTGCAGCAGGGCCATGGGTTATGTGGTTTTCCCATTGAAAGCAGTGCTGGGCTGGCTCCTGCTTACTTAAACACATGTTTGGAACCCTGAGCTTCTTCTATTCTTAGCCATGAAATGAGATGAAGAATAGCTTTTCAGTGATATTTCTAAAATTAGCTATGGCTTAGCTTATTTAAGAGCCACAAAGCCTAAATGAGGGATATGCTGTTCTACGTGTACATTTTAACATGACACTGGAGCACAACGAGCTTGATGATGGGCTGTTTTGAAAACCTCAACTTAAGCATTTCTGTTGTTCAAAGTAGGGCAGATCTTCCCTTCCCACTTGCCCTGTACCTGATCCAAAGCACAGCCCCAGCCAGCCAGCCTTGCTGCCTGATGACTGAACAGCTTTCAGAGCAATGACAGAAGACACAGCCCGCTAGGCAGATGAACAGTCCTGATGCTGATCCACAGGTTACATTCACAGTGAAAACCAGAGAGCATGTGTGGTTACAGCAAATGGACTGTCCTGCTTCCCATCAAAGCAGAACATGGAAGTGTTTAAGGCCACATTGGACAGGGTTAGTCGACGGTGTCCCTGCCCATAGCAGGGAGGGTTGGAATGAGATGATCTTTATGGTCCCTTCCAACTTAAACCATTCTGTGATTCTATGATTCTATGGTAATGTGATGATATAAACAAGATTGCAGCTCAGTTACTCAGACTTTCCATCAGTTCAGATAGAAAATAAGATGCTGCACCAGTAAGAAGAGCTGCCATCCCTATGACTCTTCTACACTTGCCCTTGCCTCACTCAAAAACTTTTCTGCTCTCCAAAGCCATGAAGATCTGGTGGGGAAGGATGCTCAGGATGAGGCATGAAAAACTTCTGCAAGAGGTTTTTTATCCCCCTCCCACTTCCTCCATTAGGGAGTTTGTCATAGAAACCCATCTCCCAAAACGAGCCAAGGGAAGAAGCAAATGCTGCACAAAGACCTGGAGAAACAGGGAAGATTCTTTCAGTGTTGGTCCCCAGCTCAAAGCCCACAGCTGGTAATGGCCAGGACTGCAGCTCCTTGTGTTCCTACAGCTGTGCTGTCAAACCACACCTGGGTCACAGAAATCCATATGCCAGAGAAATGGAATCAACTCCTCTTTTTAGCGAGGTTTAGATTGTGTTGCTGCAAATCAGCTGCAACATGTGAACCTTGAAGAGGCTTTTCAAAACCAAGACTTACCAGCTGACAATGTTTTGTGCCATAAAATTAACCTGATGTAACTATTTTCTCCCCAGAGGATTGATTTAAAACAAGGGCAGTGGTTTGGTGTCCTCTCAGCAGGTCCCCTGGGAGATGTGGGGTGCTGCTGGTTGGGTCTTCATGGGGACGTGCTGCAGTTTGGAGAAGCACCTTATTTTGCCTCTGGGTTTCAGTCCAGCCCAGAGCTGCAGTGACAGAGCTGCTCCCTGCCCACCCACCCAGGATAACGCAGCTGGTGCCCAGGAGCACAGCCCCAACCCCAAGCTGTCCTTCAGCAGCCATGGGGGGACAAGAAGTGGCTCTGAGGACAGCTTGGCCTCACCTCTCCCAGCACAGCCCCTCGAGGGCAGGTTGGGGAATGAGCTGTGCAGCCACCACCTCGTACAGAAATGAAGAGACACATTTACAGCAACAGCAGAGTGGTATTTCCAGAGGGGCTGGAGCAGCAGGATGGGGTTTGCAAGCCCAGAGGGCCTTTTCCTCTTCTCAAATTTGCTAACCTGCAACTGTGCTGAGTGCCCCCCTCCCTGGTGAGTGCTGCCTGCTCGGTGCCCGAGTGCCCCATGTGCAGCACATCACCCTCCCAGCACCAACCACCCCCACCAGCCTCCCTGAAAGTAACTAAGAATCCCCAACACCCTTGCGAGGGAAGAAGATCGCACTTTGAAGCCAAGAAGTGACTTTAATAACTAGAGGTAAAAGGAGGAGCAAAGAGAAAACACAGTTGCATTAATTATTAAGAGAGACTAATTGTTGGCAAGGCAAAATTAGGAGGCACCGCTCACACACGCTAGAAAAATCTCTTTTTGCTGAGCACACACACAAACCCAGCAGGGCTTCCACATGAGGATGCCCCTCACCATCAGAGCTCCAATGGTTTTTGGCTCCAAGGTGCCTGCTCAGGCTCAGCATCCTTCACCTTCACTCCCACCCCACATCACACGAGCTCTGGCTGTGGGCAGCAGTGGGGTTATATGAGCTGCTCGTTGATCCAAACTATAAATGAGGGGTTTTGGTCAAAATGTGGGGGTTTTTATTAGAAAATGGTGCGAGATTATAATCAAACATCTTCTGGAAAGCACCTTGTGTTAGCCAGCATTTTGATTCATTTTTTAAAGACTGATGTATTTAGTCATGACATGCTAAAAATGAGTAGCTTGATGGAGGATTTTTCTTTTAAACTTTAAAGCTAATCTTAGCAAAATGTAGCTCAGAAAGTCAAAAGTCAAAATTCGAGTGAAATGATCAAAACAAAAAATTTCCACAGTGAGCAAAACCTTTCAGTTTTTAACTGTGGAAATACTAGAAAAAAAATTAAACAATTTTTTCCTGCTTGGATCACTTTAGGAAAAGAAACAAACGAAGAAAAGGAGAACGTTTTGTAACCTGTGAAAAGTATTCCTTTGCTACGACTGAAGACAGCTATTAAAAGCAGAACTGGTCACGCCAGACTTGCTGGGGACCTGCTGAGGAGCCCAGCAGCTCCACTGCTGCTTCTGTGGATGGGAATGACTTCAATTAATTTTCTGATAGACAACAATTCGTAACTAAAATAAATCAGCTTAATTGTACTGCCCCTTCCAAGGACTGGTGCCCAGTTTGGTGAAAAACGTTACATTTCATGCTGTTAAATTTTCTTTGGGGGATGTGAGTCCAAGGGGTGCTGTGCCCCCCATGGAGGATAACGGGGTGCCTTGCATGAACCAGCACCCCAGAGAGACAACAGCCCAGTGGGCAGCCCAAAGCCAAGCTGGAAAGCCCTGCCCTGTGGGAGCCACGGATGCACAGGAGGCTGCAGGGAGAGGAGAGCCAGCCCCAGGATCCCCCTGTGGGACCCAGAGCCAGGAGCCCCCATCACCCCGCTCCTGGTGGGCCTGGCAGCACCTGCTGGCCCCGGGAAGGCTGTCGGCACCCTGGAGGTGCAGGATGTGTCCCCCACGGCACAGGGTGCCCGGTGCAGGCACTGGCTGGTGGCCGGGGTGAGCGCTGCGGTTTCCAGCCCCGCCGGGGAGCCGAGCCGCAGGCAGGTGAGATGACTCACAGCACTTTCAAATTTCCCCACATCGCCGGCCCCGAAAACAGAGAAAGGAAAGAGCTCTGGGTCAGCCCAGCAGTGGCCAGTGTGGGGCAAGGGGTCTGGCTGGAGGACAGCAGCTCAGGCTGGCAGCTTTGCCATGCTGGTGGCCAGAGCCCCGTGCCACCAGCTGTGCCACGTGTCCGGCTGCTGGGAGCACCCCCCAAGGCTGTTCCCAGCCAGCAGAGGGATGGGGTGAGCTTGGAGCACACCCCCTGCTCCCCTCAAGCCCGGGTGCCTGGGTGGAGCACACGAGCTGCAGTCCAGCCCCAGGTTGCCCCACATGTGTTTGCTTCGCCATCACTTCTCAGAGGGGCTGAGATGAGTCGATGCGTCGGCCACGAAAAACAAAACCTACCAAGTTTTGCTGCTGCTGATTCAATGAGGAATTAATTCCTCCTCACTGCAATATTAGTCATCGTGCCACAGAAAGAGAGGTATAAGGTCAGGCTGCACAGAGCATGCACCGCTGCTGGGGAAGGTACCTGTGACCCGTGGGACTGTGCCTTGTGCTCTTTATCCATCAATCAATCCCAATTAACAAATGATTAGGGACATATCAGGGACATTAGGCCAGGCTGGATGAGGCCCTGGGCAACCTGGTCTAGTGGAAGGTGTCTGCCTATGGCAGGGGGGTTGGAATTGGTTGATTTCTAAGGTTCCTTACAACCCAAAGCATTCTGTGATTCTGTACTATTACTAAGGACCTTATTAGGCACATCCTGCAGCACTGGATCCCAGGAGGGCTCCCAGGGGAACGCTGTCATTTGGGTCACTCAGGGGACCCACAGCCCGTGACTTACACCCAGCTCTGCAGAGTTTCAGGGCTCCTCTAAGTTCTGGCAACACTCCCAGCTCAGAGTCCCAGACTGTGCCAGCAGACAACACCTTCACCCCTCGTTTCCCCGGGGTGTTACAGCGGGAGATGCTCTGAGGGAGATGCACCCCAAATACCCACTGCAGGCAGTTTGGGCTGGGGTGGGAGCCCTCGGCAGCCGCGGCCACGGCAGCGCCGACTCATTTCTCGTCTCAGCGTGCTCTTTTCTCTTTTCTCACTTTTGCTGCAGTCCCAGCGCCCCAGCCCGCTGCTGCAGCACGGAGGAAACAGGGAAAGTCAAAGCCACCCACGTTCAGGCACTGCCCTCACCCAGCCATGCACCCCTCCAGCAAAGCCAGCTTCTGGCAGCAGCTGCAGCACCAGCATCTCCCTGGCCCTGCCTGGCCAACCAGCGTGGCTGCAGCATGGAGGGCTGGGTCTGGTCCTCACCCTCAGCACCACCAAGGGTCCCTCCAGGGACCAGACACCACATCACCCAGCAGAGCCCTGTTGGCCCGTGCACCCCAACTCTGGCTGGCCCTGAAGTGCCTACGATCAGCAGTCAAAGAGGAAAGCAGTAATTTGCAGCTATTAATTCTTGCATTAATTCTGCATATGAATTACAGCCAGGAGCTGACTGGTTTAAGAGATGCATTGCACATGCAGGCAAATATTGTCTTTGCTCAGGTTTTTATCCAAATATTGTCCTCACTCACTCAGGTTTTTATCCCTGCACTCTATGTTTTGTAGCTGATGGAGCATTAATTCCCTCAACTCTTCCCTTTCCCCCTAATTTCTTTCAGCTTCATTAAAACCCAGCTCTGCCTTGAAAATGCTGACAAGGCACCTGGGCAGCCCTGCTCCTCTCTGCACACTCAAGGGGATGTGCTGACCAAACTCAGCTCCCCTGGTGCTGACTCCCCTGGGAGTGGGATGTGCAGGGAACAGGTTCCCTGGAATTTCACACCCTCCCTGTCCCAGCACCAAGCTCATGGAATCATGAAATGGTTTGAGTTGGAAGCGACCTTAAAGATCATCTCATTCCAAGCCCCCTGCCATGGCAGGGTCACCTTCCACTAGCCCAGGTTGCTCCAAGCCCCGTCCAACCTGGCCTTGAACACTTCCAGGGAAAAAAGTTCTCAGTGACCTTCTATGCTGCTGTTGGTTTCTGGTTTTAAACAATAATGGTTATTATTTTAAAGTTAAACTCTGCAGGGGAAATAAGCTGAGTTTTCAAGAGCACAGGAAGAGCTGTTTCACTTCTCAAGTATTTATCTTCTAAGAGAAAGATGTAGGTGGTTCTTCATGAAAATTAAGAAAAAAAAAAAAAAGGGATGGAAAAATAAAGATCAGAAGTCCCTCCCAGAGGCTGCTCTCTTGGGGTGATGGGGGCAAACCTGGAGGCAGATACACCCCACACCAGGGAGCTGGTACCCCCAGAAAAATGAAATTTAGGCATCACCACCCAATGTTTACAGTCCCACAGAGCAGAAGAGCCACCTCACTCCAAAAAGGCTCCTGAACCCTGCAGAAAGTCCCCTTGTGCAATGCTCACCTGGCCTGGGAAACGCTTGTGGTGCTCAAAGCACATGCTCAGGAGGGGACAGAAAGATTCCCCAGCGCCAGAGCGCCACTGCCACAGAGGGTTTCATGGAAGTAGAACACCAGGACAGTACAACCCAGGGGCTGCACTGCAGCACCAAGCCCCAGCTTCTCCCAAAAACCAGGGCAATATGATGTTAGGGCTGCATCACCCCCAGCCATCCTCCCTTTGTGCAACATCCATCCCTGGTTACCCTCTCTCTCGTGCTCTGGGCGGTGCAGAAAAACAATTTCTGTCCCGCTCGTGCTCTGTAGTTCCGAGAATTTGAATCAAAAGCTGCAAACCCTGGAGTTACCGGTAACACTCGAGGCTGTGAATGCAAAGCCTCTCCCTTGACCTGTGGAGGCTGATCAGTATCTGACCTCCTTTACTCCACTTCTCGAAGGCAAGCGGTCGGTCCAATACCCAGAATCAATCAGGCATGTGTCCAAGAGGGCAAGGGAGGAAAGCAAACTAAAAGCATGTCACAGAGGCAAGGCTTGCCCTGTGGTCAGGCTTGAGACACCATTTCCCAAAGGACTGGGAACATTCCACACCCTGTGCCCAGTGGGACCAGACAAACCTGAGGGTCTGCACTGTGGCAACCATGTCCTGGCCCCAGGCACTGCTGGTTTGGAGGATTTTCACCCATTTTGAGAAGCCATTTGCAAACCCCAGCTCTAGCTGGGCCCTGGATCTGACCTGAGACAGCTTTGGGCATCTGGTGGGCTCATTCTTAGTGTTTCAGGCCAGGTGGCACAGAGCTCAGAGAAACCTCCTCTCATGGAAGGTGTCCCTGCTTGTGGCAGAGGGGTTGGAATGAGAGAGCCTTTAAGGTCCCTCCCAACCCAAATATCACTTCTGTGATACTGAGATCTCTCCTCTCCAAGGAAGCGCTGCAGCAGCAGATGGAAAAACCTGTGAGGTACCTGGGTCCATCTGCCAGCCAATCAGCCCAGCAGGAACCCTCCAGGTGCCAGTGCGGTGCAGTTCTCTGGAGGCAAATGTTTGCTTACAGAATCCCTGGGCACGAGCAGAGGGCTCCGGGCTGCTGGCTGTGCTTTCCCTTCCTATTTAAAACAGAAACAAAACCAGCACATGTACCTGAAAGAGCGTGGGGAGTTTACACAACACAACCCCCCAAAAGCCCTGATGTGATTCAAGGTGTTTCGATTCACCAAACATCAGAGGGGGTGAAACCTGCCCCTCCACATCACAGTGGTGCCAGAGTGCAAGGCCACCATGGGTGACACCACCCTGCTGGTGTCACCCCTGTCATACCAGGACATGGCCATGAGACCCAGCACGGGACATTTGTCCATCTCTAGGCTTGGGGAGGGACAGTTGCCAGCCCCTCCTGGCAGGCATTTTACTCACTACTTTTTCCTTTTCTCTTTTCTTTTATTTTTCTCTTTTAATTTTTATTTTCTTCTTTTTCTTTTTTTCTTTTCTTTCTTCTTCTTTTTTCTTTTATTTTCCTTTGCTTTTTTCTTCTTATTTCCCTCTTTATTTCCTCTTTTCTTCTTCTTTTCTTTTTTTCTTTCCCTATTTTCTATTCTATTCTATTCTATTCTATTCTATTCTATTCTATTCTATTCTATTCTATTCTATTCTATTCTATTCCCTTCCTTTTAAATCTGCTAGTCTCAAAGCTCAGCTTCAGGGGACATCCCACTATCTGACACCATCAGTGGCTGAAAGAACCCCAAGTACCTCACCCCATCTGAAAGTAAATCCCCAACTCGGTGACTGTACTGTGAAAAAATAACAGTAATAACAGTAATAATAATAATAATAACAACACTGTAATGCTGCTGACTTGTTCAGAGGTATCTGATGGCTGAGGCCACACACTTGCACAGCACAGAAGACACCAAGAGAAGGTGTTTTACCACGTGGGAGGTGGCCATGCCCAAGCACTTGCCACAGCTCAGGAACAGATAAGCCAAAACAACAAGGGATTGTAATTTGTGATATTCCTGTCCTCCTTGGGCATGCATTTCCCTGCTATGGAGAAGTCCCCTGATATCTATAAAGCTGTCAGGTGCATTTCCAACACGGATGGCCAGGGAGGAACAAACCACAGCTCCTTGCCTGGGCTCTCTCCCAGACCCTCCACAGCATCGGTGCCAGTCCAGTGTGGGGCAGGTGTCACTCCCACCCTGGCACTGGGTTTGCCCCTCACCGAGGGGTGAGGGCCATCCCTCTCCCTGGGGACCCCCAAAGCCCTCTGGGGACCCTGGCATTGAGAGGGGTGAGCTGCCCACTGCCAGCCCCTCGTTACCCTAATCTCGCTCCCATTGATTTCCCAGTTCCCAGGATAAACGGCTCCCAGGGGGCCACGGAAGGGAAGCTCATCCCCCGCGGAGCCCCAGGGATGCTCTCCGGACGCCCTGCAGCAGTAAGGCGATAGCAGCTTTCCTTGTTGCTCACTTTCAAGGGTGACATGTTTACAAAGAATGCTACAGCCGCTAATCCTGGATGATACCCTGTGTCTGCCTGGGAGAAATCCTAATTTTCTCGATAGGAGGAATTAGTTCCTTTAATGCTTAATACCCTTTTTTTCCTCTGAAAGCAAGCAAGCATTATTGTGCGGAGCGGAATAAACATTTTAATTAAAATGTGGAATTTATCTTCCAGTCGAATTCGTATGGGCCCCCGACGACATGTCAAACTCTCTGCTTTCCCATTCTGAATCTTCCTCTGATCTCTTAATGCGAGCAGCTGAATTAAAACCTGGGCTTGGTGGATTTGCATATAATTAGAGAGCAAGGGAAATTAATAGGGAATTGAATGGGTTTCTCCTCTGCCCATCTGATGTTTTTACCAGATTAAAAAGAGTTGATTTTTTTAAATGACTGTAAAAATGTATTAAATATTATTTAACCTTTTTATTTTGTTGGGGGGAGGGAAGCAGACAGACTAGAGAAACAAACTTATACATATGATAATGAACAACTCCTATCGTGGGAAGCAAATATCATTGTAATTAGGATTAGAAAGGAATCCTAATTAATCTTGTCCTGCCACTTGACTTCTAGAAGTTCCTTAAATGTTACCTCCTATGAGATGTAAAACAAGGAGCAGTTTTAAGGCTCAGCAGCTAATCCTGGCGGCCTCAGCAGCACAGGGTGAACGCTCCTGGATGAGATTTAGGATGGAGAGATCTGATCCTGTGAGCTGCACTCAGACTGAAGGGGAGCACACAGCTCTGCTGCCTCAGCCTCCTAAGTGCTCATGATGAACCAGGCAATGAGGCAGCAGACCAGGAGAGATGGGCTGCACCAAGCACACAGCAGCTCCCAGCTCCACACAAGCATCTTTCCACATCTTTTTCCACGCTTATTTTCAATACTGTCTATCCAGCAATACTTCAGGGGCTCATTTTCAGAATGGGACTCCAGGTAAGGGGGGATAAATAAGGTAATTCTAGTGCTGTGCATCCCCACCCCATGCCTCGATTCCATCTTCTCCACACTCGTGATGATAAAGATTACCCACCGTGCTGGTATTAAGTCATACATATTTTAACTCAGCTCTTGTCATGTGTCATCAAATCCTGTTTTTCAGGTATTGAGATTCATAGATTTAATTGCGTAAGATTTTACTACGGGAGTGGATGGTCATGAGATTATTTTCATCTTTGTGTCTCAGTATGGAAAGCAGGAGGAGAGAGCTGGTTTCCAAACTTCAGAGCCTGGATGAAAGTCTCCTTTTCCAAATACAGCTAAATACAGTTCCAGGAGGTGCCACAACGGGGGATTATAACTTGTCCTAGTAATGAATGCAGCAAAATTTTAAATAATAAATGAATCCTGCTATGGTTAGATTGCCTTCTCAGCATATTTTTAGCAAGAGTTTTTGGCTATGGCTTTATGAAAGCAACTGTGAACAACAGCCTGGGAACAACCCTGTTAGGACAGACACAAAAAGTTTTCACCTCGAAACCAGAGACCACACAAAATGTGCCCAGTCTTGGATTTCGTTTTAACCCAGGCTAATCAAAAGTTCACAAGACAGGACTGATCAAAGGCTTCACGTTGAAAAAATGAGAAAGTCACAATTTCATATGGTTTTGATGAGAGAAATAATTGATGAAACTTTTCTCTTTCAACTTGGTTTTGGTTTGAGTTTGGAGTTCATGGCAATACCAGAAGCGACAGGCTTTCATCCCATGAGGGGTGAAATTTTAGCACAGTTCCAATGATCCAGTTCTTGCTGGGGGAGCTCGTGACCTGGCCCAGGACTGCACAGGGTCAGGAATTTTAAACAACATTATTTACTTTTGTCAGAAAAAAACAAGTCATGGAAACCACAACTCTTCACAGGGTGCATCAACCTTCACCACAGTGTTGTTGGGAGAAGTTTAGGTCCTTAACAGGGATCTGAGCCACCTCCTGGTTGATGTGCTCACCTTCCCGGGAGGCTGAGGAGCCAGACACGAGCCACATTCATCCTGAACCTCTCTGTGTATTTTCATGCTCTGATTCTCGTCTCTGGTGAGACTTGCAAGAGCAATCTTTAGCTGGGCTGACCAAGGAGAGGGTCCCAGTGGCCAGACGCCAATCAGGAAAAGCAGCTCGAGTGTGGTGGTCGGAGGCACCTGTGTGTTCCCATCACCCCAAACGTGAGGTATCGCCATTTCACGTAGGCAGTGAAGGGGAAAATGTTAAAACACTGACTTTTCTGGCTGAGGTCAGACTTGTTTTCCAAAACAACTCGCCCTGGGAGCTCGCCCTGCCCCGCGGTCAGCCACGACACGGCACTCCATGGAAAAGGTTTTCCAGTAAAGCTAAACAAAGCAGAACTGAGCAAACAGAAGGGTGTGTGTGGAGTCGGTGCCGTGGCAGGCAGGGATCAGTGTGGCTGACGTGCAGGCAGCACATCCCAGTACGTCACTGGTGCTCAGGAACCTCTGCCAGCTCTGCCCGCACCAGGAGCCCCCAGTGATGCCACCACTGGTGCCACCAGCACTGCCCCCGAGGCAGGGGAGTGGTTTCCTTCGGGCAGCTCATTCTGGGGGATTTGCTGTGAACTGGAGGGGGTTTTTTAGCTCCTGAGAGTTTGGGGGCTTCAGCCCTTTCTGATGCAAGAAAAAACTCAGGGTTTTCATGGAGGAGCTTGATGAACTCACAGATTTGGGGCCTGTTCTGTGCCAGTGGCTCCCATGAAATAAAAACTGATTCACAACAACTGTCCCAGCATTTACACCCATTCAGATGAAAAGAAGAAGAAAAAAATCAAGAAGAAAGATGAACAAATGATAGTATGAAGCTTCTGGCATAGATTTTTTTCCTAACCAGATAATTAACTAATTCAACCCACCAGCAGGGATCAGGTATTTAACTGCGGGTCATTTTGTACCACAGACTTTTTTTTAACTGACTTGCCACGGCCTCTGATCTCCTACAATAACTGACAGCTGTATGAATGATGAAACTGAGGTTGCACAGAACATGGATTATACTAAAAAAGCCCCAAAACACCTACCACACCTGTCTGCCGACAACCTCCACATGCCTACAGCGCCGTTTTTAAGCTTAGGTATTATTTAGGACCTGAGCTGGAAGTCCACATCCCACATCTACTTTCTGAAAAGCCAGAAATTAAAAACTTATCTTGCCACCAGGACAATGATCCACAGGTAAAAAGAAATTCCTGCTTCAGGCCTCTGCTTCATGATTAAATCCTATACTAGGATTGCATTTTTTTATAGTAAAAGTTCTCTTCATTACCTATGGATTGTACATTTGATGAAAAATCCAATTAAAACACTGTTGCCATTGGGTTAGGATTTACCTTCTTCCCAGCAAAGTTTGCAATTAAAAAATCAAGCCAACTATCTTCTGGCCATCATATAAGCTCCTTAGAATGCAAAAGGTAAAAACCATACAGATTACAAAGGATTACGCTTTTTTACACCTTTAGGTTTTAAGTGACTTGCTACACAGGGAAAGCAAATTCTTAAAACACGTGCTTAATGTACTATCTTCCCTTTAGTTTTTTGGCTGCCTCTCTCCACTGTTTCAGGACAACCTGGGACTTTCCAAAGAAATAAATCCCCAAGCTCAGCCAAGACCAAGCCTAAGGGATTAAGAAGGAAACCCCATGTCAGAACAGGTGACTCCATTAAGGCCCCAGCTGAAGCGTTTGGGGCATCTTCAAACCCTCTTAGCAGAGGAGTAACAATTTGGATTCATAGCATTGAAAATAAGATACAACCCGTGCCAAAGTCAATGAAAGTTTTCCCACTGATTTATGTCGTCTAAGGCCAAGGACATGCCACTATCTCCAGCACTGGCCTGTGTTCATTCAGGCCGTGAATCACAGAGTCATTTAGGTTGGAAAAGCCCCCAAAGGCCCCTGAGTCCAACAGTTAACATGTCACTGCCCAGGCCACCACTAACCCACGGCCCCAAGTGCCACGTGTCTTCTAAACCCCTCCAGGAATGGTGACTCCACCACTGCACTGTCAAGCCGGGCCTTTACAACCCTTTTGCTGAAGAGATTTTTTCCTAATATTAAATGTAAACCTCGCCTGGTGCAACCTGAGGCTGTTCCCTCCTGTACCATCCCCTATTCCCTGGGGGAAGGTGCCAACCCCACGTGGCTCCAACCTCCTTTCAGGGAGCTGTAGAGTGACAAGGTCTCTGCTGAGCCCCCCCTGGAGCTCCAGGCTGAGCCCCCCCAGCTTCCTCAGCCACTTCTCATCAGACTTGTGATCCAGGTGCTTCCCCAGTTCTGTTGGACCAGCTCNGTCTTCTAAACCCCTCCAGGAATGGTGACTCCACCACTGCACTGTCAAGCCGGGCCTTTACAACCCTTTTGCTGAAGAGATTTTTTCCTAATATTAAATGTAAACCTCGCCTGGTGCAACCTGAGGCTGTTCCCTCCTGTACCATCCCCTGTTCCCTGGGGGAAGGTGCCAACCCCACGTGGCTCCAACCTCCTTTCAGGGAGCTGTAGAGTGACAAGGTCTCTGCTGAGCCCCCCCTGGAGCTCCAGGCTGAGCCCCCCCAGCTTCCTCAGCCACTTCTCATCAGACTTGTGATCCAGGTGCTTCCCCAGTTCTGTTGGACCAGCTCCAGCACCTCATTGTCTTTCTTGGGGCCCAAAACTCAACACAGAATTCAAGGAGCAGCGTCACCAGTGACCCCCAAAGTGGGAAGAGCGAGAGCTGCCCACATGATAAATCCTTGTCTGTTGTGTTTCAGGGAGGCTGGTAACACGGCTATAAACACTGCCTTTGGTCCATCTCCCTTATCACCACATCTCTCTCCTCAGTGTGACTGTTTTTCAGGCGTGCGGGGCTATATTCAAACCACGAGTTTAACAGAAATTGCATTTCTTAACTGTAAGGTGTATTTTTAGGGTGGAGACTTGTTATCTCCTGCATCTGAGCAACATGGAGCTCAACAGACTCACTTCTGCTCGTGATCTTCGCTAAGCAAACAGTAAATATTGCTTGTAACAGGAGATTTTAGGCAACGAACATCTACACATTAATTACAATAGTATAATAATAACTACCAGTTACTGACCAAGGTCTCACAGGCAGCTCAGAGACATCTCTCTGTCTGTTTGCTTGCTGACCCCAGAAAAGGAAGACCAGTGGGGAAATTACCCAGGAACAGAGGCCAGTGAGCATTTTTCCTTGTTTTTGTCATTATGAGAGCAGATTTTGCCACTGATTTCAAGAGGAGTGTTGCCTGCTGCTCCATAGCCACTGGTGTAAAAGTCTCTGAGGATCTGAAACTGGTTGGCAAGAGCACAGATACACGAATGTCAAGGCAAACACGTGCACACACACGCACGCCACGGCTCTCCTCCTGCACCAAGGAACCACGGAATCGTTGGAGCATGGAATGGTCTGGGTAGGGAGGGACCTCAAAGCTCAGCCAGTTTCAACCTCCCTTCCATGGGCAGGGACCCGCTAGACCACCCCAACATGGAGTGTGCAGAAACTACCATGTCCTGGAGACGCAGCAGAGGAAACAAGAGGGGAGCCAAGACACCAGGCACTGAGTCAGTACCTGCCCTGGCACAGCCCCAGCCCCTGTGCCACTGGTCTGCACCCCCAAGCGTGGCAGGGAGCACCGGAGCATGGTGTGTATGAGGCACAGGAACACGGAATCATGGAATCTCATCTCATGAGCTCCCTGCAGGGAGGGAGGAAAAGGCACCCTGCATCCCCCATCACTGCCCCCCAAAACTGTGCCCAAAGACACCACGAAGCAGAGGGGGAGCCCCTCACCAACCCTCTCATTAATCCTCAGGCTCATTAGGTTATCAGGACCCAACTACTCCCATTAAACAAAATTCACTTGCCTGTTCCTTTTGTAAAAAAGTATTAATTTTTTAAATTACTATAATTTGTGCTTGGGACTAATAAATCTTAATTATTCAGCAGAAAACAAATTGTAGTGCGGAATTTAATCCCTCATATCTACTCTATCTATTACAAATGAGCTACCAGTGATCTAAGAATGAGCTACCTGGCAATCAGCGATTACATGATTTGTTTTTTTTATTTTCATTCTCCATTGGGTATTATCTGAACACCTGCAGTGCCTCTGCTCTCACCTGACTTGTGCTACGCTGTGCTGGCTGCAATGACATCTGCTGGTGGCTGCAAAGCTTCTCAGCCGGCCCAGGTAACTTTATTCACCATAACAAAGGAGGCAGCTGTGTGCCCCTGCACTTTTGGTTTTGCTGTGGTATTCTCTTCCTCCAGCTCCGTACAGAGCTATGGAACAGTATTGATGTGAAAAGGAATACTTCTCCTACATCTGAGCAAGCTCAGGAGGTGAAGCTGTCTGACCCACCCCAGCAGTCCATGGAGCACAACACTGCTCTGAAAAAGCTCTGTGGTTTCTCCAAAAATCCCATGGGCAAAAAAGGAAGGGGTGGGTTTCATGGGAATGGAAGAGTTTGTGTAATTATAAGTTACAGGATCATGGCAAAATCCACAGCAAAGAAAGGCATTTCCCCTGGCAGATCTCCAGCAGTTTCAAGGAAAGATAACCTTGGTTCTGTCTGGGTGGCAAAGACACGTGCTGGACACCACAGCAAAGGACCACACGGACTGGAGTTCTGCAGGATTCTGAGCCCACAGACTGGCAAACATCTTCCTTTTCCTTGCCCTGGGGGTCTGCTGGCACACATTCCCTGTCTCCCAGCAAGGCTGCCACTGTGCTGGGGGCTGCTTCCCACAGAGCCCACGAGCTGTTCCAGAGAGGAAAGGCTGTGGATGTCAGGGTGAGGTTGGACAGGGCTTGGAGCAACCTGGTCTAGTGGAAGGTGGCCCTGCCCTTGTTGGAACAAGATGAGCTTTGAGGTCTCTTCCAACCCAAACCTTTCTGTGATTTCATGACTGGGATGGACCGTGTGCTGCCAGGGCTGTGGGGCCACGGGACAGTCCCCACTTCCCTGAGGTGCCACACTGTGCAATGAGTGCCCAAGCACCTTTAAAAAAAACTTCCTTGTAGGACCTGGGTCTCACTGAAAGCTAATTAACTTTATGCTAATGGCTGAGTCTGAGTCCTGGTGCCCTTCGTATCGCCATTCCGCTCCCAAACCCGAGGTGTGGGGAGACACGCCACCAAAGCCAAGGCATTTCAGACTCCAGAGCCACACTGCAGGTGCCAGTGCATAAAGGAATTTGTCACCCACAGTCCTCCAAATGGGCCGGCACTCACAGGAGGTGGAGCTTGATGGCGTTTTTCTGCTGAGACTGCATTTCTTGTGCTCCTGCTCCACAGACCTGAACGCTGATTGCAACAGCCCTGCCCCGACCAGGGTAAGGACACGTCAGGAAGTATTTACAGTCATCCCTGCTGATGGGGCTTTTTGCTAGAAGGGATGTTATTAGAAAATCTGTAATAGAATTTTAAAAATTTCTAACAAAAAGCTACAGAGTAGAAAGAAGGGAGCACAGCCTGATACCACAACTACTCTGCATAAGGGAAATCCTTCTCATCATTCCCTACTACCCATGATGGGACTTCTCTCTTCTGTCATATTGCAATGAGGGAAGAGTTAATTTAAATTCTGGAGACAGTGCCTTCACGTTTTCAACAGGAGGGGGCTGCAGGCAGATTCCTTGTGGGAAGAAACCTCTAAGCCCAGCAGCCATCCCACACCACAGCGTGACCCAGCCACAGTCTGTGGACTTCCAAGCAATGCAAGGAGTGAGATCAGGGCAGGATGGAGACTGAGGGACATTCAAAAATTGTTAAACTTTGCATGGCACAGAAGACTACCAGTGTATGAGCTTGGCAGCTTTGAAGAGCCCGGTTTGGAAAATCGAAAGAAATGAAAATAAAATAATTAAATAAGTCAGATGGCAGCCAACAGACTGCTCACCTAGCATTTTCCCACCTCGGGCAGGAGCCCTGATTAATGCTAATTAGCTTATCTTCACATTAGATCCTGATGATTCATCACTTACTACCCCAGGAATTATGACGCACTGGGGAGAGATATATTTGTAGATTCCATGGGTGTATGCCATGTCTGGAACACTTAAATGATTTTGGCATGAAAAGGGACCAACCACAAGCCCAGCTAATCAAACCAGCATTTCTCAACCTACACCTTCCAGTAGTTATAAAAAAGATTCAGAGCAAAGACAAGGCTATGGCACTGAAGACAAATTTATCTGCCTCATCAGTGGTGTAGAATCTTTGCAGAACAAAGGGCTTCACCGGCAACCTGCCAGGAGCCTGTGGCTGCTCCTCGTTTGCATATAAATTTAAAAAGAATTTTAATAAGTGCTAAATGCACATGATTATTTCTTATTTATAGCTGAAAGTAGGTGTATGCAGCGCTTTACAAAACACAGAGAAAAGAAAAAGTACCTTTGGAAGTCTGAATGGAAATGAATGGAAAAACCTGTGAGAGCTTCACTGGAGTGAATTCTGGGTACGTGGCTTTGCTCCCCCGTGGCCACGGGCACAGCGGGGCCAGGTTGGAACACCAGCCTCCTCCTCTCACATGTGATGCATCAAATGAGAAGGGATGTGCTCACAGCTGTGTGCTCCTCCCTGGAGGGGTGTGCAGATGGCCGGCCACCCCCCCCGCCGGGTGACTGTCACTCACACAGGGCTGGAATGGAGCACTGCAACCTCACACAGCTTTGGTGGGGGTGCCCTGCAACACTGGGGGTACATTTGGGATGGACTTTGGCCTCAACTGGCTTTGCATTCAGTTGTGAGCAAGCACACAAACAGCCCGGAGCTTCTCTTCTTCTGACAGTTTTGGAACTGTTGATGACATAAATCCCAAACCCTCTTCTTAGATGTAAAACAGAAGTAGCTGTCATATGCCTTCCAACTGAAACATTCTATTCTATTCTATTCTATTCTATTCTATTCCACGCCATTCCTATTCCTATTCCTCTCTCCTGAGCATTTGTCACTGAGCAGCAAGGAAGGGAAGGTCATTCCCTCACACTCACTGCATCACCAGGACCTGCCACCTGCCTGTGTTTGTTGTAAGCAGGATGAAACAAAAAAAAAAAAGCTGAAATTTTCTGTGGGGGTTGAAGATTCAGCTGTCTTTCAAAAGCAACGTGGAGTCATGAAACAGAAGAGATCAAAGCCTTATTTGCAAACTTGCGAGCTATTATTGGATATAGTCCCTTCTTCGTCAAAGCATCTTTATCTCTTCTGGAATTCAGAAGAATTTCCTCAGAAACAGATCCTTGCATCACTGCAGAGCTGCAGTCCATCAAACATCTTATTTACAGGTTAATTAAGGAAATTCTTCCAGCCCAGTCATCTCACAGTGATGGCATCAGATCCTCTTCCTTGAAGCCTGTTTTTCCAAGGAAGGCTTTTGTCAGACCCTGCACCTACGATACCCATGTTTATTTGAGCCATGTGAGAGCTGGCAGGGAAATCTGGGCCAGGACACTCACGACCCACTTGCTTGGGAAACCAGCACTAGTGACTGCAGACATGCCATACTGTCAGCACTTCCCATTTTTGGCTAGCTCATGGCTCCTGTGAAACATGAGCCTGAACTTAATTTGGAGAACATTTATGAGCCCCAGACCCAATGCCAGTCCCAGCTCTGGATCTTTTCTACCCAAATAAAGCATTCTAGCAGATCCACCTGGATTCACCTGGATTTCAGGCAGGCTGCATACAGCTTCCATCTTTATGGCTGGCATGAGAGCTGTGGTTAGGATTAGTATTTGGCGAGGGGAAAGCGATGGTGTTGAGGCTGGAGTAAGTGTTAGGATTATAATCCAGGCCAGGAAGAACAGATGAAGTTGTGTCATGAGAAGGTTCAGTGGAGGAGAATGAGCAAAGCATGGGGAGAGGACAAGGAGCTCTTTGAGATAATTTTCCTCTCGAATTGGTGATGGCTGCATGAGTTTGGGAGGGTCCAGAAGAAGCTGATGGGCTAGGATAATAAAGGGATTTTTGGTGGAGGCAGCATCAAAATCGAAAGCTCATGTTGAGTCAGTCTGTGACTCCTTTGAAATCTGGGGTCACCAGGAGTCACTGGAGCAGTGAACAGGTTGAGGATGAGGTCAGGGTTAGAGTCTGAATCTGGCAGATTACACGGTGGACTCTGAATGTGCTGCCACATCTGGAGACATTATATTTACTCTGGGAACTGGGAGAGGTTTCTAAGGCTGCCACTGAGAGTAGGATTAGGGCTTGAATCAGAAGAAACCACAGAGATTGTACTACAGGCATCACTAAAGCAACCTGAGACCTGCTGAGTGCCCCTGGGCCACGCTCCCAACCACAGCCAGCGAGGCACTGATGGCCAAGGCTCAAGGCAGTAAGGAAAGCTCAGAGAGAAAGTGCCAATTGAATAGTGTATCTATCATGGGAATCCAGAAGCACCTACACTGTCTCATGCCTTTTCTCAGACAAATCTTAACCCTAAAACTTTCCCCTCCTATGCAGCATCTCCCAGCAGCCCATATCCCCACACAGGTCATTGCTGTGTTCTGGTTCCCAAGCTCCCTGCCAGCTTTAGGTCTCTAAACCTTTATCCTAATATATGTCTTATCCTAGCTCAAAAACACAGGTTTCATTTTTTTGCTAAATCATACATTCAAGCCAAATCTTCACCAAACTGCTGCCATGTGAAAGGCAATCATGTCTTTAGTTCTCCCAGCTGATGTCCTGTAGCCAGCTCATTGTGGCTCTTTGTGCTAATGAAGAATACAAGGAGTAAATGAGAATGAGAAACTACACACGGAACCTGTTTCCTCCCAGGGCAGGCTGACTGACCTGTGAAACCCACACGTGTTGTGTTACACACTGTAAACCTTCAACACCGCGGGAGGAATCAAAAGAAAAAGCAATTATGAGGCAAGGCAGTTCCCTCACTCACCCCATTGATGGAAGATGATAAACACATACAAGTGTCCTTTGCAGAGATCTATAGTGGGAGGTCTTTTTTTTCCCAGTCCCGAGGTGGAAACTTTCCATTTCAGATGATGCACTGTAAGTGTGGTCAACCGTACTTTTACACCCGACGTTTTGAGCAACAAACAAATAAAACCACCACTGAGATTCGCATCCTGGCCTTGTTTCACAGCCACAAGTCACTGGAAAACAGGCGGCAGGTGTAACTGTGCTGCTCAGGAATGAGGCATGAGAGGATTCTCGAGCCTCCTTGCAGTTTTGGGTGTTACTACCTGGATCTTGATCTTCAGTGTATTTGGAAGCAGAGCAGAGGCAGCCTAAAAGGGTTCTGTGCACAAGTAATTCTTCCTGGCTCCCTTGGCTCCTGCAGAAGGGCCATACCCTGCCCCCTCCAAGCTGGAAACAGTGTCATCCATGTGGGATACTGAACTGAATAGGTCTTGTACGAGCAAAAGCAAGGAGGGTTTTCATGCACTTATAAATTAAAGACTTAGAAAGACTTGAACTTGCCTGCTAAGATTTGTAGGATCCCGGAATGCTTTGGGTTGGAAGAGACCTTAAAGCTCATTTTGTTCCAACCCTCTGCCACGGGCAGGAACACCTTACACTATCCCAGGTTGCTCCAAGCCCCATCCAATCTGGCCTTGGACACTCCCAGGGATGGGGCAGCCACAGCTTGTCTGGGCAAACTGTGCCAGTGCCTGAGCACTCTTGGGGTTAACAGAGGTTAAAACATGGCCAGGTATGTATGGAATATGGCTGAGGTCACCTCCATGAGTGCTGAGTCCCTCCCACTGTGGCCGTGAGCTCCTGCCATGGAGAACCTCCCCTCCACAGCTCAGGGGGCCGGAGCTCTGCTCACCCCCAGCTCCAAGGTGGACACAAACTGCTGCTCACTACAACCCGACTGCTCTGCAAACCAAAATGGGATGAGGACATCACCCTACAGCAGCCTGGGTGGGTGTGTTTATCTGTATTTGTCTGTGCACACACCGGGGAAGTTAATTTTAGTTTCATGACTGAAATTCTTCACTGCTCGAGCTACACGCTCTCTCTGGTCTGTGTGTAGCCAAGTTCAGGTGAAAAACACCATGTCTGTATTTTCCATGGTAAACCACACAGGGTTTAAACTCACATTGCTGTATTTGCAAACATGCAACTTCTGCATGCGCTGAATCCTGTTTCGTTTGAAACCCTCACCCCCAAAGTGTCTGACGTTAGAAAAAAGAAAGTTAAATTCTCGACCACAAGCAGAAAAACCTCACACTGGCCCCACTGTATCCTGTGTACCATTAGAGAAATTGGAGCCTGTGTTTTGATTTCCATGCCATGCTGTCTTTCTGGTCTGGCTGGGGTTGGTCTAGACTGTATTCTGAACAGAAGGAGAAGCTAATCCTTCACCACCCTCCCCCTGTGCATCCCTGTGATATGGGATGAGCCCAGGCGTTCTCAGGCACAGGAGCAGGAATAATCACCCTCCAGGACCACACACTAATTTGTTCTGCTCTGCTCTAAATTCAGTCTCTCTGCTTCAATTACTGCTCTTCTTTTCCACCCAACCCACAGCATGAGATTTTGCAGGCTGGGTATTTCAGGCTCTCCAGATCCTAATTCCCCATTTCTGCTCCTGACTTCCCATGCTACAGGAGCCTTTTCTTTGCTCTATACATTGCCTGAAGAATAGGAAGCAAACCCAGGGCTCTAAAAACACTTTTTACCACCCAGACACTTCATTATATCGCTCCCTTTTTAGCAGGTGCTTTAAACAGAAACATTTGACTGAGGGAAAAGAAGATTAATGTAGTTGTGAATGACCAGATACTCTCATTAGCACTGGCTGACGGGCTTTTCTTCAGAAAGTTGCGCCACTGAATCTGGCTTGCCTACATTCTTTGTAGGTAATGTAATCCTCATTTAAAAGAGAGTTGTGGCTATCCAACATCACTTGTTACCTCCCTTCCACAAAGAGCAGAAATTAAGACTTTATAGTTGTCTTGCACTCTATGACACGGTACAGGCTTCGTTTACCTCGACAAGTAAGTGAACGAAAAAATGGGGAAAAAATGAGCTGAATTCCTCTCCCAGCTTCTGCAGCATCAGCAGTGTGGCAGCTCCAGGCAACAGTGCCAAGCATTTGGGGACAGGGTGAATTTGGGATACACCCGGCCCTCTCCACAGCTCCAATACCTCCTGCGTGCTCCCTGTGAGTAACGAGCATCATACCCTGTCGACTCATCCTTTACTCACGAGTAAATCCATGTGTGGTGGCTTGGAAATGCAACATAAAGAGACATTTTTATATAAATATCTGTCTAAATGTGTCACTGAGAATATTAGCCAGACTGAAAAGGAAAGTGCTGTGCAAGGCCAGGTTAGCACACATTTGCTGGGAGGGCACAGGAGTCATTCCCAGAGTTTCCAAGGAGTGGCCCACTGCTCACTACTGGATCATTTCCAGGCATTTCCACTCCTACCTGTGACTACAGCGGCTCAAGCTTCTCCCCTCCCTCTCTATGGGGTTTTTTTTGGGGTGACCCAGCATCTGTTTGGATCTCCATAGCTGGTGGAGGAGAACACTTCACCGTGCTCTCTCCATCAGGCAGCAGAGCCAACTCCCTCCTTTCCACCCATCCTCTTTGCAAGGGAAAATCCTCATGTCTGTGAACCTGCTGTTAAGGGAGCAGGAAAGCAGAGACCAACACCCAGCAGCTCGCAGCACACTGTGCTCATAGTTTAAGAAGCTGAATTAAAAAAAAACCAAACATATCAGAGTAGCAAGACTTTGCTCCTTTTCTGCTCTCTCCTGATCCAAAGCTCACAGAACGTGTTCTGTCTTAACCAAATGCCTGCAGGGGCAGAGCAAAGCACCCCAGTGAATCACCCTAAATAGCACCTACGTCCTACAGCCCAAGTGACGAAGCCGGCAGCCACTCGTGCTGCATGTGGAAGTCAGGACATTCCACACACATGAAACACAGAGATCGACACAGTTGATATGAAACAGTCCTTTCCATACAGCTGATCAAGAAAATGCTGTGCTGCAGCTCAGGGCAACGGGCGGTGCCGTGGGAATAACTGGGAATAACGGAGCCCCAGTGTGCTATCCGAGGGTGCTGCTGTCCCCAGGCTCCAACGTGCTCCCCTGGGACTTTGGTACCTGGGACACTGGGCTCACTGGACTAACTCCCTGTTTCACCAGCACTGGCTGTGCTGCTGCACCTCCTCCCTTCATGTGTGACCTGTCTGCTGTCAGCGTGCCAGGAATGGGAACAGGGAGAGGGCAGAGTGGCCCAGGGATGCACCCAGGCAGTGAGGGCTCAGCACCAGGTGGCACAGGGATGCAGGAGAAGGATGCACTGGGGACATCTGCCCCAAGAAGATGCAAATAAAACCCCCACTGCCACACTCTAACCTCTATCTTCCCCCAAGGAGGGAATTCCTTTGAGGACTGGGGAAATCCCACAGCATCACTAGATTTTCTGGGAAGGCTGGAGGATAAAAAAGGCACCTGCCTCCATTCAAGTCTGTAAAGCCTTAGAGGCCTCTTTGCCAGCAGAACATCAATGAAATAATACTGAGTGGTTTGTGGGATTGGGATAATTTTATGTAGAGGCATTTTGAAAAGGCTGGATCACCACCACCTGGCAACAGTGTGAGTCAAAGATACACCCGAAATCCTCCTCAGTGGCAGAAGAGGTGCTCTTAACATAGCAAAGTGCTTAAAAGGAGAAGAATTTACAGTTGCTTTCCAAAAGAAAGCAATTAACTATTTTGCCTTCATTCAGGTGGATGAGCATCGGGAAATGACTCCGGAAAATGCCCATATTGGGTTCCAATATTGTCAGCCTGTGATTTCATGATGCAATTCCAAGGCTGTTTTTTCAGTGTTAGTCACACAACCTTTCTCTGGGATCTGAATGTCAAGCTGGGTCAAGCTCTCTCCTTCCTCCACATGGTCACCGTTTCTAAGGAATATATAGGTCAGATCCTATGCAGACACTCCTGCAAAGCTATTACTTCAAATTGCATGTCAATTATGCATGTTGAATTTAGCAACTCTTCCTTTTAAATGCATGCTTGCTTCAGGACTTTAAAACTCCCAGTATCTGCAGTAAAATATTTTGACTTACAGCTGTTGTCCTGAAACCAGACAGGACCAGCAGAGAATGAAAGATGTCTTAATGAACTGTGTGGTGGCCTTTGGAATAAAATTCTGATGGTCACAGAGATTCAGAAAATCTCAGCACCACAGTTGCTCCTAACAGCAGGAGGAAGGCAGAGAACTGAATGGACAAAGTACTGATGTGTTTAACCTAAAAAAAGAGATGTTGATTCAGAGTTTTCTACTTCTTTGGCAAGAACCTTTAGCTCCAACAATGTAAAGAAATGTACAGCCAAGAAAGCAACATTCACATGGAACTCAGGTAGAGCTGGAGAGGCTGGATTAGAGTCAGGATCTAAATAAAACATTAAAGAATCATATTCCTTGTTTTGCATAGGGCAGTGCACATGAAAAACCACTTAAAGCACAGAAATAAGCATAATTCATTTTCTTTCACCTAATCTGGTCATCTGCAAAGAGACCTGGGTAGCATTACACACATGGCAAACCAAAAATGTAAGAAGCCAAGTGCAGCCAATGATTCCAACAAGTAAATGAAGAAATTCAAGCAGAATGAGATGAAGATGAAAGAGAATTTCCAAATGATGCTGTTTGGAGTTGCTTGAAGGCCTTCACAGCATCATGGCCTGGGTGGTTCCAACAGCAGGACATGAGATTTTACCACTCCTGTGTTTTTCCTTCATAAACTAGAGATTATAGACTTGGGGGTTAATTAAGTAGAATTAATTCTCTTATTGTTGAAGCTCAATACTGACAAAATGACAGAAATCCGTGATGGATCAAGCAAGAAAAACCTTGTGTGAAACACAGATAGAGACAAACTGGGGGGCAAAGATGCCCCTGACCTTCCAAAGCAAGGTTTCACTTAGTGTGATGGTGCCCTGGCTGCCCACACTGGGAGCACAGCACTCTGCAGGCTCCTGGTGCAGCTGCAGAACTCACCACGAGCCCTGCCAGCTCGCAGACCACATGAATCATGCCTTAGGATTCTCAAATTCAAAACATGCAAGACAAATGATCCCTTTTGATACCGCAAAGGTCCTAAAATGTCTTTGGGACTGGGATTTAGCTTTCACCACTCTGTCTGTGGACAAAGTCCCCTCCCAAGTTCCAGCCTGCTGTGTCTGGAAAAGCCGTGGCCCGTCGCAGGGATGGGGTGCACCAGGGTCACTGCCTGGGAATGTTCTGGACATAAAATGAGAAAAGGTTTCTTCCACCTCTTCAGAGGTGGAGGTGTTGGGCCTGTGAGGAAGTGGAGAATTCACAAGATAATTTAGCAAAGAAAAGGAAGTTTGAGAGGCTTTGTGGTAAAGTCAGTTAAAGCAATGGCATAGTACTGAGGTAAAATAACTGAAGATACAAATCCCACATCCACTAATCTCTGTTTTAATCAATGCCATTGAAAGAGGCGGAGGAAAAAAAGTGTCTATTTCATTCTGAGAAAGCCAGACATTTTTGGGTCTTGACTGCTGCAACACACCATTGGAAATGTTACATCCCACAGGGAGCTGACCTGCTGGAATAGCTTCAGTTTAGTAAGAATTTTAAAATTTTATGAATATCCATGTCTGCTCAAGGAAGGCATAAGAGTGGTTGTTACTGAAATTCAACAGGACTTACGCAGCAGAGACCTCGAGGTACCCAGTCAGCAAAGTTGTATGTAGCAAAAGAAAAAAATTCACAGAGTCCTTGATCTTGCATATAAAAATCCAACACTTGCAAATACAAATACATACAAATAATTTTAGGCACCAATTGTCAGGCTGGTTTCGACAGGACCATCCATACATGTGAAATCATTTCCCTACGTGAGCATCTGCAGGTCCGAGCCTTACACCCAGCCAACACTTTGGGAACACTGCCCATGGAAGAGGCAGTAACCATCAATTTGGCAACACAAGGCATTTATGGCTGCAGATCTCTGGTGCCCATACAAATCAGCTGAGACCTGAGTTTTTAATAATTAATACATTGGCTGTGCTGCTTGGACTTGGCACTGGTACAGGTTGGGCAGAGAAGCTGTGGCTGCCCCATCCCTGGGAGTGTCCAAGGCCAGGCTGGATGGGGCTTGGACCTGGGCTAGTGGAAGGTGTCCCTGCCCATGGCAGGGAGTGAAATGAGATGATCTTTAATGTCCCTTCCAGCCCAAAGCATTGTGTGATGCTGTGATTCTGGGACCCCGATAGCCTGGATTCATTACTGAAGAGAATTACAGAACTGAAAAGGGATTAAACCAATATAATATGCAGTCATGAAACAGCTGCCTGCAGAATTTTATCGAAAAACCTACACAACTTTTAAAGAATGATTCCTTTTGTCATGAGCATGTTGACCATGGAAAGGACTGAAGAACTCTATCTCTGAATTGTATTAGAGAACTGCACTCCCTGCCACAGAAGTCTGTAGGCTAGGCAAAAACACCACAAAAGGATGATCTCAGACCCTCTGGGAGCCTTGCACATGGGCACCCACTACCTGAAAGTAAGTTTCTTAGGGATCTGAGGACGTGGTTCTTTTTTGGGAATAATTCACAAGCAACAAGAATAGTCAAAAAGTAGGAAGAGCTGCTGCTGGAGAGAGAGCACAACAATGGATAAGATAAACGGGGGAAAAGCGCCGAGCCCTGGGATAAGCAAAGCTTCAGGGCTCTCCCAGCTGCTGACAGCACACACAGCATGCCCCTGCCAGCTCACACCAGCGGAACATCCAGCCCTAGCCACAGAGGGAGCTACTCAAGGATGTCATATTCCACCTTTGGAGCTAAAGAAAACAAATTACCCACCAGCAAAGAGATAATTTTTGCCACTAGCGTGTTCTGCAAGTGTAGGATACAGCACTCCCAGCTTCTGCCTTTACTTGTCATTTTGTGTGCAGAGATAAAGCACTTCTGCACAGCCCTTGCACTAAAGGCAAATTGTAAATGCAGGGTTATAATTTATTTATGTACATTAGAAACTAGCTAATTTGCACTAGTGACTAGATACCCTATTGGAGGTTTTCATATTTTATGAATCAGCAAGCGAGCTAATGAACAAACAATTAAAGAGTGAACAAAGAAATGTACTTTGTTTGTTACTCTTAGTGAGCTCTAATAATACATTATATTAGTGAATACATTTGGTTCAAGTGATGCAGTCTAGACAGTAACCCACACCATGTGCTGGGATATTTTAGAAAAGAAGGGAAATGTCTGTGCAGGCTGTGATAATGAGAAAGAAGGCAGGGTTGTGTGTGCTGGTGGGCAAACCCAAGGCGGGCAGGGAAGCTCTGTCTGACGGGATGAGCAGATGATTGAAAAGGAGGGATGCTGCTCTGGAGACTCTGGGTTGGTATCACAGAATCCAAGAATGGTTTGGGTTGGAAGGGACCTTAAATCTCACCCAGTCCCACTCCCTGCCATGGACAGGGACATCTTCCCCTATCCCAGGTTGCTCCAAGCCCTGTCCAACCTTGGACACTTCCAGGGGTGGGAATCCTTAAATACAGCTGTGGGTCAAGAAACATGCACTGTTACTCGCATTGGAGAAAATCAATATATTTAGAGGAGGTAGAAATTGAAGCCATCAGTGCTGGCTGGGTCAGTGCGAATGCTGTCATCAGTCAATGAGGTGCAGGCAGTGGGAAGGCTGTGACTCTCAGCTCCCAGAAAACAGGAGCAGGGAGGTGCTCCAGCAGCACATCTCCCCTGTTTTCAGACCAGCCTGGCACTCTCCACCCTCAGCAGGAAGCATGGCACTTCTGTACCCCACAGTGCACCCCGAGACAAGGGCACCTTGCCTTCCAGTGCCATGGCTGTGCAGGCTGCACAGGAGCTGTGCCCACAGCTCTGGGTGGCTGCTCATGGGGTACCCTGGCCACCCCAACCCTGCTGCCAAACTCTGGGGCCACAGCTGTGAGCTGACAGCTCAGCTCTGCTGCCAGTTCCTGCACCCCAGCTATCCCTCCATCAAACCAGCCCAGCAGCTCCACCAGTGACCAGCAGCCCCAGCTCTTGCTGGCTCTTTCTGGGCCAGCTATAAAGCCAGTAAACACTTGGACTCATCTGACAAAACATTCGAGCAGGAGGAAGTGGGGTGTGTGCAGAAATACTCCATTACATATTGTAATGGCAGACATTAATTCAATGTTAATAACACTTTGCACTATTCAATCACATATTCTAAAACCCTTTAGATAGGTGGGGAAGCATTTGGCTGATGATTACTGGGCAGAGCCCAAAGGTGTATTTTTCCCTTAGGCACGAGGAGATGAAGTGACTTGTCAGAGTGGCAGAGCTGGGAAGGGAATCTACATCTACCCACTTCCAGACCTACATTCTCATCTAGTTGCCAGAAAGAGGAGTTAATTTAAATATTACCGTTTGCTGACCTACTTACAGCGCTACCATCAAAACTTGGAAGCTGCGATCAAGTATATTCCCCTCTATACTTGGGCTTTTTTAGGATAACACTATCTTTGAAGTACGCCTTTCAGCTGCATTAAACATATGGATCATTATTATTTGCTCCACTTTCTTAACGAGTCCCTGTTTGCTGCAATTGAGCTGCTGCAGACTCTGGATAGACCCTCAGCCTCACAGCCCTGAAAAACACCTTCCCAGCACAGGGACTGCTCTGTTCCTGTCACCCCATGGCCACTGTCACACCCTGCCCGAGGAGCCAGCGGTACCCAAAGACACAGCCCCTGTGCAGAGAGAGCAGAAAGTGTCACTGTTCCTGTACCTGCTCCTGTTTATCCTCTTCTCCTCGGTTTTCTTTCTAAGCAACCTTCTCCCTCCTCAGCCAGCCCATCTTCAGCACTCAGTGGGCCACTTTGTCACCTTTTATTGTCAGCCTTCCTTCCTTCACCAAAACCCCAAACTCTTTCCTGCTCTCAGACAGAACTGCAGGCACAACCGAATGTCAACAACCACAGCACCGTGAAACAGGGACTCGTAACACCCCGTGTCCCCTTCCCGGTGGCACCATCACCATCACAGCTCTCCTCCCACAGGCATCCCAGTGCCAGTGCCAGGCAGGGCAAAACCTCGGCGGAAGTTTAAGCCGCTGTGCTAGATTAAAAAACTGATAACAAGAATTTGAGGTGAGAGGACAGAGGAAATGGCCAGCACTGTGCCCAGTTCTGAGGGCTGACCTTCCTAAGTAGGTCACGCCGTGGGGAGGGGAAATCACGGCTGCCTGACCCCGCTCAGCCAGCGCCTCCTGGGCACGGTCACCCCGACCACGCCGCGCTCGACCCACACGCTGCCGGGAAAGCTGACCCGCAGAGCTGCCTATGGCCACGGAAGGGCAAAATCCCAGCCCTGATCCCCTGGGCAATTCCACCCCGACCAAAACACCATCCCCAAACCTCCGCGTGCCTCTCCCTGCGTCTCCGGGAGCCGTTAGCCGTCCTCAGCCTCGCCGTAACCTCACTCTCTCCAGACTGTTTACAGACATTTTATCGAGGTGCACCAGGTGTGGATGCGGTTACCGACTTCGAGACTGTTTACCTCATCCTCCCTCCTGCATCACATTGTCACCAGCTGTATATAAAAATCAGATAACGGTGGTACTTCGGTCACAGCCAGCTCAGGCTCTGCACCCTCCCCTCACACATGCACTGGAGGACGCGATGCATGTACAATCCACGCAGCAAACCACACACGAGCTGCTGCAATCAAATATCTGCCTTATCTCATTTTTTGCTGAAGTAAATGACACTGAATTTTTTTATTTATTTATTTTTTTTCTTTTACCCTTCTCAAAGCTGATACACAAATGACAGGATGTTGTTGAAGGAAAATATGAGCTTTCATAAGCTATTATTATTAGCACATGTGCACCTCTCTGGTGCTTTGATCTTACGGTGGGTTTGTGTTTATTTCTCCTGACTCTGTACGGACTGAACTCAAACCCGATGTCTGCTCCGATAGAGATCACGAACAATTAAAGTTGGATTTGTTAGCCACAACATCGTGGAGCCAGCGCTCTGGGATAATTAGCAGGGTGACATTCGCCCGAATACACTAGATGTAGTTTTCCCAAAGTCTCTGGGCCGTGACAAGGTGTTTGCTGTGAAACGGAAGGGCGGTGATGTGTACTGAGTAAGAGCTCTTTGATATTTCACATGTAAGTTAGAGCATGTTCAGGTTTTGTTTGCAGCGGAACTCTGCTGCTTCTATTGTTTTCCGAGCAGAAAAAACAGGGCAATGTTCAAAAAAACCATTACAGGCTGCCTTAAAAATGTTGTCAAGGATTCACAGCCATCTCAGCTGGGTTTAGTGACCAAAATAAGTTTATATATTATTAGCTATAGGGTTTTTAATACTTTGTCAGGCAGCACAGTCAACCCTGCTGCAGAGAAGGAGTTCCCAGGGTGGCTCTGTTTTGGTCATCAGGGAAATCCTCTGTTGAACTCCAATCCATTGCACATCCACAACCTTTCTGAAGGCAGGGGAATTGTACAGAGAATACTCAGGGTGTGATTTGGTGGTGATGCACAGAAAGAAAAAAACTAAGTTGGCTTTTAGTCCCTGGATTGAACGAGCACGGCCAGTGACCAGAAACAATCAAGCAGCTTTTCAGTTAACAAGTATGACTCTAATGCAAATTAAATCCTGGGGACTCAAGGCCGGGTTGGGTGGTGCCTGAGCAGCTTGACCTAGGGGGTGGCATCCCTGCTGTGCAATGAAGTGGTCTTTAAGGTCCCTTCTGACCCAAACCATTCTGTGATTACTGAGAGTCAATGACTCCAGTACCCAGCAGGATCCACTTGTGCTTGGTGCTGTGCAGACTCACAGGAGCAGAGCCCTTCAGGCATCTGAAAGCAACCCCATTTACCAAGGCAAAAGGGAGGAATGAGTTGAAGAGAATAAAGTAACAAGAATGGGATGGGTGTTTTAGGCACTGGCTTCATGCACGATCAGACAATTATTTTAGTGTGCACTTTAAGCCCAGCCGTGCTCTAACACATGAACAGGCCATGCGAGGCAGCACGTGGGGACAAGCACTGCAGTGGTGGGAGACTCATGTCTGGAGGAGGGACTATTCCATGGGGAGCTCCTTTGTCCCCACAGGGCACATGGACATGCACTAAACATGCCCCTGCAAAATGGGGAGGCCGATTTGTTTGAAAAACCCTGCTCAGCTCACTGACCACTGTTTGCAGTCCCAGCTAAGCTGGTGGCATGTCAGGGCTTAGGCATGAGCAAAGAGATGCCACCAAAGTCTGGTGGTGACACACAGGTGGCAGGTGCCTCGCAGTGCTGGCACGGGTCTGCTCACAACCAGATGTTGTTTGTATTTAAAAGGCCATGGCAAACTATGCAACAGCAGCATCAGGAGGCTGGAGAGAGCCACGTGAAAAGTACACCAGGGGAAAAAAGCACATCAAGGGAAAAAAGATATTCTTGATGAATGGCTTTGTGAAAATTCTGACCTGGTGAAAAGGGTTACTTTATCAACAAACGGAGTGAAAAACAAACACTGAGCACAGACAGTTTTTGAAAAATACCAAACACAAGAAGTTTGCAGAACTTTGAAAATTCCCTAACAACTGTGGAAAAGGAATTGGGAACGGCAGCAATCACAGGAGACAGCGGCTGCCAGCGCTGCTGAGTGATATTTACATCAATGTCCTGCCAACAATACCATTACTGGATTATCAGGGCGGATTAAGCCTTTAGCCAATTACCCCGACTGGTAAATTGTAGATTGTCTAGACTTTTTCATGTTCAACAATATGCATGAAGTTTCCCTTTATCGCTACAGCATCACACGATGCTCTTGTGGGATGTAATCCTGTGCCTCCCCGGGAGCTTCAGGTGAGCCGTGCCTGCAGCTCCGGGTTGCCTTAGTGTGGCCCTGTGCACAGACAGATTTATTTCAGACAGGATTCTCATAAATTCAGAACGACTTCCAAATTTCTTGACTAGGAGATCAAAGAGCCAAGCGTTTGCTTCGTGCCATCTGGGGAGCTGCTCGACAGGGCAACGCAGTCTGGGGAGGGGGGAGGAGAAGGGAAAAAAGAAAGTCTTGGAGATTATGCCCTCAAAAACAAACTCAAATGCCACCCTCATATTAAAAAGCACTGGTTGGCAGTAACAATTAATTTCTTAACTGAAACCCGCCCAACTGTGTCCACGTGTTTTAATTTGCCTATTGCTACAATATGCAAGGGAGCTGGCAGTAATGGATTTGCAATTAAAACTAAAACTGGCAAAGAAATCGCAAAGCTGGCAAAAGAGCTAATCTGCAAGCCATGATCACAAGATTACGAAGTGTTTATGCACATGCTAATTACCCGAGCACATCGCTGAGAATGGCTTGTAGGAGAGAACTCTGGCTCTGCGTGAGCTAAATCCCTGGATCCGCACAGCCAGCCCAGTCGGCATTCTACCTGCTTCCCACAGCTCCCACGGGCTGGGGAACACAGGGAATGACTGCAGGCCCTGTCCCAAGGGACTGACAGGCAGAGGGTCCCTGTGCCATCCCACATCACAGCTGGGAGAGGATGGACAGCAATCGCCCCGCAGGCGGGGAAACGCCAGCGGTCACTGAGAGCAGGGTCCTCGACTGGAATATGGAGACCATCAGTGTGAAATTAAAATCACCCTGAATAAAACAGCACCCAGTTAGCCACCCTTTCATCCTGCTATCTCTTGGCTCTATAAATAGTTATTCCAGCAGGTCCTGGAGATTGCTGGTTGCACAGCACATGGCCCCATGCTGCAACCTCCGAGGGCAAACAGGCACCTACTGCCATGGGCATGAAACCTTCACAAATTACCTGCAAGGGACAGGCTGGGAAGGGAAAAGGGCTTAAAAAGTGATCAAACATCCGTGCAAATAGCTCATAACTGCAAGTGACAGTGGTCAGGGGCACCGTGAAGAGCAATTTTGAACCACAGGAGAGGATTTCAAGGAGAAAACTGAGTGGAAGAGTAGTCCCAGAATAAAAGGCTGCTGGGAAAACTGAGATTCTTTAATATATAGGATTAAGGATTGCCAGTATCCCCAGGGAGGAAATGCAAATGGGGCTCAGACCATTTTTTCCATAAAAATTAGGAAGGAGAAAGAATAGACTTTGAAGTTCAACATGTTAGCAAATGAAAGCAACAGCAAAGGAGACACAAAGAGAAAGCAGGCCCTGGACGCCTGGAATTATGTCTTAAACACTTGGTACCGAAAGACAGAACCTGAGGTGATGAGGAGACTTCCCTTTATGCCATGCACAGATCCCAGAAAATCTCTAGATTAGAAACTGCCTGAGACAAAAAGTATTGCACAACCACGGCAGGATGGAGTTCAGCATCCCAATGGGATTCCTCCTGCCTTATTCAGCCAGACCGGGATGATGAGGAGCACAGCAAGGAACAACACACAGTGTGTATGCCAGGCTGCTCTGGGATGCATGGAGCAGGGAAAGGACTTCTGGATGGTTCTCTTTGCCCTATGAAATGGTGGCTGGAGCTGGCATGGAAGGAGGGGACAGTAATGGACATCTACAGAGATGTCAGAAATCCAACAGGCACCTCTACAGAGATTTGCAGGCTTGGCTGTGTTGATGGGGACTGATCATTCCTGACAGCCTTGTGAAGGCAGGACAGTTAGACCAGGCTGCTTGGAGGTGGTGAAGGACACACAGCAAGAGATACTGCTGGGTCTGGCAGAGGATGAATGGCCTTTGTGGTGACTCCTCAGAGGTATCAACGGTCTCACTCGACTCTGGGAGGTGGCTGACATGGGCAATTTGTATTTGGCTGGTGGTCATTCCAACCTGTGTACTCGGGTAAGGCAATTACAGAGCCAGTTCAACCCCTCATTACTGGTGGCCGTGGAATGCCCTGTGTCAGGAAATGGCACCGACCATCGCTGCTGCTGATAAGCACCGTGGAGTTAATTGGCGCTACGGAAAGGGCGGTTCAAGGGAGAAGTGCTTCAAAACTTGGCTTAGAAATTAATTTGTCCATCCCTACCTGTAATGCACTGTCAAGCAGTTAATGTATGCCCAGCTATTGGGGTAACTGAGTGAATGAAACTCGGGAGTCCATGGCCTAGAGGAGATGATACACCATGATAAAGCAAAGATGATACAAAGCTGGGTCCTTCAGAGTTCTATGGCTCTAGAGCTGCTCCTTGCTCAAAGTGAGATGTGTGGACTTTAAGTCTAAAGATTATAACACAAAGTCTTCTGTTGGGTTTTTTTCCTTTTCTTTNTTGGGAGAATTTTTCCCTGACATCCTGGGATTTGGTTTGCTCCTCTGTACTTTTTATCCAGCATCTAAGCCAGGTTGCTGCTGCTGGGGTCTGCCATTCTGCCTCTCGCAAGGAAAGCCCCAGATACAACTGTTGCCTATTTAAAGTCATCTACAAACCAGTTTAATAAAAGCTGACTGCATCTGCTTCCATGTTATTAGTTCTGCCCCAAAACTCTGTTCCTGGCAACACAATGTTCCACGCTAATGAGCCAAATCTTCCCCTCCCATGGCAGTACTCCTAAACCTCCACACCATTCAGTTCACAAAGTTACCACCCTGTTTTCCCCTCGGGGGAGGGAAGGATTGCAGCTGCAGAGGGGGTTCTTCAAATAATATGAAGGCCAAAGATCTGTGGGAAAATCTGCTCTCAGACAAATAGCACTTGGGGGCATCTGCAGAGAGAACCAGCCCCTCTTTACTTCTGTCTGGGTCCCACGTCCTTCTGGCAGTAGAGTTTTTTTATGAACCAGGCTGCCATTAATCCCCTGCCAGTTCCTACACCCTACCATCCTCTGTGGGAAGACAGCACCGAGTGGGAGATAATGCTGCAGGGAAGTGGTATTTACTTCATCTGGATTCTGTGCCCTTTTGGGAGAGTTTCGGCTCGGGGCAGTTATTTCTCACCCGCTCCTGCTGCAAAAAGGAGGGATTTGGTGCAGATCAGGGTGACTTTTCTCAGCTCCTTTTCCAGTGAATTTTCACCCATTCTTGCCAATTTTCTCCCTGCAGCCCCGAGTGTGAGATAAACAACGGTGCGAGGCTGTCGCGCTGCAGATGCTGCCCAGATTAAAGGGAAATCAGATAACTCATTACCTAACTGAAACTCGCTGCTAGACTTCTGGAGAGAAGAGATAGCATCTGAGAGCTGGAGGACTCTGCTGCCCTGGCAGACACGCTGTGGCACCCCAGCTGAGCTGGGGGCGCTGCACCCCGGCTCTCCCACCCGGCTGCCTCCCCACCTGGGATGGGGAGAAGCCTCAGGATGCACAGAGGGAGATGCCCAGGATGGACAGATGCCTGGGGTGCAGAGCAGTCCAGGACACAGAGATGCAGAAAGGCCCAGGATGCACGGGCCATGAGGCAGAACCTCAACCACCACAAACCCGGGTGGTTTGGCCTCCACACGCTCACACCTGGAGCCTCCAGTAAGGAAAATTTAGGCGTAGAAGTTGACACGGGCACGATTGATGGATTTAACATTTTACAAACGATGCACTGGCAGAACAGTCACCTTTCCTCGGGATTCCTGAAGTTGGACTGAACTCATCTGACCGCCTCCACTACTGCTTTCTGCTATAAACCTTTCTGCACCCCGTGCGACAGCAGCATCTCCCTGGAAAAGATTTCATCCGCTTCAGACTTCGCCTCAAGCCATTAGCTGACAAACTGGCAGGGAACTACTGTTAACAAATGATTTCCTAGAGATTACTGTTTAAGTAAAAAAGGTTCCAAGATAAATAGACTCATTCTTCATGACAAAGAATTTGAATTATGCATCCAGAGGTTTGGTACATGTGTCCAAAAGCTATGCCGTGTGATCCTGGAGGTTGTTCTCATCACCATATTCCAAGTGGGTACATAAATGACATTTTGTCCCTGGTTTAATAAGGAGGATTTGTGCAGACAACATGTTGGACCATCCCAGCATTGCTCCCAGCCAGCCAATGCCACTCTATGAAATTACCGTTTAGGCTGAAAAGGTGACTTGTTTTTAAAGCAAGAACAGCTGCCAATTGCCTTGAAGGTCTCAGGGCCACCTGCAACTTCCTAAAAGATTATGAAATTGCAATTTGTTTCTTGAAGGAAATGGTCTAATAAGCAGCACAGCTTCCTATTTTTGGCTAGTTCTCTGATGGCTTCCGAAACATCCCCTCTCACAGTCCCCAGTGTAGGATTTTATGGCTTCCTTCAGTATCCATGTGGCTTTCCCTGCAGTGCTCTCCAAGCACTGCTTACACACAAAATGATAAAGCTCCACAGTGCTCCCGGGGGAAACTGAGTCACGGCCAAACAAGCTCCTGCGGGACTGGGAGCCGGAGCCGGGATAAAGCCGCGCTTCCCCTGCCACAGCCCTGCGCGGCAGTTACAAGACTATCCGGTTCCTCTGCTGTAAAACTTGGTAACATGCCTCACTTCTTACCTGATTTTGAGAACATCCTGTGTTAACACATAAACAACTGGTGCTACTCCTGTCTGTTTATCTGGCTGCTTACCCTGCCTGCCATGGCACCTGGTGCTCTCGGGGAAGAGGATCCCGTATCAAACGAACCCCTGGGTGCAGGCAGGAGGGAGGCAGCTCCCACCCACAGACACAGCAACACACCCACCCAGCAGTCAGGCACCCACCACTGGTTTCAGAAGGAAATCTGGAAGAACAGTGGTGCTTTTTGATATGGGAACTGATCTTTCAGGGATTCACTGCTGCCTGCCTCATCCATCACTGTGTACTTACATGCAGATCCATGTGCTGGATGAGAATCACAGAAGGCACCCAGAAGGATCATTGAGTCCAACTCTTAGATGAATGGCTTGTACAGGGATCAAACCTGTGACCTTGGCATTATTAGCACCATGCTCCAGCCAACTGAGCTAATCTCAGTACAAACAGTATATTGTAACTTGAAAACATCTTATTTTGTGAAGTTTGAATACATGCATGTAGTCATATACTATTAACAGTAAATGTCATTAACCAAACAACCGGCACTGACATACCAGGTAATTTTCTGTCCTCTTGAGTCAAGAAATTAGATTTTCTCTACAACAGCTCTTGTATTCAAGTGTCAGAAGTCCCAGTCAGGGACATTTGGTGTTTTTACCTGAATCCTGGTTGTAGCAGGAAAACCATTCATCAGAGTAGTAAAAAACTTAAGTTGCCAGATATAACCCCAGGTTCAGCCACCAAATTAATTATTGAAAAGAGAAAAGGACTCAGGCACAACGTCAGCTTCAAGTCAGAAGCATTAAAAACTTTTCAGCTTTTTCTAAACACCACTTACTTGCATTATACAGAGCAGGATGCCAATAGGAGGCAAAATGTCTTAGCACTTAGTTGGAAATAGATCCTTAAACTAGTGGCAATGTGGAGATTAATGCACTTACCCTATAGAACTACTGCCTTGTCAAGGTGTCCCCATGTCCGCTAGTCCAGGCTGTTCTAGGGAGATAAATTACCAACAGCAAACCCACTTCTGTGATGCCATTTTACAGCATTTGATTCTTCAGAGCTGCCAACAGACCGCAAGAAACCAACTGACTGAGCTAAAAACTGGAGGGCCTGTTTGCATTGGAACAGGACTCCAGACCTGGACCAGGGAGAAGAGCTGCCCTGAAGTTGAAACAACCTGGAACAACTGTAAGTCCCCCTGTAAATCCCTTGGTGAGTTTGTGTCCTGCCCCACGACAACGAGAGCTACATTTGGCTTGAATGAAACCTCAGACTCCGTGATTTTCATGCCAGCTGTTCCAGAAGCAATGTCATTTGCTTCAACACCCTGTTATTTCTCTCGCCATCTCCACAGATGTTGCTCCAGTTCCAAAAGCAAACTTATTCTGAGGATTTAGACTGTTTCCAACTGTTTTTAGAAGGACCACACACTTAAAATCGAGGACAGGCTTAAGCCACAGCCTTCAGCCACCCTCACGTGAAGGTGTTCATCTCCATCTTCATCATTGCTTACAAAAGAAGAATGCAAACGGGAGATCAGCACCGAAGGTTCCAGCGTTTTCCAGAAAACCATCCCTTATAGTAATGCTTTCAAACAAATAACAAGCTAAAACCGAAACACAGCAGCAATCAAATCAGATGTGATGAGCTCTTCAAAAAGATCCCGAGCGATATCAGCTGGCAGGTCTCTGTTGTCTATCCCAGAGCTACAGCACTTGGTCCCAGCCAGGGCTTTGCAAACACGCTGAAGCCAGGAGGCCTTTCATATTCCAAAACAAAAGCCAAGTTCTGATCGCTGGGATGAGGAAGAAATTTTCTGTTGTGGATACATTCATGTATAATTACTGCAGATTTCATTTACCTTCTTTGAATACCACAGCAGATACAAAGGCTGGGTAGATGTGGCAGCTTCTTGTGTTATCATCTAATGCCCTAGGTTTGCGTTTTAAGAGTTAGTTCCCCAAACTAGCAGGGATATGTGTGTGTCTACTGAAGGAAAAAGAAAATATTTCCCTGCTAGGAGACAGGGAATTACAACTGACACTGCCAATCACTGCCAAACCGATAGTAAGGAAAGACTTTCATGTAAAATTTTTTTCAAAAAAGCAATTTGCCCATTTTCTCAATAAAATCAGGGTTAGGAATGTGGGGATAAGACCAGAAAGGAATGCCACTGGGTAAAGGACTATTCATGGGACAAGAACATGGAAAATTCCATAAAGCACAAATGTTGCTAAGAATATTCAAAAGTCAAAGCCTTCTGTGGGTGTGCATGCACAGAGATGTCAACACAACTATTTCATGATCACCGAAATTGCTACTAGCCTGCATCCTCTCTGAATGGCTATTTTTAGGACCCGGCCTTTCATGTGGTATAATGATGTGGATTTTACAAGAGCATTTATAATGTGTTTCATATGGTGCACAGTCCTGGAGAAATTGCTTTATATCAGAGAAAGTCAAGCAAAAAGGTTTGGGTGTTTATTTATATTTTTTAAAATTTTATTTCTTATTTTATATTATCACTTCCAGTTTTGATTTTGGGTTAATACGCATATTTTAATTTATCTACTTATTTAATTTATCTATGCACTCCCAAGGGATACTCGGCATGGCATGATGTGGTCTTGCAAAACATCACTTGGATTTCTGAATTCACATATTCCTTTGGGTGGTGAGATTCCAAGACTGGCAGTGCCACACTCTGTAACTTACAGGAGGAAGTGAAAGCTCCAAGGGCAGTTTCTGACCTGGGGCATGGTGATGTCAGGGGTTGTGCTGTGACTCCCACATTACAACCTGAAGACAACGACTCCTCCTCACCATCTCCACTCCTGCACCAGTGATTTCAGGGCAGCAGCACGTAAGGAGAGCAACCTCACCAGCCTTGCCATGCTAAGAACAACAAATTTGGATGGGGTAGATCTTATGATGGCTTATTTCCTAAACATGAAAGCAACCTCTGCAGTGCCATCTCCTCAGTGTCAGAACAAAAATTCTACTGTTTTGATCCTTTCTGAGGATTTTGCTGCAAAGAGCCTCTCCCCAGCACTTCTTCCTCAAGTGCCTTTATAATCACACTCCCCTTGTGTGCCCATTCAGACACACTTTATAACCTTGGGCTTTCACATTTTACTTTTGTGTGAGTCCCACCAGAGCACGACCTCAGTTTATGCTCGTGTACGCTACTCCTCGGAGCAAACCTCAGCAGAAAACAAACTCAACACAGAGCAGACAAGCTGAATCACTTTAAAAAAAAAAAAAAAAAAAAAAAAAAACCAAACAAGAA
>VXBX01008583.1:166599-187809 GCA_013400415.1 Scytalopus superciliaris
ACACACACGGGGAGACACACACACACACACATGGGCACATAGGCAGGGACACACAGACACACACACATGGGGACACACAGACACAGGGGGACACACAGAGTCACACACACACGTGCACACACCTTACACATGCTCTGATGCCAAGTCCCTGCCTTAAAGGGATGCTATGGCAGGGGGACCCCCCTTCCAGTGGGGGGGTTTGGAGGTGTGGGGTGACCACAGGGCGAGCAGCACTGGGGGCTTGGTGCAGCCCCAGGGTGTGTGTACACATCTGTTACACACAGGTATTCACACACACCTCTGCTTGCACATCTGCACACACGCCTGTTCCTACTGTGTGCACACATGTCTGCTCACACATCTGTGCACATGCACATGCCTGCACACAAAGTTCTGTGTACACACGTCTGTACATGCACTTGTGCCCACACATGTAGACACACACACCTGTGCACATACACTTTGGCACACGCTCCTGCACTCCCACATCTGTGCACGCACCTACACACACCTCTTCACACGCATCTACACACATGTCTGTGTGCACACGTCCGTGTGTGCACAGCCTGTACATGTGTCAGGGCCTGCATGGCCCCACACACGTCTCTGCAGGTGTCTGTGTGTACACACATCAGCACACACAGCTGCACACGTGGCACACACGAGCACTCACATGCTTGTGTACACAGCAGTGGGATCCACACAGGGCCCCAAACACATCAGCACAAATGGACACAAAACAGTGAACATCAGGATGCACAGCCACACATCTGGCACACACACACATCTGCACACACAAACACAGCTGCATTCTCACATTTGCCCGTGAATCTGCAAGCACAGATCAGCAGCACACAGCTAAACATAGAGGGCAGAAGGCTGTACATGAAGCTGCAGACACACATCAGCACATATGTGTGTGCACACAGACACATGTGTGCACACTATTACATCAGCATGTGCACATGTGCACACAGACACACATCAGCACATACATGTGCGCACTGAGACACATCAGGGTATATACCCATACACACATCGAGACCTCAGGACATGTATGTGTGCACAGGTAGACACACATGAGCACATACATGCACACACCGAGACATGGCAGGACACGTATGTATGACACAGGCACACACATTACGTGTGTGTGTGCACAACAGCCATCCTTTCCTGGCTGTGGGTGCACACACACACACACACACACACACACACACACACACAGATCACACATGTGTGCCCACACACACAGAGATCACACGTGTGTGCCTGCCCACCCGCCGTGCACACGCCGGGCCCTGGCGATGCTCCCTCGGCCCCTCCATCGCACAGACGTGACGTGGGGTGGCAGAAAATTATTAGTTTTCCTGCCTGGCCCCGAGGGTCAGGAAACACGAAATTACCATCTTCGCAGCCAATTTCGAAGGCACTAGACACTTGTGTGTCGGCGTCGGAGGGTTTTTTAAGCAGTTCCCATGGAAAAGGAAACTCCTCATCTCTTCTGATCACACACGACAGGTCCTGTGCATGTCTCCGGTAGCTTAAAACAACACACCGATATTTATTTTCCTTAATTAAGATTGCATAAGATAGCCCTGGGTCCTGGAGACTTTGCTACAGACTGTAATGACGCCATGTAAATTGTTTTTTATGACCCAATATACAACATATTGTCACATTCAGCCCTTGAATAGGAAGCTAAAAATCTCGGTCCCTATTTTTCTTGTTAATTAGGGTATTATTACTAGGGATATAATCTCATTACTTTTTGGGGAGGAGAAGAACTAGTTGGAGCCACTTTGAAAAGTACTTGAATATATTTAAATGAAGCAAAATCCATCTTTCTGCTAATTGCTGATTTTGCATGACATAGAATTATTGTTCTGATTTCGGGGGCACAGTTGACGCAGGGCTGAAGGAGATGGGAGAGGGGAAGGAGCCTGTTTGCTGTTTCCCTGCTCAGTTTTCCCCTCCAAATGAATGAGCTGCCCCATAGGAAACTCCGTCTGCAAATTTCCATCCTTTTAAACATCCCAAAAATAAAACAAGCTGCAGTCACTTTGAGGAATAATCATTTGAATGAAATATTTGCTACTTTAAGATTTTTTCCCCCTTCTTCTTTCAGATGATCCTCTTGTTTTGCATGTGAAAAAAATCGTCTGAGATTTACAGCCCTCCCAAATGGAGATAAAGCCTTGGCAATGAGTTGGAAACCTGTTGTAATCTGTGATCCAGGAAACAAAGAGCCTCATTAATGCAGAGACTTTGGTGAGCCTTTGATGTTAGCTAGCATAGCATTCACTCTCAGTTCCATTTGCATTTAAACATTCATAAAAACATCATCTCTGCTTCCTTTGCCTTAAGCAATTTAGGAGTAAAGTATAGCTTCTATTTAAAGAAACCCACTGTGGTGAGGCTTAGAATACAAATATCACATAATCTTCAAGCAGAGCAAATATTTTATCCTACATTTCTGGTGGGCACATTTAACAATATTGTATTTAAGACCCAAAATAAAAGATCCATCTTATTTTCATTAACCTTACACCACATATTCGAGTCAGAAGAGAAAACGGGCCCTGTTAATTCTAAATATACAACATACCAATTTGTGGAAGGAAGAGAATCCTGAGGATTTTACATTATTCACAAGGGCTGTTTTTGAAAACTGGGTGCTTACAGCACAAAACATTAAAAACTGTGAGCAAGGTCAGCTATATCTATCTATCTATCTCTATATATATATATATATATATGTATATATGTAGTTTTCTGGACTGCAGAGTCTTCATCCTGGTTTTAGAATGGAGTAGAAAAAGATTTTTTTAATTTTTTTTTAATTTTTTTTAAGAGAATTGTAAAGGTAAAATACTAAAAAATCAAAGTAAGCCTAACATGGAGCTTTTCTTCCAAGAGAAGGCACTGTTGCTCCCAGATGGCATCCTGAGGGAATGGCAGCATGTGGGGAATTTGGGGAATCACTTAGAAAGCAAAGGCCTATCTATCTTATTGTTTTCAAAAGTATTATTCCCCAATACACCTTTGAGAAGTGGAACAGTGCAAAAAATAGCAGACTTGGCTTGTCTTGGTGTTTGGAAATGTTCAGCTGGGGCTGCCCATGTTCCCTGCACCATTAAAGGGAAGCGAGCAATGGGAATCGATCCCGTGTCCCATTGGGAACTCCCCATGTTCCCTCTTTAGAGCAAATACAAGGAAATCTTTATGTTTGGTGCCGTGACTCAGTGCAGCCAGTCTGATGTTTGAAGCATTATAAGCAAGTTTCCTATATGATGAATATCCAAAATTAAAAACTGAAATGGAAAACACTTAAAAACAACTTTACCTTGGATAAAATATTTCTGGAGCTGGATCAAAGGAAAACAAAAAGCCTGGCTTACTTGTCAGATCATATCTGCACTGAACTTCAAGGTTTGATTTGTATTATTTACATGGAAAAGGTCCCAAGAAACCAATTTGGCACTAAATATCTTCATTACGTTTTTTCGCTTGTATGGGTGATTAAATCAATCTAGGGTTCCTGTTTTAATTTTTTTTGAGAGGTGCAGCCAGCTGTGAATTGAGGAACTTTTCTGATGTCATCCTTGTGCTTCAGACATACTTTTCCCCTCTCCTTTTTAATTTTTTCCTTTTTAATAAGGAAACTTCTAAAGCAGTGTGTTTGCTTTACTATTAGAGTTTCTAGCTGTCCTTCCAGTAACTGTGTAGAATTAAAGGTGTATAGTAACTTTTTAGAACATTTTAACTGTAACACCTGCAGGTAACAGTAAACCAGATTAAAATATAACCAAGTCTGTCTATTAGTCAGCCTATACCTCGTCCTGCATTTATCAACATGTTCCTGAATGTTCCCGTGTGTGAAACTCAGCACATGTATTTCGTACCGTGCTCTGCACAGCAGCACTGTATGGCTTTACACCTCACAGTGGAGTGGAGCCTCTGTTTTAAATTCAAGGTAAATGTTGCCACTAACTTCTCCTAGGCTAGTGTTCCACCTTCTGTGCTTTAACAGGGGCCTCCTTAGAGTTATTTAATTTAGTTCTTTCTTTTTTCCCCCTCTGTTTTTTTGTTCATTTAAATTAATCAGTTTGTAGTAGCTCCCATTTTACTCTCTTTGGACACATTTTCTTCTCTTATAGAAGTTCATTTAAGATGGGTAAGGTACACATCTATCCCTGCCAGGCTGAACATTCCACATCAGCCTTCCTATTTCACTGTGTTTGCAGCAAATATGTTTCCCCGATATCCATATACAAGCCCAAATATGCTTTAATTTAAACCCAGATCTATTTCAGCATAGTTTTTGTAGCCCATGAATCAATTATCTACTAACAGAGGAGTCTTCTAAATATTTACCATTCTTTTGGAGAAAAACATTTGCACAAGCTCCCCTAAGGATGGTTTGATTGATAGATTGGCCGTGCCAACGTTTCAGATGAGACAGATGAAAACTCCTGTGCGGGATTCCAGCTGGGAGCAGGAGCTCCTGGAGGACAGGCTGGTACCAGCTGAACTAATCCTGGCAAGTGACCAGCGTAAATCAGGCCACTGAAAGCTCTGTTTTGCCCAAAGGGGTTTACACTGGTGTAATTACCTCAGCATAGTCATAGCAGGAACATTTCCTAAGTCTAGACAAGCTCTAATACGTAAAATAGAACTATCGTTTGCAACTGAAACATCTCGACCCAACTAAGGCAGAGGCAAAGCCTCCTGTTCTCCTTTCCATGTCACCTTTCCTTCCCTGGGGTGTGTCCAGGGACTGCAGGACTTGTCTTGGGTTGGAGCATCCTCCAGTTTTGTTGGTCTGCCACAGCAAAAAAGGGTCAAGCAGCCACTCAGCCATTTCCTGACTGGATTCCCTCTGCCCGTCTTAATCTTGAAGGATTTTAAGTGTTTGTTTGACTTCATGCATTGATCTAAATGTACTTAGAGGATTCCCTGACAGCTGCCAGACGTTTGCTTTTAAACTACCAGCAGAAAATTGACTCCCTGACATTGCAATATTTAGGTTGCTTTCGAATATCTACGTGCTCTTCTGGAAATGTTTCCAGCTGTTGGGACTGGATCTTGTTTTTCCCCTTTGGGAGTCAAGTAGCAAAGGCGCTGCAGTTGGCTGAGGGGGGGGGCAGCATCCTGCTTTCTCCAGGAAAAGAGGATAATCTCTCTCAAAAGACTTCATCAGATGTCAAAAGCCATAGTGTGAAATCCATTTTGGAGCCTGTGATCTTTGGATCTCCCCCCGTGTGCATGGCACAACATGGCACAAGCCATCATCAAACCTCCCAGTTTTTGGGGTTTTTACCCTCTGTTTTGATTTTGTCAGGTTGCAAGACCATCTCTTCAGGCAATTTTCACCTAGCAAGTCTTTTCTTTGTTCCCAACACCAATAACACTTCAGATTATTAAAGGACATTAAAAGACTAATCTATTTTTTCACTCTGTGTGTTTTGTTCACCTCTTGCTGTTGGAACTGGACCAAGCAACTGGCATCACATTTAATATTTCTTATTACTCTCACTGTCAGGTTCTCAGGCACTTTCCCAATGCTGAAAGAGCTGAGTTTCAAACAGGAAGGAGCATGTTTATTTGTTTACAAAAACACTTTTCCAGGGCTGCATCCTGTGGTCACACAATCACCCAAGGAGTCCCTGCTCTGGTGACTCATGCCTCTAAATTAAAAGGACCCATGAAGACGGATTTGCAGAATCACACTCATTTCTCCCACAACTGTTTTTCCATAAGCTACAGGGAAAAGTATGTTGATTTTCGGGTCTGTAAAACTTTATTTTTTACCAAACCAAAGTACAGGGTTCCTTTTTTCTCTGACAGTGTCCTTTTAACCAAATCCTTACAAGCCGGTGGAAGTGCCACTTGCTGCGCATTTGGTACAATTCACATGAACTACACTTTGTCCTGGGATTCCTGTTTGAACACTGGATGGAACAAAGTACAGGAGAAATCCAAATATTGTTCTTTTTAGCTCAGGCTCTCCTCAGACATGCTGTCCAGCCTGCAGTTGAGCCTGGTTACGAGGCTGTGATCCAGACCCAGTGTGTCTCCCATGGAAGGTGACTGTGTGCCATCAGACAGGGCACCATAATTCCACACATAGGAACAGCTGGTAGGAACCGAGACTAAAGGGCAATGGTCAGGATAATGGTGGTGGGATAGACTGACCAGATCAGAAACCAAAGGGAAATTATTCCTGTCTGAAAGCCACCCATGTGACAGGGAGGGTATTGCTCCCTTCTGATCCATCCAGCATCACTCCAGACCCACAGCAAAGGGTGCCTTTCCTTGCACTTACTAGTTTGGTTTTTTCTTCTGCATTGTTTTGGTTGGGGTTTTTTTGGTAATGATTGTTACCTGTTTTGAGAAAGAATGAAATGATTGAAGGGATGAGGAGGAAAATGAAGCACAGAAAAGAATATGGGACTGGGGGGGATGCTAAATTTATAAATGTTCATACCAAAATTATTGAAAGAAAAAGGAGGTGAGAACTGAACTTATTTAAAAATCTGAATTCAGCAAGGCAGAGCTTTCTGCTAATGAATGCAGAACACTTCCTTTACTACTTGGAATATATTTTTATTTATTTTGCAGACATTATTTCTTTCAGATCTTTACTGACGACTTTCTGGAGACACACTGACAGGGAGCCAGGGTGAGCTTGTCAGCATCCTGCTTCTCTGTACTTCAGACTGAAGAATGAAAGGAAAGTGAGGACATGTAAAAGCGGAAGGGAGGATTGTATTCCTGGATCATTTATGCCATCCCCTCTATCCTTGCTACTTCCCTCTTGCCAACAGTTTCATCACTTCCCCCAATGGATGTGGGGGTCCTCGTGCAAAGCACAACAGGGCTGCTCCTACCTCCTTCTCTCTGCTTCTAAAGTGGCTATAAAGAAACCAGATTAAAGCAGCATTAAAGGCTGTGCTACAAATCCCACCATATTAAGCAAGACAAATCTCATAGCTGTTTTGGGCTCGCTGAACAGAAGGGGTGCCTTGGAGTTGAACTACATGTTTCAACAGTATGTTGTTCTGAAAAGTGTTGTATATGTGCCGACATCCGCTGCTGGCATGTGGACACACTGAAGCTTGCCAGCTCCTCCTAATCTGGAAAGAGGAGACATGCAGTGTTAAATACATGTGTCATCACTAGTCATTCCCCCCCTCCAGTTTTATCATTGGGTTGTGCAACACATTTGAACCAAGTCAGCCCATTTAGTTTGGATGAACTTAGGCCAAGTAACTGTACTGGAGCTGACTTCAGAGGCTCGAGAGGAGTTGCTGGAGTAGCTCTTCCATAAGTAAATGCAAACACTGTGTTATGCTCCTTATTCTGCTCCTTAGACAAAGGCCTTTTGGTAGGGTTGCAGTCAGAGGGAGGGAGGGAAAGCCCCTAAGAAAACAAACAAGCTGCAGCTCATTGCATCATATGACTTTTGACTCCCATCGTGTTAAATCTTATAGGCAAAAGAGGGGCAGGCCTAAGCAGGGGATTCCAAGGAAACCCATGCTGCAAGGGATGGTTTGGTGACTCAGTAGGTGACATGGATTCTTCTGAGTCAGGACTGAACCAGTGTTCTCCCCTGACATTAGCACACCCAAGCTTAGGACATATTTCAGACTGATAGCCTGACTACTCATGCCAGTAAGGCTCCTGGAGACTCTTGAACTGCCAGATGGTGATTTTAGTCTACTGGTTGAAGTCCAGCCGTATTAATCGTGTTTTCCCCTTGTATCTATTTTGCATGGTGTTAATTATTGCCCCCTTTAAGGCTGTGACCATGGTCCATACCACAGGTGGTTGTGCTGAACCTTTAACTCATCAGCTGAAAGTGAACACCTGGGCAACTCCATCAGCTGCTCAGTATTTAAGCAGGGGGCTCAGGGCTCCCTCTTCTCCCCCCAGGATGGCTGCAGCACCACTGGTATGTGAGCTTTGTTCTTTAAACAAGCTTGTATGGGTCCACAGGGGCTGGAAATGCACACTGGGGTGGCTAGAGCTGTCTTGTGTGGCTCTGCACTGTCCATGGGGGGCACTCGGGGCTTGCACACGCCTCTCCTCTGCTTTGCTGAAGTGGCTTTGGTGTTCTTTATCTTGTCCAATAAGTGGGCTGATAAAAGAAGCCCTAAATGCAGTCAGGAGTCCAGGACACATCTTGGAAGACCCTGGTCCAGACTTTAGATCTCGAGACCCTGAGTTTTGAACGGTATGGGGATTTATGTCCTTAATTCTGAGGTGAATGTGTTCTGATGCAGAATGATGCAGCAGCAGATGCCTTTCTGAAGGCTATGGAGATGTGGAAGGTGTGCATTTGCCATAGGCAGTCTGGTAACAGACAAAGAGAAGCTGTGAAAAGTTTTGGTGATTAGAGAAGAAAGCACAGAAGCAGAGACTTTAGAAGGATAAGAAGAAAAAGTATGTAAAAATGTGATCACCCATTTTAATGGCTAAGCATGAATTATGTTATGAGATGCTTTCATCTTGGTATAGGTTAGCATTCCCCAGCTTTTCATATTTGTATATAAATATTTTTCTTGAAGTAAAGTCAGCCTAATTGGAAGTAAGAGCAATTCTATGTCGTTTATTTTAATACTCTAATATATTTCCCCTAGTTAATCATTGCTATTTCTAAATATAAATTTCCTTCCCTTTTCTTTCAAGTCACTTAAAATGAAAGGGCCTGCTTTACTCTTTGACCTTCTCTAACAAGCAGACCCTTGAAATGCTGCATTTCCAGAAAGCAAGCTGTAGGAACAACAGATGGATTTAGTAAATTACAGCCTGCAGATGAATTGTATAAGGAGTCAGTTTGGGATGGAGGCTTAAAATACACAGAAATTTTCTGTGCTGTAGCTTGTTCCTTGCTGTCAAACACTGCCTGGTAAATGTGTAGCTTGTGTGATGTTGGCTTTCTATACTGATTGATTTGTAGAGCTGTTCCATTCCAAATTACCAGTTATTTGGGTCTCAGCCTGCAATCCTACTCAGCCAGGAGACTCTGTCCTCTAGGTACATTTTAGTGTTTTGCATTTCTTTTATTTGCTAAAGCTGTTCTGACAGACTACTTATCCTGATCAGCAGATTCTAAAGCCTGTTTGTGGTTTCCAAGGGATTTTGTAGACAAATTATTACTGTGTATTTGCAGGACAGGTGACTCTTAAATGATAAAAATGTAGTTTATAATCAAAGTGTCTTTCTTGTAACAATAATCTTGAGCGAGGCATTTGCTTATCTCCCAAAGTGTTAATCCTTTTCAGGATTAACAACTCATTTTTCAAAAGCCTGGTCTTGGTTCTGCAGCCCTTGTTGACATAACTAAGTCTGTGAGCTCACGAGGTGTCATTGTGTGCAAGGACTGGTCAGCTCAGGAGGTTTCCTGGCTGTGATTTAGCTCTTGCTCTGGGTTTGAAGCTCCATAATGTATGTGATACAGAGCAGCGCAGGCAAGTTGTCATTGTGATCAAACACAAAGCTTCTGTGGGGAAGAATAAATTATTTGCATGGGTGTGATGAATGCTTGAAGGGAATTTGATAAGTGGCATGTTGAGCACTGGGAAAATTTCTGAATATGATCCACGTTGTTCTGTGTGGTGTCAGAAACTTAACATAGAGAGGATATCATCCCTGGCTCTGGTTATTGCACAGTTATATTAAAGGTCTCATGAAATGAATCTGAGATAAAATGGCAATCAATATGAGATCAGAGAGGCCTAGGGTTTTTTACATAAATAAGGATTTATTTCTGCTCTTGTATTTGTAAGATGGTCAATAATTTCCCTTTTACAACAATTTCCTGTGGCATGTCTGAGTTTGCAGTCCTTGAAGTCACTTGCATTTAAATCAGCCTGTGAAAGACTCCAGTGAGTGTCTGTATGAGGGTTTTGCATGGAGCCTGTTTTTTTGGCATGGGACTTGCAGGAATTGTCTGCATGAGCTAAAATATGATTCCCTTTTGTAAGGAAAAGATGCACCTGGTAATAACAACAATTTTTTTAATACTTGGGAAACCTGTGCAAAAGACCCTCAGTGTTGCTTTCTGCTTCCCCTCGGAGGGCAGGAGGTGCTGTCAGTGGCTGCAGTTTGTTCCAGTCTGAGCCCACAGGGCACCTCTTGGGGTGCAGCTCAGCTCCCAGCCCCAGGCATCCTTCCCAAGGGAACTAGTGCATGTGGGACCAGCCGTGCATGCAGATCCCTCCCAAAATGGAGACACAGCAGGCATGAGGGTGTACCCGGGGATGGGACTGCAGGGAGCATCTGCCCACCCAGGCAGCTCCTTTCTCTGGGAACCCTCCCATCCAGGTGTCTGGTGGTGGAAATGCCCTGCTTGCAGAGCAGGTCTCGGTGCTACAGCACTTGATGTGCTGCTGCGTCCAGTGGCCAGGCTGCCAATGCCACGCTCACACTTGGCAGTGATGCAAAATTCTCCCCTAACTCACAGATCCAAGCAGGATTGCTTCCAAGAGAAACGGTGACACAAAGCAAACTTGAACAGCTAACTCCAGTAGAACAGCAACCCAGGACTGTAGCTTTGAGCCTCTTCCAAGGCAGACACTGTGAGTGAAGGTACAACATTTTCTTCTCTCCTTTTCCACAGATGCATCCCACAAGAGTTATCTGCACGGTAGGTTTCCCAGCATTCCTAGGCCCAGTTGGCTGTAAAAGGGTGATGCACAGTAACCTGACAGCTTTTCTGTGCCATGACTTGTTACTGCTCTAAGGTTTGCAGCTCCGTGATATGAGCTGCTGACACAGAATACTGTGGAGTTGTCACAGGTCTTTCCTTGAGCCACTCAGAGCAAGGCCACATAACGGTTCAAGATCTGAAATGTCCAGCTGAAACTCTCCAGAGAACTGCTTAGGGAGGCAGAATGTAATTACCCATGCTGGAGTCAGGCCAGGCTGCCAAGGTTAACACCTCTCATCTTGACATCAAATCTTTAATGACCACATGTAGTAAAGACATTTGTTCAACATCTCATTTGGGAATATGGCATTGTCTCTGTGCCTCTGTTGTCCTGCTTGAGTATTGGTTTAAAGGAAAATTGCTCTCAAAGTTGCCAGCAATACTTCATGGACAACCACTCATTTCCTCTCGAGATTCCTATTTGAGTATAAGCAGGACCTACTGGTCTGATTTTTCCTTCCTCCAAATGATTTACTCCTCTGTCCTCCTTACAAGCTAATAGTGAACACTGTAATTACCCTTATTTTCAGGCTGCCAAATAAAGTAATTAGAGAAAGAGGCATTATGATTTTGGAAAGATACATTAGAAAACGAAGGGGAGTGATGAGAGCATGTTCTCACAGTGCCAATTAAAACACTGCTGAGGAGATTCAACGCTTCTTCCTGGCAATCCAAGCAGACAAAAGATTCACAGGGATTTACTCAAACAGGATGGCAGAAATGCTTCTAAGCATAGGGCATGTAGAAATCCAGCCAGGAAAATAACCTGTGGAGTGACTTGCTTGAGCAGTGCACACCATTTGGAAATGGTGGAACAATGTGAAGCATCTTTAAGAAAGATTTTTGTTGTGGTATCTGAGATGCTCTTGCTGAAGCAAAGTTGATTGCATTTATCCATTAATTATCTATTAATTAGTCCTTAGACTCTGTCAAAGACTTCTCTTTGAGACCATTAAACACATTAAGCTTTTCATGCTATTAATCTTTTAAACTGTAACTTTTGCTTAAAAAGAATTAAAAATATCTAGGTTATGAGGGTGTGAGGCACATTGAACAGAAGCACAAAAAGAACGTGTGCATGGGGGTCAAGGAGATCAGGAATATCTCATAGTGAATTGAATGCACACTATCCAGGTGCTAATTTTTAATGGCTGTGGAGAAATGCCTCTTCCTCAGCAGCAGTTTTAATTGCTGAATGAACAAATGGATCCCAGTTTTTTTTCCTCTTATAATGAACTGCATGATCCTTCCCACATGCCAAGGTGGTGTATAAGGCTTCAGTCTAAGTCCTGGGGGTTTTCCCTCAATTGCACATCCACGATGCTCTTCACACTCACTGCTCTTCAGGTACTTTGCAGGGAAGGTGTGTAAGTACTTTCATTTTATGTATTGGAAAAGTGAAGCTTAGATGTTGCTTGTACAAAGTTAGGCAGAAACTAAGCTTTTTTGCCTCTCTTTCAATACTGGATCACACACTGCAAAGCAAGAGGCATGTGATCTTCAGCTGGTGTTGCTGTTGTATCTGTGTCCGATGTCATGAATAGTTGTGAGGTGAGTCTGGAATCACTGCTTTAATTCCCCAGGAAAAGGGGGAAACTATTACAAATATTTTCTTTGTAAAGACACTAGAAAGCACGAAGTTTGCTCCTGATTGTCATTCCTGATGCCAAAAGCCTCTTGCAGTGGGGAGGCAATGCCAAGTCCTGTCCTGTTCCCCTGCACACCCTGCTCTGCCGCCCTGCTCTTGTTCCTCTTCTCAGGCACTGAGTGTTTGGGGGATTAAAGGTCTGTTTGCCCTTTGCAGTTGGCATTTGTGTCTTAGTGAATGAGGAGACTCCTGCCAGGGCCTGAAAAGGTTAAATGCACAGAAAGGAGGTGTTTCTTGCTGGTTTTGCTGCTGTGGGGTTGGCAGGACTGTGGGAGCTCGCTGGGCACGCGGCACTTGCCGAGGAGCCACCTGTCCCTGCAGGGCTGGCAGAGGAGGAGGCTCAGGGCAGCCCTGCCCCTGGCCTGCTGCAGGATGAGCCGAGCTGGCCTTTCCCCCTCCTCCTGCCCCTGTGGTGCCCGAGTTGGCCTCCTTCCACAGCCAGCCAGCCACTGAATTTCCATGTGGCCATGCCCTGGCAGGTGTTGTGCTTTGCTCCCCAGCAGCTTCTGCCAGGCCTGCACTGCTCCTACATCCCAAATTTTATCCCTATCCTTGTGAGGATCCATAAGGTCCTTGCTCCTGCAGTCTCAAGGCTTGGCTTTCTCTCTATCTCATTAAAAACTCATACTAAAATTTCTATTTTTTCATGACTCCGAAGAAAAGCTTGGAAAAAAAGGTCCTTGTTGTCTCAGCCAGAGAGGAAGGGAATGCCTGAACATTTTTATGGGCCTTTTCTTAATCTAATGATTTTTTAAAAATCAAATCTCTTTATTTCTCTTTCTATGTGCAGTCTGACTAATGACTTTTGTAAACTTCTGTTGGCAGAACTAACAACAGCTTAAATAGAATGACTAATTGTTTTCATTCATCAGCTATTCATCGTAAGAACAATTACAGTTTCAGTGCTCTGCCCCCAGATGAGGGTCGAATCCTCCAGTCATGGATTACTTATATTACCTGTCTCCCTGTCTTCATTCCTCACTCACTGCTGGCTCTGCTCAGCATTCAGGCCCCTTCTTGTAAAATCTGGTTGCTTCAGATTTGGGTCAGAATTTGGGCAATTCAAGTAACTGCCCCTCTTCTTGATTTCAAGCAAGAAATAAAGTACAGTGAGTTCCTGTAGCTTCATTTGTTCCTGTGGTGGTAGGTGGCTACTAAAAGGTTAAGATGCCCTCACTTGCTTTTTTCTGTTAGACTGAAATTTAGCACCAGAGGCAAGTTGCCATGCTAGCACCAAGGCATCAGGGTCATTTTGGGAAGCATAGCATTTCCAGCTTGTTAGTAATATTTTTTTTGTTTTCCTACATGTAAGATTTAAGGGAAAAAAAAAAAATCATAGAATCACAGGTTAGTTTGGAAGGGACCTTAAAGATCATCTTGTTCCAGCCCCCCTGCCATGGGCAGGGACACCACAGCAAACCCCATGTTTCTTTGGTCAAACAAGAGAGAACCAGATTCGAAAGGGTTAAAGAAAAGGCTAATTGTCACTTGGTTGTTGGGGGTCTGTCCTGTAGGACAGAGTGAATGAGCTGCTCTGGGGGTGGAGCTGGAGGTCCCTGGTTCCCTGAGTAGGGGTGAAGGATGAGTCTCTAAAGGTCTCATGGTCTGGGATTTTGTCATAGCTGTGTGGTTAGAAATCGTACCAGGACAGGACAGCTCAGCAGGGATTCGAGTCCTCTCTCCTCCGAAGGTCCACTTGTGGTCACGAGCACTGCCTGGAGCACAGGGAGTGTTCAACCCACGGGAGCAGTGGGAGAGATGGGTAGGAGTGCAGTCATGTTGCCGTAGGCACCTCCGTCCCTGAATCGTTATTGCTTCTTGGGCCACTTCACTGCAACGTGGAAAAGGCTCAGAAATTAATTGACTTTGGCTCTGTCTCAGAGCTGAAATTGGCCCAAACCCCCAAGTAAAGACAGCTCTACTGGATTCTGCAGGATTCTGGACATGGATTGAAAGTTTGTAATGTTCCCTTGTTTTCTTGAAGGAAAACTGATGCTTTGAGAATCATTGAAGTCTAAATAGGGAATTTCTCATCTAATCTGAATTTCACAGCTTGATCCTATTTCTGCTACTGCAAACTCCGTTTCTGTGTGTGACACCCTGAGAGGTGCAGGGTTCCTTCTTAACCCCCTGATCTGCTTCTTGTCCACAAAGCAGCTGGAGTTGATAGCAAGTAATCCATGGAGAGGGAAAAAACCCTCAAAGTGAAAGTGGTAATCTTAACACTCTGCTTGGCAGATTCAAAACACTTCCCAAAGCGAGGGTGCCTAATTTTAAATCCTTCAGCCACCCAATGTGCTTGTTAAGAGGAAGGAGAAGCATTTGTTTGTGACAGAGCTATTAAATGTAGGATTTCTTATCTCTTACGAAGTAGTAGCATTGCTTTTCCAGGCTGATTAGAAACGGTGAATAGATTTGGGGCCCACAGCCCTTAAAACAAATGCAAAACTCACTCCACTTCAATAGGAGATGGATGGGGAAAGGTGTTCCTATTCCAGTGTCTTCCCCTGTGAGTGTCACAGGAGCCTTGGCTTCAATTGCACAAATGTCGTAGGCAGGTTTTGAATGTCCTGGAAGCAATTCCTGATGCTAATGGGGAGCACAGCGATACCAGGGGTATGAATCTCCAAGAATTTAATTTTAAACAGTGTATCTGAGAGCAATGCAATTCTATTACAGCATCACACCTGCTTTGCATATATATATATTTCTCTGTTTCAAGGCTCTCAATGTGATTTATGAGCAGCAATTAACTCAGCCTTTTAGCACCATGTGACAGGTGTTGCTGGGCCCATTTACGAACTAGGCAAGCTGAGGCACAGAGGTGTCAAGTGTAGTTTGGCAGGGATGGTATTGCAAAATGAACACCAGAACCCAAGAATCCTGAATCACAGCCCCTATTCTATGAGCAGTCCATTTATTGCTAGGAGAGGAGATCATTAAAATCCACTGGGCTTGTCTGGCAGACTTTATAAACTTATGCATGCCTTTAAATGCAGTGGGGTTATCGTTATTAAATGATGAATGTAGGAGGGTTTTAACATAATGCTGAAGAAACACATTAAACCACGGAGTGAGAATCAATATAGGTCATTAAAAAGAATTCTGCTGAAACAGACTTTGCCTGTCACTCAGCAATGTTTATACACTGTGCTCCCTTTATGTGCTCTACCTGTGTAATGTAGGAGATTTTTTTTGAAATATAAGTGGCAGGAGGCTTGTAAAATACTGTGCTTTAGTATTCACAGACCATGGGCTTCTTTCCTCTGGTCAGCAGGACTGAGACTGTATCACTGCCTGAAGTATAAGGGGCTCTGTGGGTATTTTATACTTTCAAGGTAGCCAAGTGTTTGGGGGGAAAAAAAAAACCAAACGGATGTCTGAACTTCTGTTTTCCATCTCTATGTGCAAAAGAAGAAATTTATAATGTATCTTGTAGTTCCTACCTTCAAGTACATTCATATTAGTAATACAGTAAGAATTCCAGAAGTTCCACCTTGCTAATTGTGGAAGGATAGAAACAAGTGAAAACTTGATAAATGCAGCATAGGGACTTGCCATGTGTTTAAATCTTGGAAGGGGAAATGCTTTACTCGCATCTGAAATTAACAGCTATATAGTAGTGGAAATAGGACTTTTGTATATTGTGTGGAGTTTTCTGCTGCATGGTGGATGATTTAATCAGGGGATTTTTTTTTTAATAAGAAAAAATAGAATACAGATGTGGGTAATTAAATATAGGAGACCCTATTGCTGGTTTTAGTGTAAATGCATTTGTTAGCTGTAAACCTGACTCATTTGTAAAGACACACTCCAAAAAATGGACACACATTCAGAATTATCCAAATCCTTTTTGAGTGTGAGCAGTACTTCATAAGCTGGTACCAAAGTGCTCCTCAGGAACGGTTTGGGCTACCAGTACCTTTATTGCTGGCACTGAATGTGTGTTTTATATATTTATTTTCCTGTGTAACTGTATTAAACTCTTTGCAGAAAAGTACTTAAAGAGAATCAGGCAAGCAGATAATATTGCTGAGAATAACCTCAGAGACATAAAATCAGAATGAAAGGCAAAACAAGTGGCCTTGTAAGACCCTGTAACCCCACCCAGACTTTTCACCCGTGGGACTGGCTGGTCTGATGCTCCTCATGTTGCTCTGGGCACCCGATTCAACTCCAAATCGTGCAGAATTGTAAGGCAAGCCCTGCCTATTGTTTGTTTGGTGTGTTGGTTGGTTTTTTCACCTCTAGCTGAAGGTGCAAAGCAAAATAGGTCTGTGGTCCCGCTGCCATTACTGACTGTGAGAGTTTGCTTACACTGAAGTCACTGACAAAACCCTCAGCAGCTTTAATGGGGGCAAGAACAGGCTCACCGTGATTTAATCTCAAGTGTTCAGCTCAAGGCAGAAAGACGGGGGCTCTTTGAAAATGACAACTTGTGGGTTTTGGAGAGGCCATTAACATATTTGTCATGGGGGAAAGAGGGTAAATAAGGAACTTGAAAAGAAAGACAGATATTAATTACGCTTCAGACAACATTGTTGTGTGCTGATGACATGCTGGAGCTCTCCAGACGACTATAATTTGCAAGTGAACCCAACGAGTAGGAGACTTTACAACAAGCCGAGCAATTAGTTCTTCCTGAGTTGCAAGAGTGACATCATGTGTGCAAAACATGCCTTCGCCTTCAGCTAACAACACATACTCATTTATTCTTCCTGTAGGGTCACTGTTGGCCGTGAAGGCCATTAAATCATCCCTCTGATGGATGTGTGAACTTTTGGAGTCGAGTGAATAAGGGTCCCTCGAGTGCAGAGAAAGAAACACGTGTCCAAAGCACCACCTGCCAACAAAATCAGCTCCAAAATCTGATTTTATGACCTGTAGCTGGCTAACAAAATTCTTGTATTCTTTTTAAATATCTGAAGTTATTTTATGGGGTCTTCAAATCTTGTCCCTGTTGTAGGGTCTGACCCAATTAGTGGGTTTTTTTTGTTAATTGTTGGGTTTTGTCTCAATTTTGTCAAAACAATGAACAAGATGAGGGCTTGCTTTTATGAACTCTTTATACAGAGTTCTGAGAAAAAGCAAGGACTTAACTAGGAAATTCAATGGAAATTAAATACTTAAACATTAATGGTAAGATGTCTCTGGGTGTAGATTTCCAGTAGTGTGTGCTTGGTTTCATAAGTTGAATCAGTGTTTTGCACTGCATGAGTTTATCAAAGAGACTATAAGGATGCATCTGATACTCAGTGAGGAATAAATTACGGCATTGATCTGCAGAGACAATTACATTTATTCTTTAATCAGACACATGGTCCCACTGGAGCCACACACTACTTAGACACAGTCAATTAAGCTCCTGCTGAAGTGCTTTGTAAAAAAAAAAACAAACCACCAACCTGTGAAGATTTTTCAGCTTTTTTCTGTTAAAAGTGTGATCCAAATTGTCATGCAGTTTTTTATTATTTTTTTTTTTACTCTGAATTAATAGAAAAGAAGAATGGGATGTGAACAAGCTTGAATTTAGAGATTCATTTCAGCGTGTGTAAAGCTGCTTTATCTTTTGAAGAAAACTGTTACTACAACTTCAGCACTGCAGTTTTTCTCAGCATAGCAGTGGGCACGAGGCTTTGGCAGCGCAGATGCAGAATGGGGCTGCAACCAGCTGGGCACAGAGAGCTGAGGAGCTTTGCCTCAAACAGGAGTGGGTTTCTCTTGCTGTGATGAGCTCCCAGACAGGGCTGTGCATGTTCTCCTTGCCTTTCCCCCATCCTGGTAGCGCTTGCCTGCTGTTGGTTGCTCTCAGTGTATCTCTGTCCCAAATTTCCCGTTTCCCAGTGAAGCAGAAGGAAAAGCTCTTTTTAGCAGCAGCCCAGCCAGACCAGCAATACTCCTGTGCTGGTCTCCCCTGTGAAATCCAGGGCAGTGACTTCAGTACACTGGGATATTTGGATCTGACCACCCACCCCAAGCTTTCAGCAAAGAATCTATATGGTTCTTTTGTTTCTTTCCAGCTCACATGTTTACATAGTGCCCAGAAGCTTCTAAAATTAGAACCTGAGGAAAATAGAAACCTGTTCTCTGAAGCCATCAGGAAGTTTTAATAGGAAATGTTACTGCTATTATTAAGAATAGTAATAACCTTATGTTAACCAAAGGCAGGGATGAATCTCTTGCTGGACTGTGCCTGGGATCTATGCCATGTCTTTATATCCTTGGGAAGCTGGGGCAAAAACCATCCCAGGGAAATGGCAAAGCTGCTGCTGACTGTTCCATAGGAAGCGACACAGCAGGGAACGGGGCAGCCTTTTAGTGCCTGAGACACTGAAGTTTCTTGGTATTTCTTCTATTTGTGACAGCTCATCCCAGCAGAGAGAGGCAGGTTTTGTACAGCCTTCAATTTAGTTTTCTGCAGTGAAGTTCCTGTTTTGCTCACAGCAGTGAGGGAAGGCAGGCATCTGAGAGGGTGGCAGCAAAAGTGCCAAGCAAAGCTGAATGGGATTGAAAAAAATTCTGAATTCTGTGAAAAAGCTTGAACCCTACTCTGCAGCTTCAGCTGCAGGGACTTTCCTCTCAACTGAACCCCGAGGATCCCTTTGCAGGAGCCTGTTCAGTTAACTCCTTTATCTGTAGCTGCCAGCATGGCCACAGATGCGATAGGGGAAGCCACTGGTTTTGGTGGTCAAAAGAAGAGTGTGTGCATGAACTGTCTTTTCTGGCTACAAGCTCTGCACAGCCTGAAGAAACCAACCTCCCACAGAGCCAGAGCCTGCCTGCTTCGTGGGCCATTCTGGTTGAATTATTCCTCTGGCAACGCATCTCCTGAGCTAAAGTTTATAATGTAAAGCTGGTGACAGGCTGGTTTAGGTTTAAAGTGCATGGTTTTGATTAATTTGCTGCATTTCAAGAGCAAAAATGTGTAAACTCGGTCTTTAATGAATACTACACTGCTTTGCACGTGTTGGGGATCTACCAAAATTGTACACCTTTTTTACCCATGTGTGGGAGAGACAGAGCTGGGACTGCACATTTAAATAAATGCTTAGTAAAAAGCTGTAGAGGACACTGAAGTTCTGTAAGGATGAGGGTCTGAGCTTCCAGAGTCAGAAAAACCTGAGTGTGAGCAGAAAATGCAGCTACCCCAAAACACGCTTGTGCTCTGTTCACCTGGGCATGTTGTACAGGAGAGGTGAAAGTTCCCTTCCATACCCACCCCTGTGTGCTGGTACCCACCGAGCTCCCCGCACAGCACGTAAGGGAGAATCTTCTTGGTGGTTTTAATAAAAACGCAGTTTCATAGCTCTAATAATCAACAGCTGGGGAAGTACATGCTTTCCTCCTTCATCTCTAGACTTATTTGAGAGATTTTTTGTTTTGTGGCTTTACTGGGTGACTTTCCTGATGAACTGATTTTAAAACAATCATTGCATTTCTTCGAAGACCGTAGTGGTTACCATAGAAATGCATTAGTTGCAAAACAAGGAATAATTAGTTTATGTTTGTTCCTTTGTGCCTCCTAATTTCTTCCATTCAGGATTTTTAAGCATATAATTATAGGGATTATTCAGCTTTGTGATTCCCTCCCCCCCCACTATAAATTCATTTAAAGACAAAACTCTGTCTGTAGTGCATAAATAATAATGATTATATGTGGTAATTAGTCCAACCTGTTTGTCCACATAGCAGAAAACAATGTGTTTTCTGTCGAAGGCTGCAGTGCTCATTGGTGGTCACTCTGAGCTCCCCCTCCAGCATTCCCAGTTATCTGCCTCATCCTTTATGGCTGCTCAAACAATGACCCTCAAAATTCAGAAATGGGACTCTGGAGAGCACTGCAGGGCACTTCCTTTGGTCATTCAAGTTCTGGGACAGGCTAAATTTGACACGAAAAGCATCAGCAGGCTGCAGAATTCTCTAAGGTCGGGTGACAATTGAGCAAGGACGGGAGTATTGCGACACTGGGGTTTAAGGTAGTTATTTAACACCTCTGCCCTGGCTGGATTTGCCGAGTAGGCAAAGTGTGGAAGGGCTGAAACTTGTAGGACTTCTCCAGCAACACTTGGGCTCTTTGCAAAATAGCAGTTTTCCCTGCACACAGGGAAGGGTCCTGGAGCTCTTTGGCTCGGAGTCGGTCACAGGTTAGATCACCTTGCAACTGTTCTCCCTTGGGAGAGTGTTCTCTGTTTAAAGCTCCAAGAGGAATAACCAGGAATAAGAAAGAGCCTTATCCTAGGCTTGTTCCATTTCTCAAGTCCAGTCAGGCTGGGAACGTTCCATAGTGGAGAAAAACATCAGGAGGGAGCAGGAAATCCTCCATACAAGGGAGAAACGTCAGGAGGGAGCAGGATTTATGCACAGCCTTTCCTTGCTGCAGTTTGTGAGCCAGGATGCTGCCCATGCAGGTCCCGAGCCACTGTCCCAACTCTGAATTCTCCTATGGAAAAGAGCGGAATATTGCCAAGGATATTCCAACGACTCTCCTGGATCAAGCCTTTAAGGAACAATAATAAGCAGTGTCATGTGGCTTTCAAGGGCTCAGATCCGAGGTGGCACTCAGTGCCATGATCTAGTAATCACCGTGATGTTGGATCAAGGGTTGAACTTCATGATCTCGGAGGTTTCTTCCAACCCAGCTGATTCTGTGATTGTATGACACTGATTTGGGTTGGAAGGGACCTTAAAGCTCATCCTTTTCCACGGGCAGGAGCACTTTCCGCTATCCCAGGCTGCTCCAAGCCGCGTCCAGCCTGGCCTTGGGCAGTTGCGGGGATGGGGCAGCCAGAGCGTCTCTGCAGAGCCACACGATCCCAACAGACCCCCCGTGTCCGTGTCCCCCCCC
>VXBX01008583.1:188018-229284 GCA_013400415.1 Scytalopus superciliaris
CGGCGCGGTCTCTCTGTCTCCCCCTGGTGGCGGCGGGCGGTGCCTGCGGCGCTCGGTCCCCCGCGGATGATGATGATGGTGATGGGGAGGATGGTGACGGGGATGGGGATGACGCGGCTCGGGTCTCCAGCCGTGCCAGGGGCTCTGCCCAGCGGCTGCCGGAGCCGTCCCTGCCCGAGGGGCAAAGCGCCAATCCCTCGATGTGAGGTGCCTTCAGTGAGTTCTGGTCGTGCACAAACATAATTTGCGCTTTGCCGTAATGTCTGATAATCATAACTCAGCCTGGAGGGCACTGAGGGGAGACCTCACTGCAGTTCCACCTTCCTCGGGAGGGGCAGGCTCTGATCTCTGCTCTGTGGGGACCAGGGANTGCAGGGCTGAGGGTGGGACTGGATGGTCCTTGTGGGGTCCCCTCCAGTTCAGCATATCCCACGATTCTGTGAACTTAATTTCCAGTGTGTATTTTTTCCCCCCCAAGTATTTTTCAGCTTTAGTTTACTGAAATGTAAAATTAACTTCCCAATGAAAGACTGACTTTTGGTAATAGAACATAATATCCAGGAATGGACACTCAGGGTAGAGCATTCCACTTAATGCAATTCTTGCACAATTATGAGTTGCTTACCTTAAACATTATTCTGAGGAGTAATAATAAAAAAAAAAAAGTGTAGTTAATAACCTGGGCAAAACAATTATCCTTCTAAGAGTCTTTATTGAATCATGTATGCAAAGCAGAGGAGGTTTTCATAACAGATGCATTTAATCTTGATGCAATGCTTGGTTTTAACCCCACACTGTCTCACACTTCAGTCAGAGTTTAGACTAGTTCTGATGTGCTTGGATAGAAGAGCAGGAGCCAGAAGCCTCTGGGATCACAAACAAGACTCTGCTATTGTGGAAGCCCCTCAAAGTCTTGTTATTTTCTAGCAGTAACTGTAATAATGAAAGCCTGGAAGATCATTTATATAATGGTTAGTTTTCATAACTGCCTGCAAGAGGCTTTTGGAAACTCTCCCAGTGTTTATTGAAATAAATGTCAGGGTGAGACTATTGTGTTTGTGTCATAGATGTAAACTCTGGCACAGGGAGAACAGCCTCACGGCATGCATTGCTTCAGAGTTTTACCCTTCCAGGGAGAGGGCAGCATCTGGCAGCTCTGCCTGCTCTTTGGCTGCCATCCAGAGGAACCCTTGGCTCCTGCTGGCACTGCTGGTAGTGGTCGAGTGTCCTGGAGCACAAAAAAAGCCCCAGTCTGTGGAGCTGCACCAAACATGGCTTGTGTGGAAGCAGAGATATCAAGAAAAGTGAGTGTGCTGGACTTTACCTCACTGTATGCCATGATGTGGTCAGGTATAAATAGAGCACTGGATTTTAGAGCTGGCAAAGCACTAGTGGGTCACCTACACAATTTGCCTCCTTCACAAAGGATGATTCTCCCTGCCGAATAATTATTAGGGCTTTATTGTGCTGGCTTTGGAAATCTTCAGCGCAAAAGTTGCTACAAATGACTCTTTTACCCCCAAATGATTTCATATTCTAATTTTCTTCTTTGATTCTCTTTCCTCATGTTAAGCCTGAATTTCTTTTTCCCATAATTTCAGTTTCCTGTAATTGCTCCCAGCTCTCCATCCTATCCCACCCCACCCACAGCCCTCCCCTCTGTGAATTGGGTACCTGTCAGACATCCCTGGACCGTTCCCTTTGGTCAAAGATATACATATGCAGTTCCTCTAATCCTCCCTCTACCACCTGTTCCCTCAGGCTCTTCATGATATTCCTAGCCCTGCTCTGAACTGCTTCCCATTTATCAATATTATTTTATGATGGGTTAGGAACTGCTCATCCTGCCATCATTTTGTCCCCTGCCCATGTCCATGCAACCCACCGAGGTCACAGACCTGGCTGATCCCGCTCTCTCAGCTGAGGAAGCTTTTACAGCCAGGGAATAGCCTGCCCCACCATGTCATCACATGCTCTGTAAACAGGAGTGTGGCACATCAAATGGAGAAATATATGTTTAGGAGTCTTTTTATAAGAAACTATGTTGGTATGTAGAACAAAAAAAACAAGTTTCAAACCACTTAAGTGCTGGTAGTAAAATATAGTGATCACCAAGTATTTAATTTCTGAAAATAGATCCCAGAGAACTATATATTGAAGTGTTCTGTCAGCTGAACATCTTTCTAGGAAGTTAATCTTTACAAGAACAAAAGAAAAGGCTTGAACAGTAAGTCTGCATTAAATAATTGTGTAAGTAAATATCAACCTTGTGCACACAGTGTGCATGAACAATAAGCCAGACTGTGACTGAAACGGGTGGCCAGACCTTCCCTCAGGATAAATCATCAGTGTAATGTCTGGATTTGGCCCAGGGTTTATGATTACAATGTCCTGCTCTTGGTTGAAGTGCAGGATGTTCTGTTGAGTGTTTACCTTTGCCTTCACCAGTGCTGAGAAGAATAAGGGAAGGATATGGGTGGAATGCAGGAGCTCCTGGGACAGCAGAGACTTTGCTCAAAGAATGTCCAGTTCTGCTGCCCGGTTGCTACTCAGCTTTTTGCTACTTAATTTCTCCTTGTCTCCCAGTGCTTGGTCTTAGAAATGACCTCTATAAGGGACAAAGCCTTGATGTCCCTGTCAATTCTCAGCTGTTATACTGATGGAGGAGCTCAGAAGGTGGTGGGTGAGGGGAAGGGACAGCCAGATGGTGGGTGAGAATAGGAACAGGATGGCATAAGATCTGAGAACTCTCAGTGCTTTTGTTGTTGTTAGACAAAGACTATGAAAGAAAATGTGAGTCCAAGTGTGCCATGGAGATGCTTCTGTGGAAAAGTGCTGGAGCTCCATCCTCCTCACTCAGGCCAAGCCTGATCCTGGAGAACTCAGCTGGTCTGGAAGTAAAAACCAGAGGTCTCTCTCAGCAGAGTGGAGTTGCATCATCTTGTGGACCTCCTGGGTGAGGTTGGCCACTAACTGTTATTGAGCGTTTAAAAATCTAGCAAATTGTATCATTACAACATCCACGAATCTGCAGTTGCATTGTGCTTGGTTAAGTGTTTGCTTTGATCTTCCCAGAGAATTTAACCATAGCCAGCTGTTTAATAAGCAAGCAAAGGACTTCTCAAGCCTTTTGCCCCATCCCCTGCACCACTACAGGAAAAACTGCCTTTGCTGTTCAGTGAAAACCTCTTTAATCTGCTCGTAACAACTTCCCATGTGGAGCTCCACAGCTTCTCCAGTCCCCCTGTTCCAGTGCTCCACCTCACTAGGGGGTTTCCTTGATGTCTAACCTGAATCTTCCTGGCTAAAGTTTGGCTGTCCTCCTCACTAAATTGTCTGTGGGTGTGTCAAATAAACTTTTTTCTTGTTTGGATGCTTTTTAGGGACTGTGATCGTTCCCTTGCTGGTGACCCATTAATTGAGCTCAGCAACCTCAGTTTGCTTAGTCCTCTCCCATGGGCCACACATTCAGGTTGTCTGTGTGGCTTTGGGACAATGCCATGCAGATTCTCTCCCGTTCTTTACCTGTGCATTTTGCTCCCATTCAATTAAAGGGGCTGTGATGCTGCTGTTTGGATGCAGCATTTTCCCCAGACAGATAATTACTCTGCCTTTTGCCTTGTCCTTCTAATTGCTGTTCAAAGTGGTGCTGTTGGTGCCTTTTGTGAGCCTGCAAGTGTGTGTGTGTGTGTTTATATAAAGGCTGAGGGCAGAATTTGTCTGTGCTGTAAGGTTTTATCAGCAGCAGGCAGCAATTGCAGAAGTCCCTGGCTGCTGCTCAGTTTCCAGAGCCTGGAGACTGCTCGTTACAATAATGAGAAATGCAAGTAAGGAGCGTCACATCAGCACTTGCAGTCCCACTTTCTATTGCTGTCATCAAAGGGTTCAGGAAAGTTTGCATTCACAGTAGGTTTTTTTTTTAACTAATGCACATATACATGTGCACGTTGCTGTCTGGGAAACGCTGTGCTGGGGGGAGCAACTTATGGGTAAGGCATGGCTTGGGCTGGGGCACTTGGCTCAGTGGTGAGGTCAGGGGAGGGCTGGGACTGAAAGCACAAAGTCCACATATGTATCCCAGGAAAGCAGCAGGGCCAGGAGCTGGACCATGACCAGAAAGCTCAAAAAGTGAGGTTGTACCACCCTGGAGCATGAGTGAAGGTGGTGTGGAGTTAGCCAAAAAGCTGGAATCATCCTGCCGCTCACAAAGCACACACACTTGGAGGATTGCAGTTTCCCACTTTGCAAATGAGTCTTGTTAGTTTATGCCTTTTAGTTTTGGTTTGGGGAAACAGAAACTTTGTCCTGGCTAAAAATAGTGGTATGTACAACCACTTACAGATTTATAATATATTGCAGGGACAGAATTACTGCTCTTGGCCTGGGTTTCCAGAGCTACTGAAGAGTTGGTGTGGAAATCTGGAAGTAAATCCCATGGTTATTTCCCAGTGCTTTCAAGTTTATGTGCCACACATAGGCTGGATGGAACTGATGCTGGTAAAATGAGCAAGAAATGTGTTACTACAGAGAATCCTTAAATGGCATTTAAAGGAGCCCCAGGAACACACCAAAGGGTTATGAGCAGTCTCTGTTGTGGCCAAACAAAATATTTACACAACACAGACCCTGAAAGTGAAAAACAATCACAGAAACATTTAGTAGGAATGAGAAATTCATCAACAGAATAATGACATTTGCAACCTGAAAGTAACCTTTTGCTTTTAAGAGCAAGATTTTTAATTAATCATTGTTTTATTTTTCTTCTTCTTGCTTTATATTGTCCCTCCATCATGGAATAAAAAAAAAATAATAAAGTGAGGGATTTTCACAAAATCTGAGCTTTTATGGCTCCTGTGAAGCTTCAATCAAGACATAAAATGGGGAATACTGAGCTGGACTCATCCAACCACCCACTTTCACTTCCAGTGAACACTCAACATTTGGATTTTGCATACAATGAAACACAACTATGTGTTGTACTAAAAAATCTGATATTTTTACCTGTATACCTACCTCTGTGTTAGATTTTGTCCTGCACTCAGAGGCTCTCTCAGATGTCCCAGAAGTACTGGGTTTAGGTGTACTGCTTCAAACCCCTGGGAGGGTAATTTGTTTTAAATTTATCCTGTGGTAAGTTAATGGTTTTACTGTGTTTCAGTTCACATACCCTTTTTTTGGTGTTCTCTGGAAATATCCTCTTTTTTCCCCCTCCCCAAACTTACCCCACACAGCCCCTCCTGTTCCTGGGCACCTGGGGGATGTTCACTGGAGAATGGAGTGATAAATTTGAGAAAGCCTTCAGCATATTACTTGATGTCTGGTTCACATTCTGGTTTTACAGACAAGTTTTACTATCAAAGCTGTGCTTTTATATCATTTGTTACACAGACCAAGAAATCATCAGCTTACAACTGAACTCTGTTAGCCATGAGGAAAGCAGGAGGTTCTTGAAGCCACTGGATTTCTTTAAGAAAGCAAAGTTAGAGTCGTCATCTGGATTTTATTGGACTTATTTATTTCACTTCATTAAATTTTAAAGTTTGTTTGCAAAGAAATGTATATCCTCTTTGGAGCTGAAGTATTGGGATGAATATTTAACAAAGGATTCCCAGAGAGATGGAGTTTTGAAACACACTGTCATAGCTATTACAAATTAATGCATGTTCTCTTAAATATTTCCTTTTTCATATATCTCTTTTTCTTCCTTAAAGCCTTGCCAGTAAAGGGGAGAGAAAAGCTTGATAAAAAAATTAGCAAACGGCTTTCAGTTTGCTAGAAGTGATTGATTTTTGTGGCTGTTGGAATGGCTGTGCCAGCAGTGCTGGGAACCAGCACATGGATCTCACGGGCTTCTGGATTCTGAACTGGATCCTGTGGGAGCTCTCCCAGTCCTGCTGACCCCCAGGGCTTTACTGATTCCCACTGCCTGCTGAGAGAGTCTCTTTTCCCCCCAAATGTATGCCCAATTCTTTATAAACTGAGGCATCAGGTGTGTTAGAGGAGCAGCTCAGCCTGGGCCCCGGGTTTGGTGCTCTGGGCAGAGAGGGACAAGCAGTGCAACGGGAGCGCTCGGAGGGAGTTCTGCTAATGCTCTTTCATGTTTCAGTTGCCTCGCTCAGGGGCTCAGAAATCATTTTTCTGCTTAAAAAACAATAAAAAAAGCATGTGCTAAAAGGCAAAGAAATGTTTGAATTAAAGATAATGATATGCTTTGGTGCAGGTCAAAGCCAGACCCAGAGCAGTCCCAGCAGTGTTTGGATCAGCTGCAACTCACGGAAAGCACATAAAAATGTATTACTGAAGAGATAAGGGAGAAATACAGAGTTGAGCACACTCAAACTATGAATTTTAAAAGTTTCCATTGTTTACTTATCTCATTAAGAATCTCTCTCCATGCAGGCACACGAGAGGCAGGTACAAATATATCTCGATGTCTATCTTGTTCCACTGTACGTTTGCCTGCAGCTCTCTATAGATAGAAACATAAACTGTGTGTATATCCTGCTGCCTTTTGAAACGTACAGAGCATTACCAACAGTTTCTTTTCTCTAGTTTGCTCAAATGCTTGTGGTTAGATATTCTGAAAGTGTAGAATTAAGAAAAGAAGAGAAAAAGACAGAAAGATTTCGACGCTTTGAAAGAGTTGCTTTGTTAAAAATCCACTTTTTGCCTTTTATTTTTTAAGTTTTTAAGAAGCCGACAACAAACTATTTAGTTTCTGAGCGTGCCGTATTTCATAACATAAAATCAGATACAATTATTGATAAATATTAATTCAGAGCTACGAAAATGAACAGTGTGTGGCACCTGCTGGCTGCAATTTGAGTGGTATGGTGGGGTTTTCAGAGCAGGGCTGGGTCGTGTGTTTGTTGCCGGGAAAGTCTCGATATATGAAATAAAGAGCACAGAGTCCTCCTGCATCTTATCCACTGTCTCAAAATCCAAGCTAAAATGAGAAGTTGAAAAGAAGAAATTTAAATAAGATTGAGGACCCTTGTAATTACTTTAGTCAGATTAGAAAATGGTTGGCAGCATCCCTAAAGCATAAGGTGTTAAAAAGGGAAAATTCCCTGTTGAAACTGAACATAATGAATGGAACTAATATTTAACAATTGAAATAATCTTATCTCTTGGGTAAATTTGATTATCTTCCTGATTGCCCAGTAATATTCAAAATATACAAAGAGTATGAGCACACCTGGCCTTATAATTTGCTAAAACAAGACTGAGTGGATGGGAACAGCACTTTGAATGTAGTAATTCACATCAGTACTTGGAGACTCAAAGGAACTAAGACCTGTTATTTTAAACATTCTCACTTCTAAAGTTATTGAAAAAATTGCCATAAATTAGCATTCATTTAAAACAAGCTCTTCACTCTTCTAAATTTACAATGCTGAGGTGCTGCAGATGTATATCCAGGGTTCCCATTTTTTAATATTTTCCATTGTCATGTAATATTGATTAATTCAATATTATCACGATGATTCTAGTGGATTTTCTTATTCTTAATATTGTTAGGTTTTATCTTATTCACTTCTTAATTATATAAGTCCATTTGGAATGACACTGGTATGAATTACTACAAAAAATTTAATGGCTTAATCCTGACATCCTCAAATAAATAGTAAATGATCTTGGTACCAGGAGGATTTATAGCTGTGATTCATGCGAGCTCTTAAGCACAGGTATTAAGTTAACCACTTGGTTTCCAGTGATTTCAGGGGGGGTTCAGTATCAGACCACTGGGAATATATTGCTAATTCTTTACTTGTGTCTACTGCACCAGAACAAGAAATGAAAACCCAGCTGGCAAAATCCATCCAGGCTCGTGGGGGGAAAGCCCCACTTCAGTAAGTTTACAAAAATGAATATAGAAAATCATGACTTTATCTGAACGGGTTCTAGCTTGGAAATGAAGGCAACCACACTGCTCAGTGTTTTAAGGGGGTAATTATTGCTGAGTTTCTGATCCTCCAGCTGTGTGCTCTGAGGCTGAGTGAGCCTTCAGCTGTCTGAGGAACTGTTTTTCTGCTTCAAGCTTGCTAGTTACTACAAGTAGCTCAGTAAAGGCTTTTGCAAGCTAAGTGACTTTGTCTAGCCCAGATACAAAATCCCAACTCTTATTTAACTGAAATTGGCTGGTGCTGTTCTAGGGAATTGTTCTTTGATTCAATGGGTTTAATTTTCAATTTACTTCCATGTGTGTTACAGCCTGCAAAATGAGAACTTGCTTTCTGTGGGCATTCACTGCAGTAGAAGAGGCTCACATGTGTCGGAAGAATTAAAATAAAACATAAATCCTAGAATCACAGAATGGTTTGGGTTGGGAGGGACATGGTAGTGGATCCAGGTGCTGATGCTCTCCAAGGAGGAGACCTGGAGGACTGTGTGTGTTCCCATTGCTGGGGGTGTGGGCAGAACTGCCTCTGGTGTTGGTGGGGGCTCCTTGTGCAGACTCAGCCTGGGCTGTGAGAGCTCTGACGCCATGAATTTGTGATCCACAGTTTTGAGAAGAGTTCTGCCTCGATTAATGAGCTGAAGCAGCTCCAAGTTAATCACTTATTGAACTGTGACATGGAGCTGTGGACAAGTTGTATGTCCTGATACATCCTGGGCTTAGCAGGGCTCCGGGAGTCCTTCTAGCAGAGCTTTTGAAGGGGGATGTTTTGCATTAGAAAGTAGGGAAATGGAGGCTTAGTTTGCTGTGTGCACAGGCACTGTGCTGTGGTGTTGGGGGTGGTCACAAGGGGAAGGCATCGCACGTGTGCGAGGGCAGAGGTGGATGCTGGACTTGGAGAGCTGCTTGTCTCATGGATGGGATCAAACAGGACCCTTTGAGTTCTTCATACCTGGAGGGCAAGCTGCTGTTTCAGGGATGGCTGAGCTCCTGGCAAAGGGTTTGGTTTAACTAGTTAGGCTTTGTCCAAAGGTGTGAAGAAAGAGGGATTTTTAGGGGTTGATCTCTGAGATGAGAGGAAGCACGGTGCCATTGGCTGTGCTGTGAAGGACATGGGGGGTTTGGCTGCAATATTGATTGATCTCTTAGGCAGGGCACTTTGGGGAGTCTCTTAAAAATGGTAGAATTCTCCCCAGCCCCTCTCAGAGCTGGGCTGGGTGCCAGAGTCCAGTCCTGTCCCTTTGGCTCACCGAGGGCTCTGCTGCTGCATCCCCATCCAAGTCTATTTGCTTCCCTTTCTCCCGCAGAACAGTCTGTGCTGCTCACACAGGATCCCTCCTGGCTTTCCTGGATGCAGGTTTCCCCTTGAGAAATCATGGTATATTTCTGTTAGTGAAAATCACAACTGAGGAAAGTTTTTCATTTCAACAGTCAAACACACAGACACACAAAACTAAGAATGATCTGGAGAAAAAAAAAAAATCCCCCAAACTCCTTTCACCTGCCACGCAGTGAGAAATGGAAATAAGGGTGGCCACTGCCTGTACTCGACAACACTGCGACATGTGATATTTTCAGAGGTATCTTGGGAGCATCTACCACATTTACAGCATGTGAGGCATCTCATCTGGAGCCGTTTTGATCTCCTGTAACCTGCTCACAACGCACACATTTCATAACAGGCCCTGCGCCCCGATAAGGATCTCCGAGTTTCTTGTGCGCGGTATCTGCAAACAATTCAAAGCTGTTCCACACAAACAAATGTGAGAACCCCCTGACCACAGACTGCCTTTAGAGCAGACCAAGATTTGATGTTACTCATATCTTCCAGTACCTGTCAGAGTTCAAACAGGAAACCTGGTTTTTCCTCTCATGTCAACAACTTTTTTCTTCTCTTTTTCTCTCTCTGAACAGCGTTCAGGGCAGGTTGGCGCTCGGGCGTGGAAGTCCTGTATTTCTACAGGACAAACAAGTACTTGCTCTGGTACGTCATTGCTGACATTAACAAGAACTGAGTTGTGTGGTTTTCGGTGATCCTGTGGGTGCTTCTGTAGAAACGGGCACATTGGCTTTGAACAACCACACAAAAAAGGGATTCATTCATACAGGATATAGGTAATGTGCAGCCCAGGGCTCGCCACAAGTGGTGCTCTGCTTGGGAAACGTCAGAAAAAACTGGCTGCTCTTTCTCCTGGTACCGCTAGATTTTGTGCTTACACAGTAACACTTTTTATCACTTCAGCCTGTTTGTCATTTCTATGGCATCCTGCTTGCCAGTGCCCCAGTGATGTCATGTGGAAAGTTTAAACCAAAGAAATATTCGTATTTACTGATAAGGAATTTTCATCTGAACATCTCAACTATTAGTTAATTATCATGTCTCCAAAAAGCATGAAAAAAGCTTCATGCTCAGGTCAGAGATTTGGCTGCTGCCCCTCACAAATGTTTTGGCACTGCTGAGAGTCAAAATAAGGAGTTCTAGCTGACATACATCCCCCTTAAGCAGCACTCATTACTTGCCTTTCATAATGCTGATCAATAAATGTAGCAACTTTCAGAACTTTCCAGTCCAGGGTTGGAAATGCTTTAATACCATTTCACTCAACTTCTCTTATTTCACTTAATTTCATTTATTTCTCCCCGTGAATGTGGGGAGTGGAAGTTTCTAACGGAGAATAACTCTTGACACAGACCAATGCTTGTGACAGAAAACACTGACTCTGTCAAGGAACAGGCGACTTCCGAGGATTGTTTTCCCCCGTTTGATTTATGCTTGACAGATGCAAAAAACCGTCTCAAATACAGCTGTGTTAAGAAAAGAACACACAGGCATTTCCATGGCTTTCATCTTGCTTTGTATTTATGTCATGATAAAGCATGCTTTTGTGGCTTGCATCAGCAAGGGGCAGAACATCTGGAAAAGCCTTGTTACTGCAAAGTGTCCAGAAAGCTAAATATGATAGTTCTCTCTTTTTGCTTTTAAATCTCTCCAAACAAACAGCTGGATAATAGCATGGCTAGTAAGAATAGTCACTGGGAGTGACACATGCTGCAGTGCTGGTTACAGGCTCACAAGATGAAGAGGCAAAGAGGTGTTGTGGAATTTCTTGGTGATGAGCTGGGGCAGTGAGTGTGTGACAGTGGGAACCTCTGGGCTGCCCTACAGACCATCAGGTAAAAGAGCCTTTGGGAACCACCAGCCACCCTTGAAATCACACAGACTGTTCCAGTAATTTGCTATGTTTGTTCTTTATTTCTACATTCCCAGGAGGATTTCTGCCCAAATGACTGAGTTAGTTTGATTCCATGTATTTTTTTCCAGTAGCTGTTTTGGGATGAAGCACTTTATATAAAATCTGCTATAAAAAATGGCACTGTCATGCTGTTTGTACAACTTGCTGCTGGTGCTCCGTGTGCTCCCACTGAGCAGCTGCAGGCCTGCAAAGACCTTCACCTCTTGCTCCCTCAACCCACCTCTGCCTTAAATGCTTGTAGGCGAGTGGCGAGAAGAAAGGAATAATCTGTATTCAGTAAAGACAGTATTTGCTTTCTAATTTTCTTTCTAACTCTTAATATTTCATGAAACTTCAGTGAGAAAAAGTATATTCCAGGTATTGACTACTTAGGAGCCTGATTCAGGGAACATGTCCATAGGGCACATGGCTAAAGCTGAGTTCATGCTGTAACAAACATCCTGCTGAATAAACACGCACCCGTGGTTCAAACCAGCAGCTCCTGCCAGAAATGAGTTTTAGGGCATTCCCAAGCTTTTAATTATTTTCCTTCTGCTTTAAAAAAGTGTCTGTATGTGTCCACTTGGTTGATGCCCCACCTTATCCGTGGGATCTGCACCTCCCACCTGTGATTCCCTGGGGCTGAGCCTGTGTCTGGGGATGCTGGTGCAGGGGGGTGGTTCTGCAGACGTGGCTGGCTGTGCTTCCCTCGCTGCAGGGTGGCAGGAGAGGGGCTGACCCTGCGAGCCAGCCAGCCTCATCTCAGTTCTGCCTCAATGGGGTATTTCCCAGCGCTGCCATTCCCCAAAGGCAGCTCCATGTGCACCACCGTGCTCAGAGGGATCTTCACGAAAGTGCTGCTGGTCCCTGCTTAGTCGGGGGTGTGATGAGTTGCAATTAGGTAAATATAAGTAATTACAGTCAACTACTGTTTTAGGGCAGACTGGGCTTTACCCAGGAACTGTAGGCATTGCTGCTATCAGTGTGTGTGCAGCACTGTGTATTTTTGTGGCCATGAAAGCTTATTAATATTTGACTGATGGATCATTGTTACTAGCCCACATATCTGGGAGAAAACTGATAATTTGGCTGCTCTTTTACGGGTTCTGTTACGAATAGAAGACCTGATCATAACATTTAGAAAACCGGTGCTCACCCCACTGAGATGAGCACTTGCTGCACGGGGATGGGCTGTCTGCAACGTGTGAGGATTTCACAGGGACAAAGGAGCATCCCTGGCTGCTGTGCCCAATCCCGTTCCAGCGAACATCCACCCCAGCAGTCACAAGCTCAGCACTCAGGCCAGTGCCAGTCTCGGAAAAACAAAGGGTTCCTTAATAGTCGAGATAGGCAGATAAGGCACTGCTGTGCTATTTAAAGCACAGTATTTACGCCTGAATAAAGTTCCTCCAGTTTTGGAGCAGGGTGTTTGCCGGGAAGGCTGTATTTACATTCCACCCCAGGGACTGAGGCGCCCTTACACACTTTCATGTATCTCCTTTCTTCAAAGTCATATGTTTCACCTACAGCTTCATTCCTGCCTACAATTACAGTAGGCAGCTCCCACCAGTGCTTTTGTAGCTTTTTTTTTTCTTTGATAAACAGTGGTGGCAGGCACAGAGGTGGCTACGAGCTATGTCTGCACCTCATTACCTCCCTCAAATGAAATGTGTGCTTTGGGATAGCCCTGTGAGTTAGGAAAATGGTGTGTAGTACAGATGGGGAAGAGAGACAAAGAGCGGGTGAGCGCCTTGCCCGGGATCCCACGGGATGCTGGCAGCAGGGAGTCCTATTTCTGTCTGGTGCCCTAACCACTGATCCATCCTGTCTCCTGCTTTGGGGCGAGAGAGTCTGAAAATGCCATTGATTTGCACTTTCCAGTGCTGGGGAAGAAAGGTAGGGCTGACTAGACTGCACGGGGAGACATGCAAAAATAAACAGAAGACAAGTAACAGTGTGATGTAAATTAGCTTTGTAAAACTTTAATAATCTAAGATGCTATTTAGAACACACAGGCAAGGGGGAAAAAAAAAGATATGATTTTAACCAGATAAAATCCCTTTAATTAGTCTGAAATTCTTGATTATATTTTATAGCAACATACTTCCATATGCATGCCAGAAAGTCGGGGAAACATGGAAATCATTGGCAGTTTGCAGCATTCACTGCTGGGATACAGCAGATTATTTCAGTGAAGGCTAGATAAACTCTGCCTGCAGAAAACACTTGTTTGGTGGTCTCTCTTTCCTTTGCTTTGTCATCTTCCACCACACATCTGGTTTGGGATGGAATAAATGAGCCCACGCTTTAAAACCAGGTTGTTTATATAATGCAATATTTAAATGATTTTTGATTTTCATAAGTCTGGAAAAGTCTTGTCATCTTGGTGGCACTGGTTTTGGTACTGAGGCCCTTTTGTTGTCACGGGTGAGCTTGGGCCACTATGGAAAGCAGTTTTCTCCAAAACAGAGACGTGTTTGCACTCACTGATGTGGGGACAAGGCTTCTCCTACGGCTGCTCAGCACCAAGGTGGTCCTGGAGCAAGTTTTGGAGTGTCCCACGGTGTAAGCAGTGTGGGTTATTAATTGGAATAAAAGCCACAAAATGTCTTTGTTCACACGTGTCCCCAGGAGGAGCACAGGGACAGGTGATGGGAGCGCTGGGACCCGAGGGCGTGGGAGCAGCTCAGCCCGGCTGTGGAGCGGCTTCAGGGCGAGTGTGCACCGGGGAAGGGAACGTTCTTGCGTATTTTCCATTCAACTAACCACAGGCAGTTTGTTTTCAAGCCCTCGGGTTGCTGTGCTGTGGTAGGAATGGGCTGCGTGGCCCCGTCCCTTCCCCACCCGAGGCTGGGGCGCTGGGGCTGAGGGAGCCCGGGGAGCCCGGCCAGGAGCTGCACATGCTGAGAGCACCTGCTCGCTCCTGCTGCCACCCTGCCTCCAATCTTGACAGACTGAAGGTATTTTTCCCAAATCTCTGGTTGTCTCCATGAGGTGTTTGCTTGGCCCCAAGCTTGGCTGCCACCCCTGGGGGCATCAGCTCCTTCCCACCCCAGCCTCCCCAAGGAGGGCAATGCAGTCTTGGCCCCCAGCACTGACCACCCACCTGTAAATCAGTACTAGTGATGTTTTCCCATGAAGTTTTAAGGCCACTGCAATGTTTGCTGTGACAGGGGACAAGCTGGGGTGTCATCTCCAGCAATCAGGCGATTTGTTGAGGTCTATGAGCTGCAGAAGAAGCACAGCAACAGTCAGGGGCGATTTGGAGGCTCCCATGGTCTGGGATCACGTTGGCTCTCAGCTCCCAGCCCATGGCACCACGGCTGGCACCAAACAGAGGACACAAGAGGAGTATCATAGCTGGGAACCCCCCACCTTCCCTGCCAAGGCCCCGTGGTGGGAACAGAAAGCAATTTCTTTTTCTGTCTGAATTTGTTTGCTGCCTTTGTTTCCAAGGTGACTCCATACATGAGTGGACTTTTGGTCTCTGGTTTTCACAAAAATACCTGTAACACCTGGGAAAAATCCAGAGCATTGCTTTGAGAAGGAATACTTTTTATTTGCACCTTCTAGCAGAGTGTTTTTTCTATAGCCATCCTATCACAGCCCCGTCTGTGGTTCCACCAGAGGAACTGCTGGCAGCTCAGGACACCCTTGATGCTCAGGGACTGCCCTGGAGCACCCTGTGTCCCTGCACAGGGATCCACCCATGTCAGGTGGCTGTTCCCTCAGGAGAATCCAGGGCATCCCGCCTCATTCCCAGTGCTAAACTGGGGCATTGGCTGTGTCTTCTCTCAGGGGTTATATGGCCTTGGAAGAGCTGAAACCTTGATTTTCCAGTCAGTAACTGGCCTGGGTTAAGAGAAGAGCTCTGCAAATAAGCCCAATGTCTAATAAAAGTGAAAACTGGCAGGACTGGGTATTTCACATTCACCGTAAAATTGAAACCTGATTTCAAAAATTCACTAGCTTTTTTTTTTTTTTTCCATTTAGAAATGAGTGATTTTTGAATACAGAGAAGGAGGCTTTGTTTATAAATGAGTAAAATTGGTCCTGTCATTAAGCAAAGGGGATTTGCAATGGGAATATCTCAGTTTGTGCCGTGACATACATGTGCACGTTCCCATGTGAGAACCTGTCTTGATAAAACACACAGTTGGGCCTGGGCAATGGTGTTTGAGCATCACTCACAAAAGGATGGTGCAGATACTCTGCAGCCACACTTGCCAGCAGTTTGCCAAGTCAGAGAAGACATATTTTCTACCCATTTAAATTGCAGTTTAGTAAATGTTTTTTCTTGGGGGAGGGCCCCTCACTACAAGAAAGACATTCAAAGAATCAGAGAATTGTTGAGGGTGGAAGAGACCTTTAAGATCATCAAGTTCAACATTGGCGTTGTCCAGTGAAGGGCAACTGAGCCTGGGAAGGGTCTGGAGTGCAAGTCGGATGAGAAGGAGCTGGGAGGGGCTCAGCCTGAAGAAAAGGAGGCTCAGGGGGGACCTTCTGTCTTTCTACAATTCCCTGAAGAGAGATTGGAGCCAGGTAAAGTTGGTCTCTTCTCCCAGGGAACAAGTCACAGGACAAGAGGGAATGGCCTCAAATTTTGTGACAGGAAGGTTTAGCTTGGATACAGGGGAAAATTTCTTCACTTATTTAGCCTGGCACAGCTGCCCAGGGCAGTGATGGAATCACCATTCCTGGAGGGATTGAAAAGACGTGTAGATTTGGCACTTGTGGACATGGTTTAGTGGTGGATGTGGCAGTGCTGGGTTGATGGTTGGACTCGATGATCTTAGAGGGCTTTTCCAGCCCACACAATTCTGTGACTCTGTGAACACTCCATGGAAGATAATCAACTCTATTTGGGAATGATGGGTGAATCCCTCAGCCCAGATTACACTTGATCCCAGTCTGAGGGTATTGGAGGTGCAGGGGTGACGGGGGAAATAAAGATAAACTTCTGATGATGATGTCGAAAAAACCCATTTCACACTTACAGCAAACAGGTGAATCCACTCACTTTTCTATTTATCACTAAACCAACACCTCCCGGTGCTCTTGACCACGACACCGACAACATGAATTGTCATTCCTGACAAACAAGAAGCCCTAACCGGGTGTTTCCAAGCCGTGTTCGCAGTGCCCTGGTACTGGAGGTGGTTTAATTTCTGTGAGCACTGTCACCATCTAGTGGCATCTCACTCTGGGTCTGCCGGGGCAGCTGCCGCCTTACCCTCCAGGGGGGTTCCCCCTCTGGGCACTCATTTCACCCACTTACAATTATGGCTTAACCAATTTGCAAGTTAAAAGCCTTCAGGTGGGGTGGCAGCTTTATCTGGCAGAATTTCCCCTCTGCCCCTACTCAGGAGCAGCTCAGCCTGGTCGAACCTGGAGGATTTCCATGGTAAGGTGGCTCTGGAAGACTTGAGGGTTGTGTTTAAAGTTGTTTGAGTGCAGGAGGAAAAGCTTGTGGGAGAGTTTTGTGCTTTTGAACAGTCAGGCTATTGCAAAGTGGAGGTGTTGTGACAAGATAAAATAATCACTGGCAATAACACAGCAGGTGTGGGTGTGTATGTACATTAATCACAGAGCTATGGTTATGTTATTTAGTGTTTTGATTCAGTTTATAAAGGAAATTGAGAGTGAAGATGCCCCCCACTCACTGCTCAGGTCTGTGCCATCCCCTCTGGTGTGAGACATTCACTTGTCAGGATCAAAGCTTGGCTCTTGCTTTTCTATTTTGTGCTAAAATATTTGAGCTGAGCAATACTGTGTGTTTATCCTGAATTCCCCATCCCCCCCTTCTTGTATCCTTGAAGCCCTCAGTGGGTTTCTGTGATGTCCCATGGGTGGGTGATGTGTTCACAGCTGCTCCCATGCAAGAAAGAGCTGGAGGGTGATACCACTTGATGTGTGATAGTGCCTTGATTTTGCAGGGGGTGTTCCTAGGCAGAGAAGCAAACCATGGATCCATTAATCAAGGCAGACATTTCCCCTTGCCGAGGGTGGGAAGGGACAGCAGGCAGGACAAGGGTTGTGGCACTCTGCCTGGCATTGTGGCTTTCTCAGAAATGATTCTCAGCACTGTAAACCCACTTGCTTTACATAACGCAGCTTTTGGGCATTTCTTCCCCTTGTGCAGCTTTGGTTTGAGGTTTCCTTGTTGCAGGTCACTGGTGGCCCCCAGCATGTGCATCAGCAGGGAATGCATCCAGCAGCTCTGTTGTGACAGCAGAGCCTGGGCTGGTGGGTACTGCTGGCTCTGCCTTTCCCAGGGACACTGTGCAACGCCCCAAAGAGCTGAGCTGCTTGCAAGGCACTCTCTTGCTTGCTTTGGAGAGGAAGGAGTCCTAAAAGTAGTGAGGAAAAACACAAAATAGCACTCTTTAATATAGGCTGTGTTAGCTGGCAGTCTCAACAGATCTTCCCAGCCACCCCTGCTCTGCAGCAGCCCTGGATATGCACCCTTGGGTGTGGAGCTTGGTGTAGGAGAGACCTTCAGGCACCTGAAAGGCACTTGGGCCTCATTCTGCAGCTTTTCCTGCTACCAACACCTGTGCAGCTGAAGGACTGAAAGGTCTTGGCTTTAGGCAGGCAAAGGTGATGTGGTTGGGTCACCTCAGGGAGAGTTTCATCCCTCTTGAAGTGCCATGGGGGGGGCTGTGTGCTGCCCTGGTTCAGCACAGCCCTGCGGCCTCAAATACTGCCACTGCTCGAGTCTCACCTGTAACACTGAACAAAACTCCATGTGGTTTTCCAGTTTCTTACCTTTAAATTTAAAAGTTGCCTTTCCCCACCCCTCTACCTCTCCAGTTCACTGGCGCCCTGTGAGCAGGGGAGAGCTGGTCTAAGAAAAATGAAGGTAACCACATCTGAAAACACAGGAGCATAACCCTCACAAAGAACAGAAAATGAAAATGACTGCTTTTAAACCAATTAAGCTAACCATTGGGTTTTTTTGTTCTTTGCTTCATTTTTTAAAAAAATTATTACTCCCAACTAAAGTGTGGAGTTAATGAAACACAGTGAAACAGCAGATATTTTCCTTGGAGAAACTTACTAGCTCCTTGTATGATCATTTGATACAAACTACTGAAAGAATTGTGTGAGTTCTGGTCAAAATGTGAGTGAGGTTATGAGAGCTGAACTATTATGAATTTGATGCTATATTGTATATGTGATTTACAGGGCCTAGGACTGGAACGTGTGATTTATTTATCTTTATTAAAGGTGAATATAGTAGCACACATCTCTTTATGGAGTAGCCATACATTTTTTTGGCATAAGCATATTTTTAATAGGTTGGGAAGGAAAGAAATTAATAAAATTCAGTGAGGAAGGTAAATGAAGATCTTTCATAGTGTTACTGGTGTCTCTCTGGGGCCAGGGTTGGATAAGCTGCTGGGGGTTTGCCTTAGGGATGGCCCAAACCACTAAATGCCAGTTCTTCTTCCCAGAATATGCATGAATTTTTCTCCAGCCAGAGCGGGATGTGTGCAAATGCAGGCAGAGTTTTGGTATCAGCTAACTTTCCATGGTGCTGTTAATGCTGAGGCTCTGCAGCACATCAGGTGGAACCACAACCTGCTGGAAACCAGTGGTGAAGCTCTTGGCTGTCACCTCCTCTGTCTTGTCCTCCCCTGGGGAAGGTGCTGTGCATCCCTCTGGGGAGGGGCCAAGCCCTGTGCTTGGGCAGGGTGCAGCAACCCTGCAAATGGCCTTTTTTAGTAGGTTGCCATGGTATTTGGGAGGAATGTGCTTCTTAACAGCACTGATAGCATGTTCATATTTATTCACCTTGAAATCTCAGCTTCAAAGGAAGAACTCACCGTTTGTTTTCCCTTTATTGACACAGTTTAAAAAAAGAAAGTGACTGTATTCAGGAAACCTGCTTCTGGGGTATTGCCAATCAAAATATTTGGTGAGCTCAGTCCCGATTAAAAAGCAGCCAATGCAGGTCAGTTAATCTGCAGGATAAACTGATCCTGTGGGCATCGTGGTGTGGAAGGGCCACTGGTGCTCACTGAGCAATCGAGGAATGTTCATCTTCCATTGCACCTTTGTTCCTCTAAGGTCCAAATCTACCTACAGGTTGCCTTAAATACCTAAATAGCTGCTAATCAGCTAAATCACAATCCTTTGCACTGTTCCTCACTGAAAGCCAAGTGCAGAGGGTTGGTGGGGCTCTCTGGACCCGGCAGGAGAGGTTCCCTTGGTCAGATCACACAGCAGTGGATGCTTCAAGCCCAAATGTAATTAACTTATTGGTATTTGACCAGGATCCTGTGGTCAAGTCTTGTGAGAGGTCATGAGGTCTCCACTGACCACAGGAACTTGGTTTTGCATCTTATGACAGGTATGGTAAACCTTCTGCTAATGTGTCTGTATAATGTGTCAGGCTTTGATCTCTCTCTGCAGCCATCCTTTACACCCAGGGGAATAAACCATGTCCAGGGCACTGGGGAAAAATCCACTTACTTCTTCTGATGACTTTGTCCAAAAGAGGAATTGGACACCTACTCTGATACTTCTTCTGAGCTGGTGATTCTTCCCACTGGTGTGCTTTGAATTAATATATAGAGAAACAAAGACTGAAATTTTGCCTTTATGCCCCACGAGAAAATCAAAGTGAAGGAGGTATAATATTTTACACAGGTGTTCTGTAGAATCTGTTTTTATATCTTTTGTGAAAGGAAGTTTGGGGCTTTGGCTTGGTTTCAGTTGAGATCTTATTACCTCAGTGCCAGGGTACATCTCCTGGAGAGCTGGGGCACAAAGGGCTCGGTCAGGACTTGCACAGATGGGTAATGGACCTCAACTATTAAATGCAAGTTCTGACAGTGTGGGTCAAACTCACATGTGTCAGTCTTTGGGTTCCTCCCTTCTCATTCTCCTAATTGGGCTCATTTTCTGTTTAAAAATAATTGGCAGAATTTTATGATGTGCAAACAAAAATAAGGCAACTCCTGCTGAGATCTGTGGAGGCAGAACGTTTTCATGGGCTTTGGAGTTCATGTAACAAACCTTTCTGTCAAAAAGATGTGTTGAGAGGTGTTTTGCCGTGACATGCTCTCAGCTGGGAGTTGTAAGGGGCTGCTTTCTGGGACTGGCAGAAATAGGACTTTTAAGTTTGGATCATGTAGAACAGTGTGTGCAGTGGTGCTCTGTAGAACAGTCAGGACTGAGAAAAAACAACAACAAAACCCCCTAAGGTGGAAAACTGCAATCCATTCTGCCCATTCATCTCCCTATACTCAAAAACTAAGGAAAATTTGTCAAAACCTTTTTTTTTGTCTTACTCTGGTGGATGAAAGGCTGGATGTGACCTGGAAACGTGCCTTTGAAGCCCAGAAGCTCAATAGTATCCTGGGCTGCATCAAAACTTGGACCAGCAGGTTGAGGGAGGTGATTCTACCCCTCCACTCTGCTCTGCTGAGACCCCCCACCCCTGCAGAGCTGGGTCCAGCTCTGGGGAACAACAACACAAGGACCTGGAGCTGCTGGAGCAAGTCCAGAGGGGGCCACAGAGATGCTCCAAGGGCTGGAGCCCCCTCTGCTCTGGAGCCAGGCTGGGAGAGCTGGGGGGGTCTGGAGAAGGGAAGGCTCTGGAGAGACCTGAGAGCCCCTTGCAGGGCCTGAAGGGGCTCCAGGAGAGCTGGAGAGGGACTGGGGACAAGGGATGGAGGGACAGGACAAGGCAGAACGACTTCCCACTGCCAGAGGGCAGGGCTAGATGGGATATTGGGATGGAATTCTTTTGCGTGATGGTGGGCAGGCACAGGTTGGCCAGACAAGCTGCCCCATCCCTGCAAGTGTTCAAGGCCAGGTTGGAGCAACCTGCAGGGCAGGGGAGCTGGGCTATATAATCTTTAAAGGTTTCTTCCAAACCAAACTATTCTATGATTTTAGAAAGCTTTCTTAGCACAATGCTTCTGAAATGAAGAAAAAATCAAATCAAGGCTCTGTTCTCCCAACAACTTGGAGATAGGATTTCCAGCTTTTTGCCAAATGTTTGTTTAAAAATAATCTGCATGGACTTGATCTATTTTAAAGACTTCCCAGCAATTTACTGGGAAATGAAGAAGCAGAGGAGGGAGGAAAGGCAGTGGGCTGTGTGGAGAGCAGCAGCCTCAACCAGGATCACACCCAGGCTGCTGCAGGACCGGGCACAGCCTGCAGGGCTCGGGCATGTCTGTGCTGGCACCTCAGCCTGCCTGGAAGTGGGCAGCTGTCTCCTCTGCTCGTTTTTGCTCCAAGGAAGGAGCAGGCTGTGCCACAGCCCTGTGTGGTCCAGCACGTGGTCCAGGATGCCCCGTGCTGTGGTGCCACAGCCAGGAGATGCTGCCCTGCCTGGCAGATCCCCAACGTGCTCTCCTCTGTATCTCTAGGAGGCACAGGCAGGAGCCTGACTCGGGTCCTAAGACTTACTTGTAGAGTATTCCTTATTCCATACTGTCCCATAATTCAGTTCTGTGAATGAGTTATTTCTGAGCAATTATGGGTGTCTCTGGACTGTAAATCCATGTTATTTCCCACTGGACGGACGTGTTGCACAATGTGCTTCTCCCTCTTTAGGAGCAGGTATTTCTAGGTTTCAGTGTCTGGTATAAAGCTCAACTTGATGAGCTGCAAAATGTGCATTTTGCTTTTCTCCTGAAATAAGGGATTCCAGTTTGTTGTCTTGGTGCCTGTTCCCAGTGGTGGCTTTATACATTTAGGCTTGGCATTTTGTGGGATCTGAGTGGAGTGAGCTCCCCATAATGCACATATTCCCCTTAGGCATCTGTGCTGGTATGAGTCCAAGGGATCAGGCTGAGTAATTCCTTGAGGGTCCTCTAAAAACTCTAACCAAAATATTTGAATGAAAACAATGCAAATGGCTGTGAAACTGATGGCAAGGTATTAAGTTAGTGATGGAAATACCAATTCCCAGTTATTCCATGGGCTGGTCTAGCTGATGTACTGTACATGCTTTAGGTGTTGGTTTTACTTCTGCCTGAGTGAAATTTGCTGTTTTGCCAAAGGCACAAGAAACACCCTTTTCTTTTCACGGTTTAAGGGGCATTTAAATGAAATGCAGCCTTGTATTGACTGTCTGAGGGTGAGTTTCACTCCAAGTGAGCCCCCATAGCTAAAGACATCACATGAAGAGAGGCATCCAGAGACTTCAGCCACTCCTAACATACTCTGCAACCTGCTGAGAGTCCCTCTGGCATCCAGGTATTGGAGGGAGTTGTAGAATTTAATACAACTATGAAGATTGTTTTGCTGGTGTTATAACCATTGCATGAGTAAGGCTCATTCCATCCTACAGAAATCTACAGGATGTGCCAGGAGGGAATATAAACACAACTCCATGTTTTTGCAGCACTTTATACACTGCCTTGTAACATTTTTATAGCTCTGCACTGTTTTCATCCCCATGGTGTGAGGGTTTCTTACAACCAGTGTTTTGGCATAGAGGAGCTGCATAGCTGATACATGAGTTTATGGAGTCACTACCCCTCTGCCTGCATCCTGCTGGAGTTGCCCATGAATTTGCACTTTCTTCTCAGATTTTGGATGCTGGAGGCACTGCTGTGGCTGCTGCAACGAATTCTTAGCTGAGAAAGAGGATAAAAGCTCATGGAGTGTTTTGTGAGGTCTAAATCCAGACTCAAACTGCAGTAGCCTTGGTGAGGGCTTGGCACTGCTCTTGCTCTGCACAGATACATCAACTGCCAGATTGTTTTTTATCATATGAGGAAACAAACTCTTTAATGAATGAAACCAGACTCACAAGATTGTGTTGAAAGGCGCTCAGTTACTCTGTAAAGAACTCAAGCCAAAAACCTTGGAAAAGGCATCTAAAAACATCCCTGGAATTTATTCTTGGCAATTAAAGGTAAATATGCATTATGCAGATATTCTCTTTTAACTGCACTATGCATTTTCACACCATCCCTATGGTGCAGGGCTCCAGCACGGTCCCTCATCGCCCTGTGGGGCTCATCATGGGGCACTGGCCAGAGCAGGGCTGGGAGTGGCTCCCAAGATGTTTTGTCCACAGAACAGAAAGATCCAGAAACACAAGAAGCTGAGAAGGCTGGAACTTCTGACAGTAGGTAGAGCAAATGCGAGTCAAATCTTGAAATGAGCCAGGCCCATATAAAAGCTTGCACAAACAGCTGGTTTCAGTTTGGACAATTCCCACTGACCTGAGTGGTTTCTCCAACAGGACCCACGTGGATTACTCAGTGCAGACTGCCTGTCATCCACCAGGCAACCAGCATATGTTGCAACATGTTATTCCATGAAACAAGCTAGTTAAAACCCTCTGAGAGCTGCTGAAATGCTCCTAAACTGAAAAATAAAATGCTTTGTTAAAAATGGATTGAACCAGAAGATACTTTGCAACTTTACTGCATGGCCAAAATCACTTTAAACTTCTTTGATGCTCATTGTATGAATTCAAAATCAGATGAGAACCCCATTGTAGCTTGGGTGAGAGAGTGGTTTGGGGGTTTTAATATCTGAAGTTAACGATTAACTTTTCCTCCAAAGCCTTATTTTCACCTCAGTAAAGCCAGGAACTGCTGTTAGAATGTATTGCAGGGATGGCCTTGACTGTTGGCTAAGGCATGGTGCCACCAACTCAGGGCAGCAAACGGGCAGCGATGCCATCAGGGATGGAACAAGGCTGGGTGAAGCCAGCTGATGCCATTCCCATCACATAGGGGGACTGGCACAAGAAATGGGAGAGCCAGAATTTTCCAGGTGAATCTGAAATGAAATTAAATCATTTGTGTTTGCTTTAATATAGGGATGTCTGATATTATCTGTCTACAGCATTAGTCTGTGCTGCTGCCTTTGAAGCTAATAATTGGCATTAGGGTGGTGTGTTAGTTTCCATGTTAGGCACGATTTTGGAATGAATCTCAGTTATCCAGACAAATGGGCATTTTCATGGTATTACCCACTACCACATGATGTTACATATTCCTCCTCAGTGGCTGTGCTCAGGTTTGGGCATTGTTGGGGTTTGGAGTGCTTCCTTGGCTAATTAAGGCTTGTGAGAAGGGCAGAAATATTTGGGGTGTTGGAGAATAAAGGTTAAACCAGCAGAATATGGCAAGCTTAGCCAAGAGGTGCTTGAGGTGGTCATGGCTTGTGATTCCTGTGGGCCTTGGGGATGCCACCATACATTAGTGCATTGTGTGGAGTGGCAGTTAAGGCTGAGGAGAAGGAAAATGCAGATGAAATATCAGGATGTGCTCTTCAAAATGAGATCTTTAAAGCCCAGGTTAGTTCCTTGAAAACTACATTGCTGTAAGTCTCAGGAGGGTTTGGCAGGGAGCAATCCCAGTGGGAGAAAGGCAGGCTGGAGGAGCCCAGGAGCTCTTCACAGGCTTGGGCTCTTTGGTTTTGGGTGTAGCTGTTGACTCCATTGCAATGGGCTTACATTAGGTATGAGCTGGAGCTGGTTTGTGCAATGGCTTGAGTTTTTTGGATTACAAGTTCTTAGATGATGCCCACAAAGGAATTTTAATTAGGAAAGTAAGAAAGGTTCTGCTGGGAGACGGGCAAACCACGATAATTATTGGCAGTGAGAAAGTCAGCAAAGAGCAAGTAATCAGGGGATTTGTAGAGGTCTTACTGAGAATTACCTGCATGTCATTTTTAAGGATACCTGTGAAAGAACCTTCCATAAGAAAAGTAACTTAAACTGACAGCAATGTCCACTCCTGTGCTTTATCCAGTGTTCAGCTGCACAGGGATGAGGCTCAAACTGGCTGTGTGGCCACTGAACGTGGAACCAACCCAAGGGTCAGGATCACTGGAAGAACCTACCAAGGGATGCTGATTCTGTGCCCATGGCCATGGAAGCTCCTGTGCTCTGGCAAGGTGACTGAGATGCACAAGGAAGTCTGTCTGTTTTGCTGGGTAACATCACAAAGGGGCAAACTGCAAAGTACAAAAAGAATTCTGACGGGTTTGCATTTCCAAATGCATCTCCCTTGAAAAAAGAATATTGGAACATCAAAATAAAATGATACTTTACATTTTTCTTTAGGAAATAATGGGTAGCTTTGCTCTCCTCTCCAAGATCCTGAATGCCAAGTCACCTGGCAAGGAGATCATCACCACACCAGCACAACACATCCCTTGCACTGTGCTTTGAGTTCAAACTAACATGACCAATTTCACATGAAAATGTTCTTGGCAGAGCAAAGTGCTTGCTTGGCTAAATTCAGCCTCTTGCTTCTGTCTGCAAAAACAGCTGCACAAATTCCCCTCTGCCCCTCCTGTGTATGAGAGGAGGGTCCAAAAGTGTCACTTGGTCTGCTGATATTTACCCGTTCTTCAGAGGTGGTCAGTTGATGGGATAGGCAGAACTGTCATGCACACAGCTGAAGGCCAGTATGGATATGGGATACCTTTACTGGACAGGGAATGACATCCACTGCTTGACCCAGAAGACGTGTCTGGGCTGAGCAGTGTGCACACCTACGATCTTCTCATGGGAACAGTTCTCCCGTTGTATGTAAGGCTCTTAATGGCTTTTGTGGTATCGTGTGTTTCCATCTTGTGGAGGGAGTTTGGGAGAAATACCTAAAAGATCATACCCTTCTTGTTCTTAATCCCCTCCTCTGGGCTGGCTGAGCTTTGAGTCAGACTGAGCAGTGGGAATGAGCTGGACTTCTCAGGTGTATTCAGATCAAATCTGACTTTCTTAGACTCTGTGACCCTGTTCTGCCACCTGCTGAGGTCCCCTCATTATGTATCAGCCGATGGGGCTGCCACTGAAGGCACAGGAACTTTGTGTCTCTAAGAACAAGCTCAGAATTTGCAGCAAATATCTTTCCACGAGGATCCTGGCTCTGACTCTGGTGCTGCACAGCCCTATGTGAACTGCTTGGGGCAAGACTGCCAAGGTGTTTGGGTGGTTGGTCACCTTTGAAAGGCTGGTCTTTAACCTCTTGATCTTGTATTCATAATGAAACAGGAGGGATAGCAGGAACTTGTACTTTCTGATGTGGATTTTGCTAATTAGCCCAAATGTTTCTGTAGCACTTAATGGCTATTTAAGGCCATGCACACCATTAGTGCCAAACGCTTGTTTGTAACGGAGAAACTAGTGCTGGACAGGCCCCGGGGTGAGCCCCAGCGGGCTCCTGGCTGGGACTCTGCCCAAGGCTGCTTGCTGTGCCCAGTGCAGGTGGGAACTGGGTCCTGCCATGGTGCAGTTGTGTATTTCCTGATGTCCAGGGGCTGAGAGAAGCAGCAGTGGCAGGTGATCATGATGGACAGCATCCCACACTGCTGCTGCTGGACAGGTATCCCATAGCCACGTCTCTTACTCGGAGCTGCAAAGCCTTGCTCCTCCCTGGCTGGCATGGGCATGTTTGGGATAGAGGGGTGAAGGGGCAGCCCAGGAGGTGGTGGTGAGGGTGGTACCTGGGGCCACCCTTGGACATGAACCACTGAGCCAGGGCAGAGATGTGATGAGATGTAGTTCTTCTCCCACTGATGAATGCTGGAAAGATCAAATCCCTTTGTAGTGGTGGTTGGGCTTCACTCTGTGCCTCTCCCTGAGATTCACACAGAGTGAACTGAACCACTGAGGCCTTGCAAGTGCCCTGCTGGCAGAAATAAAGTAAATGTCTTACTAGAAGTCATCCTGTGAGCTGGGAGCTCCCAACATGTATTAAGAAGCACATGATGCGCGAGAAAAAGCCCACAGGACCTGCATGTTTTCCATGCAGAGGATGCAGTGCCTGTGGCTGAGCTGGTGGGCACGTGCTGAGTCCTGCACACAGACCTTGGCAGTGCAGCATGAAACTCAGCAGAAGCTGTTCTGGTAACAGCAGTGATTTGCACTGGATTTGGGAGATCTGGGTCTGGTTCAAGCCCACATAGCTACAGCCAGGAGTGCTCTGACTATGCAACATATAGATGTACGGGTGGTAAAAGAGGAGCCCTTGTCATCTTCCTGTTAGCACGTGTGTTTTGAGTCAGGTGAAGCAGCTGTAGCCTCATACACAGCCCCATTTTGTAAAGACTACAATTGTGTCTGGCTCTGCTTAAATGTTTCTTGCTCCTCAGCTCCTACAGCCTGCAGAAACCATGTGCTCTTTAACTTCCAGTTAAGGTCTCCAGTCTGACTAGAGCACTGTAAAAGGGCCTCAGCAATCCATGAGCAAGTTCAAAGGGAGGGGGGGATTTTCTTTATCAATGAGGTGCATGGCAGATGCCACCGGTTGACCACATGATAGACCTATGAGGCTTTTCTCCACATCATTGGAGTTTGTATTACTGATAAACACAGAAAATCTCCTTTAAGCAGTTAATTTGAGTATGCAGAAGCAAAAGGAAGAGTAGGAGGAAGATGTAGGTCAAGTGCTTCAGGAAGATGCCAGGCAAACGTTCAAAGAACCACAAGGTTGGTTTTCACCAGGGTCAGAAGTAGCTGCCTGTAGTTTGGCTGTTGGTGTGGAGTTAATTTTGCTCTTATTACAGGAAAATAAAATAACAAAGAACTCTGTGGTGCTGCTGGGCAGTATGGTGGAGCTCATTGGTGTCCCTGTTTTGGAGAGCCCTCTGCACGGTGCTGTACTCACAGCTGGGATGTGCTGCTGTCAGTGCCATCCTCCCAAACCACCTCCATCCCAGCCTGGCTCAACCAGTCATTGTTCCTGCTCAAAGAGCATTAACAGCTGTGGCCAGTTGGAGGGAGAAATCGGTGTAATTTCCTTTTTAATACTGTGAAGGAGTAGGACTTTGACTGATTTCCCTGATTTTACAGGTGTTAGAGGATGCTTGTGAGTCTGTGGGAGACTGGGAAATACCTGCCACTAAGTCATTTTTTTCTGAGAGGTTGAAGAAAAGGGCCTTTAAATCTGGTGGAACCATCAGACCGACCCAGAAAACAAATCCCAGCTCTGAGGGGAAGGGTGCTGGCTGGCAGTGCTGCAGCTCTGCTCTTTGACCTCCTCTGGCCCCTGCCTGCTTTGTCACAGAGCAGCAGTTTGGATCCAGCTTAGTCACACCAAGCCTCTGCCACCCAGCTCCTGTGGTTAGGGCTGGCAGGCTTAGCCTCAGGGAAGCTTGACCAACACAACAACATTATTTGGGGGCTGGAGTGACCTGGTGTTTGTGAGGGAGCTCTGCACAGACACTGCTGCCTTTGATGCGGAAACCCACTAAACAGCCATTGTTAAAACAAATTATTTTTTTCTTAGTTTGACTTAAAAAAAACCAAAACCAACCCCCTAAAAACCCCAACTCCTTTCTATAAAGCTAAAAGGTCTTTGTTTTCATACGACACCATTTCTGAAAAGGGCTATGAGTGTGACTTGGCACGGCAGGGCTGCCAGAGCCGCCCCCACTGCGAGTTCCTTGCCCACACAGAGCACACGACTCCTCTTTCACCAAGGGGAAAAGCTCCTGTTTGTGCCTCCTGTGCCCTCCTTGGCTGTGAGGGGATCCATGCAGAGCACTGCCCTGCACCTGCGATTTTGTGCTCTGCTGGTTGTAGGGTTTGTGGAGGTTCTGGGGAGTTCTGTGTGGCTCCTGCCAGCCCTGGGGCTGCTCGCTCTCAGCCCGGGCTGTGCTCATGGCACAGTCTCGGGTTAAAGGCTGCTGTGTGCTGGCTGAGTGTGGGCAGAGGTGTGAGTAGTGGAGCTGTGGCAGAGCTCCAAAGCCTCCCCTGTCCTTTGAGCTGGACAGGAAGGGTAGAGGGATGAGAGGAACAGGGCAACCTCTGAGTTGCTGAGCTGCTCCAGATGAGCTCTTTTAGGCCAAGCTAACTAAAGGAAAGACAAAAACTAGGTTAAACTTGAATTCAAAGAACCAAATGATAATGGCACATGTGTGATCTGTGCTGGGTTCACAAGCACTTTCCACTTTGGGGTTTAGACAATAACAGATGTGCACAGCACATGTTCACAGCCAAGCTGCTGCCACAGATGATCTGAGAGAGCCTGTGAACAGGAAGGCTGGGGCATGAGGGCTGGTGTTGGTACCCATCTCCAAAACCACCCAAAAAGTGCCTTTTCCACAGTAAAATTAAGAAAAAAGAGAAATCAATGTAGTTCTTCTTCTCTCTGGTTCCTGGGCATGCTGCAGACTCAAAGAAGGAAGGGTTCACAACCTGGGAAATGCCATCCATGGCTTTGGAAGTGATGAATGGGAGTTTTACTCTTTGAGGAATTTCTAACTTGTAATGTCTGAATTACGATGTTAAAGCAGCTACAGGGACACCCATCAAATGTGGGCAGCTGGCAGTGCAAATCTTACTGCTTCTAAAACAGGAATACATTCATTTCTTTAACTCATCTCTCTATTTACTAAGAATTTACTATGACAACCAATCTCTAAGGAATGCAGGAAAGCTGTGGCTGAGTGATGTTTTCTCCCTGCATAAGAAGCTGTTAATTGGCAGGATAGGTGGTGCTGGCCATAACTTTTGAGGGCTTTGCTCATTTTCATAGCTGCTCTTAACCCCATTCCTGCACTTCAAAGTACAAACTTTCCTGCTGAAGTCCTGAAATTGATTTAAAAGGGGACCAGACCTAATGAAATCAGCTGGTGTTCACAAGTTTTCGGAGTCATTCCATTCATCCCATTTTGCTCTCCAGTGGAGGTTTGGTTTTACCTGCTTGAAAGAATTTCCTATAACTCGGCAATAACGGCAAACTGAGATTTTGTCTGTGTTGTGACAAATCTTAGACTGGAACATGCGAGGTGGTGGAAACCTGGGAGAGGACAGCAGCTCTAAAGTCAGTGGGGCAAAGGGACCAGGCAACAGCTCTGCTGAAGCTGAATCTGTAGAGAGACGTGGTCTGCAATACTCCCCGTGGTGGGTGTCTATGGGTGTGAAGCCAGGCTGGGATGCAGCCAGTGTGTCTACAACCCTGCAGTTAGCCCAGAGTGGTGCTGAAGGTTGGGGGAACACCAGCCAGCACTGGAGAGCAGCAGCACCACTTCATGGGAACACATGAAATGAAACTGCCTCTGAGTTTGCAGCCTGACCAAACCTCCACGATCTCTTCCAGGAGATGAGATTTTCGCAAGTGAAGAAGAGAGGGTGAAGTCCAAGCCAAGCAATATCCCCTCTTGGTGCCCTGAGTGGGCACCTGTCACAGGTGGAGTAACCTCTCATGGAAAGAGGAAAGGTGAGATCCCAGCCCGGGTGAAGGAACCCAGTCTGGGCTAAGACAAGGGAGACAGGCAGGCTTTCCAGGGAGGGAGAGACACCATCACAGCACAGACTGAGGGACTATCAAAATATGAATGCAAATGGGGTATTTATGGCTTTCATGTTGGCATTTGATGAGCACCTTAATGTCTTGCCAGAAACAATGCTCTTAATGTTAAAAGAAAAGCTGCGGGCCATGAAAAGTGAGCAAGAAAAACTCAAGGCTTTCAGGGATAAACTGAAAGAAACACGGGAGTAGGTGTATAGGGAAATGAGAGATAAAATCTGCAGTTATTTCAGGGAAAAGGGCAATCACTTGGGAGTTGAAAGTGAGCTGAACCATTTATCTTATTACTGAAGAAACATGGGATTGAACAGTTTGGGAAGGATCTTGGGGTGTCTTCCACATCCCAGAGAAGGTCTTGGCACAGTGCAGGACTTGAAACAGCAATGGGAAAAGTCGGGTCACATCCCTGAGAGTCAATATCCCTGAGAGCCCACCCCCCGAGGTGGCTGAAGACAGGGGTGAGAGCAGATTTCCAACAGGGTGCTGCTGCCCTGAAGGCAAACACCAATCCCTTCCTCTCCCTGTGTCTCATGCTTTGAGAAGGTATTTCTTTGGAGTAGTAGGTGGTTACAACAATTCTGTGTGAGTTGTAATTGCCTTGACAAAGGTTGAAAATATCCTGCAATCAAGGAGGGTAAATTGGCCAATGAAAGACAGAGAGGTAAAAGGTAAATATGGAAACTTGTTTGGACAGATTGGACACCAAATATTTGTGCCACAGCTTTAATGAGGTTTTGGGTCTAGCAGAGCCTTGGCTGCAGCCTGGTTAATCCCTGTGCCCTGGTGTGTTACTGCTGTGGGTGACAGCACCAGCCCAGCCACAGTCAGGTCTGAGCAGACCTCCAAGGTGGCAGCCCATGCTCCTGGGTGGTCACCCTCTGCCCTGACATCCTCATGTCATTTTTCCTGCTGGGAGCTGCTCTGGACCATGCTGTGAGCCCCACTGGCTTGGAATAAGCCCTTGAGGAAGTGCTTCTTCACCAGCACTTAGCAATGGGTTCTGTGGTTCTCCATCTCCCACCAATATGACATGAAGTGGTCTTGAGCCCGTGGGCACAGCAGGAGCTCTTGGCTCTGCAGCCTCTCCCTGCCCATCTCCTGCCCAGCCCTGAAGGGAAGCTCCACACAACTCCTTCTGCATCCCAGTGCCATGCACAGCAGGAAGTGTATTGGCACAAGGCATTTCCATCTTTAATTTCAGGGCTATTCCCACATCCTCCTTCAGTCAGTGCTCCTCGAGAACCCACCTCCAGTAATTAAAATGGTAAATGTCTGCCCTTCATTTGCTGCCTCTGTTACTTTGCCCTTATAAATCCTACACAACCCCAGGGCTTTGATCTGCCTGTGCTCTGCACTGGGATCCTGGTCCCAGGACATCTTCAATGAACATGTGTTTGAAAATCTTGGTTTTTCTTCAGATTTAAGCATTGGTGCCTTCAGTGCTATTTAGTTCCAAGTCCTTAGTTAATCCAGTATAGAGTAGTTATTATTTAGTTCTTAGATGTTTAGTTCTACTGCTCTTGCCAGGTGTATTTTTTGTACATGTGCATGGATTTGAACACAAGTCTTGATATTGTATTTGGGAAATTTGGGGGGTTTTGGTTTTTTTTTGCTCTGGGTTCATATCACTCCTAAGCCTGTGCACAGAGGGGGCTGCCCCAGCAGCCTGGGGCTGTCACACAGGGCTGCCTCTGCAGCCTTGTGGCTACGGGCCCTCATTTTGGAATATTTTTGTCCTGCACAGAGAACTCCCAGTATATGAAATCTCAGCATCACTAGATGGCACATGTGAGCTGGTCTTGTCTGACTAGGAGCATAAGCTGGGCAGGGAGGTTTCTTCCCTCGATGTTAATTTTTTTTATACTTCTGTGGCTGCTTCTTCCAGGAGGATTAGGTGCATCCAGACTTGTCCTACAGCCCTGTCAAATACCGTCCTGTTCTGCAGGAACCTTCCACCTCCCTGTTCCTGCCCTCTCCATCCCAGGGATGGCTCAGGATAGATCTGTTACTTTCCCATCCTTCAGGAGAGTGAAATATAAACCCAAGAAATATCATATAATGAACTGAAAAAGTAAATCTTTATAACAACGGTCTTTTAGCATACTTTATGATTTCTGTCTTTCTAGAAATAATTGCTCTCTATCATATTTTATGAATTTGAATTTTGTCTTTTTATAACTGCCAAGTGGCAACCAAAGCCTAAAACTGCAGGATAGCAGTGGTTATGTTACCTAATGGTCTGTGCTGGCAGGGGCAGGGTGGTGGCTGTCCCACCGTGTGGCCCTGAGCAGCTGGTGCCCTTCCTCTGGGATGTCTGTCCCCTGCTGTCCCTACAGGGGTGACACAGCTCTAACTTATGGCCCGAAGTGGCTCAAACCAAGTGTCAAACGTGCTCCTAAAGTGCCCTGGGCTTGTGTTACCATCTGCTGCCTGATGGGACCTTTGTCACGTTGCCTACAAGGAATTCCCCTGTTTATTGGGTGCCTTGTTCAGGGCTTGGCTTGCCAAGTGTTGGACTCGTGGAGGAATTTCCTTCACTAAAGCTTTCAATCAAAGTTTAGGATCAAAGATCAAACAGAGGCTTTTAGACAGACAGAACTAACACACTTTGATTGAAAGAGAATAGAAGATGGTAGCAGTAATAACAATCAGTGAAATAGAGGCTGGTGTGTGTGTGTGTGCACGTGTCAGAGTGGGGGTTTATGGTCAACTTCTGCCTTACTGTTTCATAATTAACTGCATTTCCATGCTGTGACTGATGTATCTCAGGGCTAAAAGGAAAACTGCCTTTTCCTTCTCTAGGGTGGAGTAGATCAATGAGCAGAATTTCTTCCAAAAGAGGAAATCCCCATCCCTACAGGATGCTCTGCAAGCTGCTATTATTGTCCTGCTCTCTGGACTTTATCCAGGCTGCAGCAAGGAAAGCAAATATCTGCTGAGCTCTCAGGCTGCCATTCCCGGGACATGGGCTGCTCCCAGCCTCGGCAGAATTGCCAGACGTTGGGTAATGCTTTGGCTTGTGCTCAGGAAATAGTATCTGCTCCAAACTCCAGTGGGATCCACGAAAATGCTGCCCTGAGCTCAGCTGAGCACAGTGAGGCATCGAAACTATTCTCTCACATCCAAGAAGGTGGAGGTTTTGCCCTGATTCTCCCTTCAAGGTGGAAGGGTAACCCTCCTCACCTCTCCCATATGGACTTCATTTGTAAAATCTTTTGCACCATCATTTTGCAGCACTTGTACCCTGCACCTGCCTTTATTTCTGTACAAACACCAAACCAGAAATGTTAAGGATTCTTGGCTCATGTCACCCACTGCTGCTCCCTGCAAGGCTCAGGGGAGTGACCTCAAGGCAACCAGCAGTGCTCACCACCAGCTGTAGAAAACATTTCTTTAGGAATAGGTCTCTTTTTAGGCATTTCTGTAAATGTAAAGCAGGCTGGGAAGGAGAGCTCCCAGGCAGCACCTTCCATGAGGTCCTTGGCTGGAAAGTGTGAATTGTAAGGACCATAAAGAGCCCTTTTCCAAGGAGCCTGGAGCAGATGTGGTGACAGACGTTCTCAGCAGCACGGCCCAGCCTGCAGTCCCCTGAGGAATATCCTCTGCAGCTGAGACATCTTCTTTCATCTTCCAGAAAAAACAACCCCTCTTTTCCTGGAGTAGCCCCAGCTTTTATTGCAATGAGCAATTTGTCTTGTGCTAAAGCAGCCCTCCTGTTCCTGCCAGGGATACAATTACAAGTGCACTTGATACCCAGCTTTGATTTGATGCCAGGACTTGCCTGAAGGGCTGTGAAGGGTCTTTTCTCTTGCAGGCTGCTGACCAGGCCATCCTTCCTCTCGAGCTTCTGGTATCACATCCCTACTATTCTTACCACTCACTTGTTGGCCAGTCCTAATATTTTGGGTTTTTTGAAGAGGAAAACCCATATGTTGTGGAATGGAGAGAGGAACTCTGGCTACTCTAGTATAATGCCAAGGTTGGGTCTAAGCCCTCAGTGAGCTGGGAAGGACCTTTTGCTTCTCTGCAGGACTGTGTGGGAAGGAAACTCAAAAAGCAGCTCATTGGCATGGGCTGTTGTTCCCTGAACTAGAGATGCCCCCGTGTGCCAGGGGAAGAGGAAGCTCAGGTGGAAAGGCTGTGTATAAGATAATACAGACTCCAACAGACACCCTGTGCACACCCTTCTGTAGGGGTGTGCCTATCCTGTTGAGGACATCCAATAATTCAATGAGCACTATTTATTACACTAACTGGGTAAAATTTTTCTATTGTCCAAGTCCAGTGGTAGTTCCCACTGGCTCCTTCAGTGCTAATCCCAGCTGTATCCACGCAGGAACAGCAGAAACAAGTTGTCACAATGCTCAGAGAAGATCTCTATACACGCAGTTTTACCTTGAAAGACCCTAAAGACCTGCAGCCTAAACCCACATGTCCTGTTTCATGGGTACTGAAGGTACAGCTGCATTTCAGGCTGGGATGCACATACATAACCCAACTCTGCTTAGATTTGATCTCTTGCCTTTGGTTTAACTGTACAGAATAAATACTTCAGCTATGAACTGATGTTCATAGTTTTGTTTTGTTTTTTAAAAATCCCAGTGTTACATATCTGTATTTGCAGGATTATTTGGTCAGGCAATCTGAATATGACCTTATTAAATAATCACTTAAATAGAGCTGAATCATTCCCTTTTTTTTTTTGGCAAATATCAATCCAATGTGAATATTTTGCTGCCAAGTCTCTCTTTGCTTCCAGCAGTGTTCCAGTGCTTAAACTTCATTTGTGAAGATGACAGAAACAAGCAACCCCTCAGCTCCAGCAGCTCTTGTTTGCCAAGGGGAATTTTCCTTGAATGTTTTCCGTGGCTCTGAAACCTCCTGCCATGCCTGTGCTGGCAGCCAGCACTGAGCCCTGGCAGCTTCTTCCTTCCCTGAATCCTCTTGCCCATCACTGCAACTTCCACTGCTTGACCCTTACTCAATGAATAGAGTTTTTGTCCAATTCTATTCATTGGTCTGGTCCTGGACAAGAAAAAGAAGTGTTATACTGTATAATAGCTAATAATCGTGTTTGCAGCTCTGTAACCACAGTGGGGAAAACTTATCTGCCAAATTAATACTAATGTTTCCTGAATTTAAATTGCCTACAAATACTGTTTGCTTGGCATGTATTTATCACCTATTTATCTGACCTACCCTATCTTCACTGCTTGTCTAGCATTGCTTTCAAGACAAGGTAATCGTGTATATTCAGAAAATACTGTGGCCTGGGAAAATGTTGGGCTCTGAGGAGTGAAGAGGGCTGCCACATCCTTCAACATCTGCAGAAAAATGTATGCTAGGAGGGCATGACTTCTTTCTTCTTTTCTTCTCTGAAGAAGACTTCATGGAATTGCTGGGTTAATGGTTGGACTTGATGATCTTAAGGGTCTTTTCTAACCTAAATGGTTCTATGATTCCAAGATCTCTTTGGTTCCTGCAGGCACAGCTCCTTGTGATGATGGCACACCTGATGCCTCAGTGTCAGTCACCACTGCCCTGTGGTTACTGATATCACAGAATTGGAGACTGGTTTGGGTTGGAAGGGAACCTTAAATCCCATCCACTCCCACCCCTGCCATGGGCAGGGACACCTCCCACCAGCCCAGGTTGCTCCAAGCCCCGTCCAACCTGCCCTTGGGCACTCCCAGGGCTGGGGCAGCCACAGCTTCTCTGGGCACCCTGTGCCAGGGCCTGCCCACCCTCACAGGGAAGGATTTCTTCCTAACATCTACTCTAAATATCTCCCCTTTTAGTCTAAATCCATTCTCCCTTGCCCTGTCACTATCTGCTCTGTCCTCAAGGAGACATCTACTCCAGCCAGCCTCACCTGACACGTCAAATTTCCACCTCTCCCCAAACAATTCAAGTTGTAAAAGCCGTGACAGCTGTTTTGACAGCCTGGCCCCCAGGCTGAGGGTGTGTATCACCTTCCCCTGCCCTGCCTGGGAGGGGCACGTTTGCCCCCAAGTGTGAGGAGGAGGTTACTGAGACCACGGGAGCTGGTGCTCCTGCAAACAGCTCTGTTTGAAGCAGACCACTGGTCCAGGACAGGTGGGAGGGAGAGCACTGCAGCCTTTGCAACTTTTGTTCAGAGTGAAAAGGAAAATATACAGCGATGGAGAGGCTCTTGGCTTTGATCATTGCTGGTTAGGGGAAATAAAAACATAACCCAAAGGGAGAGAGCGGGGGGTGTAATAATGTCAGGTCAATCTCTTTGTTATTCTCTGAGATCAAAAGAAACTGGGGGAGTTCGGCTTTTATTGCCTTCCCCTTTTGTTTTCTGCTTTTTGGCTTTCTTAAAAATCACTACAGCCCTCTCTGGGCTTCTAATATCCCTGTGCCCTCCACCCCAAGCCCACTGCAGACTGTGTGGCAGGGTGCTGGTGGAGCACACTGATCAGGGATGCCCAAAGCTGGTCAGCCTGCTGGGTGTTGCTTCAGCACAAATACTAAAATAATCCTTTCTTTTGTGTTTTGGACTGGGGTTTACTCTCTCAGCAGAGCTCACCCTGCCATGTTGATGAAGGGTGCTTGGGTGCAGCTGGAGAGAAGCCTAGAAATGCCTTCATCAGCATCCATCCGCAGAATTCCACTAATAACATCTTTTCCCTTCAGCACCAGCTCTGGTGGTTTTCTCAGCATCACAAAGGACTAAGCCTGAGCTGGGGAAAGACAGGCTCTGGGCTGGTTTATCTGGCAAGGGCAGAACATAACCTTCTGTGGGACCACATCCTGATTAAGTAGCTGAGCAGTGCCTGGAAACTCCGGGTGGATGGTGGAGAAATGGGAATGGGATCAGTGAGAGAGCTCTCTGAGCTGAGCCATCTCTGCTGGTCATCTGTCCCTGCCACTGCAGAGCCACCTTTGGAACCAGCTCATCCCTGTCCCTGTGTGTGCCCTGCAATAATACCTCCACCCTGGGGCTGTGTGATGTGGCCTCTGTCCTGGCTGCTGGGCCAGAGGTTATGGGTTCTCAAGGACAACTTGAATGATTAGTTGGTCCATATTCTGTTCTGTGAAAATAACCAGTTAGAACCACATAACTATTCTAAAGACTTTTAAAGTGCTTTGGGTACACTGAGAGAAAGAGGAAGGAGGGGGTGGTGATGTGGGTGGGTGTGAGAGGGCTGTGGTGGCAAATTGCTGCCTGTGCTCATTTTAGAGACCAACAGCTGCCCAGTTACACTGGCCCAGGCAGCAATTGTTTATTCTGGCCCAGAGATGCCCCGTGGAGCAGAGCTGTGTAAGCATCCCCAGTGCAGGGTTTTCTGCAGTGGAAATAACCTGTCCTCTGACAGCAGGAGTGAGGGCTTGGCTCAGCCTGCGTTGAGTTTTACGTGTAAGAGCCATGAAGATGTGTTTAGATAGTGTGATACCCAGCAGTGAGCCATCCTTGCTTGTTTTATCATTCCATCAGCATGTTCTTGACTGATTCTGAATGGATTCCTTGCAAGTTAACAAGCTGAAAACATTTTTGTTATTAAAGAGGGCCAAATCAAACTCTACTGAAAAAATACATCTTGGATCTCTGGCTAATGAATTTTTCATCTGTTCAAACGTGTTATGTGATAGGAATGAAACTGCAGTTGAATTAGACCTAGCTGTTCATGCTGAATTCACAAGCTGCAGTTTTTTCTCACAGCTTCATTTTAGGCAGCTAAATTCTTTTGGGAGGAAATGACAGTTTTGCAGAGTTTAGTGATACAAAAATGCTGAATGAAAATAGTATTTACTGATTCCATTTTAGGAAGGAATTGAATCAGAAGCATACTTGGAAATGCAAAAGGTCTGATCCTCCCATGCCTCCCACCTTTTCACCACTAACTGCTGTACAAAACACTTGTTTTGTGTTTTGCTTTGTAAAGCTGTGCCCTGTCAGGGGAGCCCAGGGCAGAGCTGGGGGAGCCCAGCCCCAGAACTGTCACCTGATGCCACTGGTACCTGCAGTGGCTCTACTGACTTTGATTTATTCCCAGTTAATTTGATACGAAATAGTATCAGAACCAAGGTCATGGCTACATCCATTAGTGATACAGGACCGAGCTTAAAAATAATCCTCTGGCTGACACACAGATTTATATGATGAAGGATGGGGCAGGTTCACATTTCCCCAGCAAACTGGTGTTTAACAGACTCCTCTGAGTGCTCGAGACCTTGTGATAGCAAGGAACATTTAGACAGACTCTGTATCTGAACCATTTGTGGCATTATTAGTCAAATCTATTACTGTAGATTCCCTTCTACTCCATTTTCACCTGATAAATTCAGATGTGGCAATACCAAAACACATGGGCTGCCAAAATAAGAGGGAACTGATATTTAGGGTATTTTGGTGATTTTTTTATACTGTTACAGGCGTTTCTAAAATTTAAACTGAAGTCACAAGCACAGATTTTCTCCCTTGAGAACATCTACTGTAATCCTGCAGTTCATCTGGCACTCACCAGGATAATCTACACAGTGCATAGGCTGTATGAAAATTAGAGCCCAAGAGAGCACCAAAGCCCAGCTCCATTCAAGGAGATTTGCTGCCATCTTTTGGTAGATGCGCTTTCCAGAAAGTAATGAAAAATTATCTGTGCACAGATACTAAACGTTTTCTCCCTCTGCTCGTTCTTAGCCCACCTGCAGCATCCACCCCTGGAGGGATTGAAAAGCCATTGCACCTGGAGATATGGTTTAGTGCACTGCTGGGTTAACAGCTGGACTTGAGGATCTTCAGGGTCTTTTCCAACCTAAGCAGTTCCATGATTCTATAATCCTGTGCTCTCAGCCTCTGTTGCAGAGGCAGCCTGTGAAAGTTCATCTCAGCCAGTGACACTCCAAGGAACAGGCTGCAATCTCTGCAGTCTGCAAGTACTAAAAGAGGTTTTTATGCCTGGAGGTAATAAAAGAATATATTTGATAAGCTTGGGCAGCAGCAGGAAGATGCTGGAGCAGGAGCAAGGCTGGGAGGCAGGGCTGTATTAATCACACTTGTGGTGAGATTTACCTGTGCTGAGGGCAAAGAGCTGAGGCTGCACTTTGGCAGGGCGGGTCGAGGAGTTGCTGCTCAGGGTGAAAATGCATCCCGTGGCTGAGTCAAAGGGGTGATGGGGATGTCCTGCAGCCCTGCTCCCCTCCGAAGCCCTGCCTCTGCACCAGCAGCCCCCTCGCTTCCCCTGCTGCTCTGGCTCCTGGGTAAGGAGCTTCAATGCACCCCAGCAGAAAGCTGCCCACTGTTTCTGCTGGACTGGGGGTTTCACATGGGACAGGGATTGAAGTCAGCCCAGAGCAGGCTCCAACAAGCCCCAGGATCCAGGGGAAGAGGGAAGGCACCAGCTGCTGGCAGTGGGAGAACCAAGAGCTGACACTTCATCCTGGTTGCAACCCTGTGCTCAGGTTAGGAAACCCATGCTTGTAGGGGTGCTGGATCAAGCAAACAACTGTGGTTAGAAGAACTTTCGAAACTTAAAAGAAACCTCCTGTGGGTTCCTACCCTGGTGGCAGGCTGTGCACTTTATTTTAGTGTCGATTTGGTATCAGGCACAATTCCTTCAGCCTTTGCTTCCACAGCTGCATTTCTAAGGTCAGTGTGTGGCTACACACAACCCTTTTCCTTCTACCACCCTGTCACAGTGCCAACAAATTCCTGAGATCTTACTGAATTCCATGAGCCACTCCATTTACACGTTTCAGTTTAAGACTAGGTCCCTTGCAGGATTTGTTTCATTTGAACCCTGACCAAAGTTCACGAGTGCTCAGTGTGTGTGAGCAGGATGACTCTGACCTGGCTCCTGGGCTGTGCTGGGGCACGTTGAACTCACCTGCTCGGGGTGCAGCCCCGTGGTGGCTGCGGGAGCAGTGCCTTTTGGAGAGATGCTCTTGGGAAAGCAAAGGCATGAGCCAGGCAAGAGCACAAGCAGGGAAACTGCCTCCTCTCACCACCATTTGCTGTGTGAGGGAGAAAGGGTGGGAAAGAATTCATTGTAAAAACAAAAAATAAGAGTTCCTGTGAGTGGGATGTGAACTCTTAGCAATGGTTCTTTTCCTAAGACAAATCTCCCCTGGGTGGTAGGCGCAGGAGGGTGGCTGTGCAGCCCATCAGCAGTTTCCTGGCTGGGAGGATTCTCCTGTTTATCTGGTGGGGGATGCTCTAAGTTCCGCAGGGGCCTCCAGCAGTGCAATTCTGGGTGAGTCTCTGCTCCTGAGAGCAGCCTGGCCGCAGCTCTGTTCCTCTCCGATAGCACAGCGCTCCCTGCCTGACCTTTAGGCACCGGGGCACTTTTGTTCTGGACCCAGCCCCAGCTTCCCTGTAAGCTGTGCGGGCTGTTTCATGGGTCTGAGGGGCAGCTGGGAAAAAGGTCAACTCCCCAGTTCATGGGAGCATCTCCATGCCCCATGGACAGCTCCTTCGGACACTCACCAGCCATCACACACGGCCTCCCCTCCTCTCAGGCTCTCCTTTCCTCCTCTCTCACCGCTCTTGCCTCAGCAAGGATATGGTGAATGGGAATTTTGACAAGACGGGAGTCAGAATCGAACAAATTCTAGGCAATTCTAATTTACATAATTCTAACTAAAATGGGAAGTTTCATGGGAATCAGAATGGTTCGTGTTGGAGGGACTTTGGAGGTCATTTAGTCTCGTTTCCACCGCGGCTGGGGATCCTGGTACCCGGGAGGGAGCAGGTGCTCCGGGGCTGGAATTGGAGCATCTTCGGGGATGCTGCGCCCCGGGGCGGGCGGGGTCCCTGGTTCGGGTGGGGTCAGTTATCCCGGTGGGGTCCCATATCCCGGTGGGGTCAGTTATCCCGGCGGGGTCCCATATCCCGATGGGGTCACTTATCCCGGTGGGATCAG
>VXBX01008583.1:229364-332993 GCA_013400415.1 Scytalopus superciliaris
CGCACCGGCGCTGACCGCGTCCTTATGTAAGGCCGGGCCTGGCGGCGGGGGCCGGCGGGGTGAGCTGTGCGGGCTGGGTGAGCCCCGGGTGGGCGAGCCCCGGGTGGGGGAGCCTGGGCTGGGTGAGCCCCGGGTGGGGGAGCCCAAGCTGGGGGAGCCCCGGGCTGGGTGAGCCCCGGGCTGGGTGAGCCCCGGTGGGGGAGCCCGGGCTGGGTGAGCCCCGGTGGGGGAGCCCCGGTGGGGGAGCCCCGGGGGCGAGCCCGGCGCCGGCCCGTGCCGGGGCAGGTCGGTGGGGCACGGGCCCCCGGGTCGTTTTTCCCGTTCCCCCCCGAGCAAAGGCGGCCGGCGGGCAGGCGGGCGGCAGCTCCGGCCCCTCCGTGCAGGTTGGCAGAGCATTCCCCGCAGGCAGGGCACCCGGCCCGGTGCCGGGCTGTGGTTCCCGGCCCGGTGCCGGGGGTGGTGTCGGTGTCGGTGTCGGAGCCGGGATAGGGCTCTGCCCTCCCGCACCGCCAGCCAGCCCCGGCGGCGGGGGCAAACACGCGGCCTTTGGGGATTTGCAGAGCAAAACCAGGGGGGAGAGAAAAAAATACGAACAGAATTTTTCTGAAAGCGGAGCGGGGCTGACTCATCCTCGGTGACCGGCAGCAGGGTTGTGTCTCTGGGGAATATTTATAGCCATTCCCGCAGAAACAGATCCCGGCTTGTTTCCCAGCTGGGTTAGTGAGGATCAGAGTGTGCTGCAGGTTGGGTTTGTTGGGTGCAGTGAATGGTTAAATGGTCACCTGTCTTGTGACATCTCGCCTATGAAATGTTGTCAGAATTCCTTCCAAAATGGGCTTTTGCACTATTAGGATGGCATTCTGGAAGAATCTTTTCCCCCAGCACTCTCCATCAAAGGTTTACTCTGATCCCGGGACTGCACCTTTTCTTCCAGCCCGCATTCTGGGGGGTGTGCTGGGGGTGTGAAGGTGTGGGGACATCACTGTTGGGTGCTGTAGCAGCAGGAGGATGTCACTGTCGAGTGCAGGCAGGACACACAGCTCAGGCCCTCGTGAGTTTGGCATCGGCTGCAGGTAGGGAAAAACCCATCCATCAGCGTGGCAGATCTGTGTGAGCTGGCACATTGTGCTGGAAGACAAAATTCCATTTTAATTAATCACCCCCACTGATCCGGTGCTGGGTGTTCCTGCGGCGGGGCTGGGAGTGAGGGACATGTCCCTTCCTGAGCAGGGCAGGGACAGCAGCACTCCTGCTCTCCTCCTCTGCAGGTATGCCACAGGAACAGTTAACAGGAGGGTTTCATAGAACATGTAGGTATGTGGCTCTGTGCTCTTCCCTTGCAGTTCAGTAGCTACAGCAAGCTGCAGTATCCCCCAACTTCATGTAATTGGTATTTATACGTGATAGTTTAATAAGGGGTTGCCATACAACATTGCAATTCTGAATTTATACCCATACAATTTAGAGCAGACTGTCTCTTTCTTTAATTCCATAATTAGTGTAGCCTAAATAATAATATTTACATTCGCTTTTAAGGGTTTTCTCTCCTCTGTGCTCCTGTGTTTATTAGGCTACAGAGATCCTGCATAAACCAAGCTTTAAATCTGCTCTTTCATGCATGCAGTTCCAAAGCAAAGCTGCAGCAGGAAGGCTGGGATGCTGTGAGTGTCACAGGGACGCTGCATGGCTTACAATGCCTGCACAAAAGGAACTGTGGACTCCCAAGTCTTAAATTTTGAGTCATAATGGTGCCTGGATTATATGACATTGGCACAGTAGCAAGTTGGGGCAGAAAGTGTTGCTAAGTATTGTGCCCCATAATGCAGAGTATTTCCAACCCACGTGCTCTCTAAAGCCTCATGAGTGTGCCCAGCGTGGTGTTTGAGCCCGGCATGACTGTGCATGCATTTAGGGGTAAGCGTGTGCTTAAATCCCTGAGCCTGAGCGGGGGCAGGCGGTGGGCATGGCCTGCAGGGGTTTGGATCTGGGTCATAAAACCCAAACTGCACAGCCAGCTCAGCCCGGGGTGCGGGTCTGGGGCAGGGACAGCCACGTGGAGCTGTGGCTGCAGCCTGTGTGGGACTCCAGAGCCGGGCCTGGGCTGTCTGAGAGCAGCAGCACTGCCCTTCATGCTCTGCTGATGCAACAGACCTCGGCTGGGAAGTGGCACTGCACAGGCTGCGGCTCCAGAAATGTGCTTAAAACTTGCTTCATTCCAAGGACTAATTTTTCCTTTAATGAAAGAGATAAATGACAAGTAAATTAATATTTTTTTTAAAAAAACCTGAGGCAAGAGGCCCTCCTGAGTGTTTTTGCCCATGCAGCCAGGCTGTACCTGGTCTCTAACCCCGTGCTGTCTGTCCCTCCCAGCTGTCCCCAGCAGCTGTTACATGTCCTCTGCAGTTCACATCTTTCCAGGGATAATGCTGCTGGGGACAGGGACCTGGAATGTTCAGAACTACTGTTACCATCAAGAAATGGTACATGAGTTCAAACTTACTGGGAAAAAATGTGGCTGCGGTAAGGTTAAATCCAACCTTTTTATTTTCTTAGCCTTGAATCTGATAGACTTCCATTGACTTCGTGGGAATTTTCTTCTAATAACAGATTTTATTCTTATCTTAAATTTTTAGCTTGCTCCTTCCCCCATGTAAATATCATAAAGTTGCTTAGGCTGTGCAGGGAAACTTCAGCTTAGGCATGTGTGAGAGTTACCAAGCAGAGATGAGTTTTCCTTTGGTTGCAGCCAGTCCTTACGTTTGCCAAGGGCACCCTGGGGGTTTGCTGCTTGTTGGACTGAATTTGATTTAATTGCCCAGAACTGCATCACAGAATGAAAACGTTGCCATCTGTGACACTGGAAAATACTCAGATTTGGCCTGCTGTAATGAAATCTTCACTGGGGCTGGCTCTTGGGTCCTGCAGCTCCAAGGGGAGCTCCTGGTTTTCTTTCCTGTGAAAGTTGTAATTGGGCATTCCTGGGGATGTGCTCACAGCAGTACTTGGAGCTGACTCCCCACTTCAGGTTTCCTTCAGTCATCACTTGTGCTGTGGTGTTTCTTACTAAAGAAAATCAAAATATTTTCCTACTTAGAGCATGTTATAGATATTCCACTTGGCCTGCCCTGTGGGGGAGTTGAGGTGCACAGTCACGCCGAGCTATTTGCACAGTTGGATGAGGATAAAAGCAATGAATTCATTTCAGTCCAAACCTAATCTGAGTTAATGTGCAGGGATCCCACTGGTGAAAAGCAAGGGCACTCGGCCACGGCCATTCCTTGATCCTTTAAGAGTTTGAATCCCCACTAAGCATGCTTGTCTTACAACCTGCACTCACACAGGATGTAATCAGTTTTGTTTTCCATCTGCTAAACAAGAGGTCCTGATTAGCCATTGCAAAGGGAAGTAATTATTTTTGTTTTGTTCTTGCTGACAACAGCAAGGTTAAGCACCAGGTACACAGCCCCGAGTGTTCTCCACACTCAGCAGTTTTGAACACCTTGCTCTGTGTGTGTTACATGATCTGCCTTACAACCGACCGGGATTTGGCTTTCAGCATTGTCCCCTAATTATAGTAATTGTCTAAGTGGAGCTCTCCATGTCTGCCACTGTCCTGGGCCCAGACTGCAGCAGTGGAGCAGCCTGGCCACATCCAGAGGGGACACACAGACAGGGAACATATTTTGATTTTATGACGAGACTCAAAGGGACTGTTGATACAATAGTTCAGGTACATTCCAAGGTGCAGCTGGCAAAGCAGTACATTTTCTTTCAGAGCAATGCTTATTTGATTTTTCAAGTGTAGGGATTTGTAACATCTTTAATTTTTGATGATGCTAAATGGCAGTACCATGAGAGGGTTCCCCCGGGGCTGTGCAGTGTGGCAGGGCAGAAGCACTGCCTGCACACACAGAGCCCATAGTGACTCCTGCCATCCCTCTCCTGGGTGCTGCCTGAACTGGGGCTGTGATCTCCAAGCAGGGCTTCATATCTTCTTCTGGTGACTTCTGTGAGGAGCAGAGGAATTACTCAAATCTCTTAATAATGGCTTTGGGGTTTTTTGTGCCTATGTTTTTTTTTCCTTTCCCCCCACCTTTTTAAGGCTGGATTTGTGTATAAACATTAGATCCCTGCTTTCATGTTTTCACAAAAACCCAAAGCTTAAGTCCAATATAAGCAGCTAAAACTGCTCTGGAATAATATTTTTTGATTACATTTTTAAAAAATTTATTTTAACTCTTTAGCTGCTTATGTATTTGGGGCTGCACCTTACTACTGAACTGGAACTGGAAGGAGATGACATGCACCCAAGCAGTCTGTGCACCTGAAGCTACATCACAGTATTTGCCCTTGTATCCAACTTTATGTTCTGAGAAGACTTTGCTTTTATTCAGCCACCAGATCTGTTTTGTTCCCTCCAGGACAGGGATTCTTCCTTTATGCAATAGCAATATCCTGCTTTAACAAGCAGTAGCTTGTTGTCTGGAGTGCTTGAGGCACTGAGTGGCTGCTCAGAGTCCCTGTCTGATCTTCCCGGGGTGATGTGCTCCCAAGAGCTGCATCCCAGTCTGCAGCCAGGGACACTGTTAAAGCACCCCTCCTGCTCTTGGTTGGGCTTTAGAGGACTAGTCTGCTAACATTGAATAGTCTGGAGTAAGAACTGGCAGGCAGTTTTTTAAGCATTTGCATGCCTGTGTAGTAAACTGTTTATTACTTTTGCATAGCCAGAAAGTTTGGGAATATGGAAGTTCAGTGGAACATCTGCTATCGAGAGGATTAGCTTCCTAAGTGTGATTTATCTCCTTTGGTTTTTAAAATGAGGAAATCCTGTCTGTAAAGACAGAAGGTGTACCCCACTTCAGATTGCTTGACTTTGTTTTCCTTGAAGAAGTGAGTGTACTCGAGTAAGGAATAGAATTTACTGGACTTGGATAAAAAAGGAGATTTGGTTGGTTTGTTTCTCCAAGGATTGTATTTTCTCCTCCGAATATGATGCAGCAGTTTTTCCAGTGGCTGAGAAAATGGGATGCATTCATCTCACCTGCAGGAGGCCAATGAGCTGGGAACATCAGGGCCTGCTGAAGATGGGAAAGTGAGGATCTCCGTGGCACTGTGGGCATCCCTAACAAACCAGGCACGGTGGAGAAGCTGCCCCTGTGGTGTCCCCACTGCTGGGCTGGGCCTTGGCAGGCAGCTCCGCTCTGCACTTGGCTGCTGAAGTGGGGTTGTGGTTGCCCTCCCAATGGCCTGACTTCACAGTCTGGCCTCCCTTCTGGCTGAATTTCTCGCAGCAACCTCATTTTTTCCTCAGTTGATGCACAGAAAAACACTTAAAGGTCAATGTCTAAGGAGAGATATCTTAACCCCTTAACAGTGATAGCAAAGTCAAAGGAAACTGAAGGAGAAGAATGGTCATTTATCGATTTTGCTGACATTTGGTGTTCTGAATTAGGGGAGAGAGATGCCCCTGATGGTAGATGCTTGTCCTGGTTACATTTCCTGAGTGAATGAGTTGGGGCCCTCCTGCTTTACATCAGAATGCAGATCCATTAGGAGAAACAGGAGAAACGTTTCCAAGAAATGCTTTAAAACAACCAGAAGTTGTTCGTTGATGCAGTTACACACACGAGAGAACAACAATTCACACTTTGGGAAGGCACAGACAGTTCCTTTTCTTTCAATACATATTTGTTCTGCAGCCTGTTTCCCAGTCTCGGTGGCAAGTGCATGGTCATTGCTGCTGCTGGCTAAAGGAAATCTCAGCTGCCTTCTCCAGGCTGTGTTGAAATTGTAGGTGGGGGATACGAATAAAAGTGGCAGAAATGGGCTTATGTTTCTTGTTACTTAAGTGAATAAAGTAAGTTTCTGTGCACTATAATATCCTTTTTTTTATTTATTCATTTTTCCGTTCCAGAAAATGGCTGTTCCACCTGCATATGCTGACCTGGGCAAAGCTGCCAGAGATGTTTTCACCAAGGGATATGGTAAATAAACCCAAAATAAGTTTGATCTTTTGCTGTGTACCTGATCTCTGAAACTGCTAGGCTTTTATTACTTTCCCTGAGAAATATTCCAATAATTTCCATTAGAATGCATGGAATTTTCTATGACAGCTTCATGTTGCCCTTGCTGTCTGGAAAAGGAGGGTAATTTACTTTTCATTTGACAGAATTCTTTCTGTCCCCCATAGGACTGTTGTCTATTTTGCAAGAAAATTGTGTGTTGTATTTTGGCTGTTTCCTTGTAGGGATGAGTAGGATCACTGATGTCAGTAGTTTGATTATGAACAGAATGCTGCTCCCTATGAATAAAGGCATTATTACCTAATTTGGTTCCAGTTATATTGCTGAGGTCACGGGGATTATCAGTCAAGTGCTATCTGAAGGGAGCACAAGCTGCTTCATAAAAACACATGGTTTGATAACTGTACCCTTGGTTTAACTTTTTCATAGTTCACAGGTGATTTAGAAGGGAATTTTAAGAAATAAATCAGAAATGCTTTTCAAATTAACATATATATGATTCATATTTTTTACTTACCTCCTAGGTTTTGGGTTAATAAAGCTTGACTTGAAAACAAGGTCTGAAAATGGACTGGTGAGTTTGGAAAGACATTGGAATCCTAAACATTGCAATGGTTTTGTGGTTACTGTATATTTCTTTTCAAAATAAATATGCACCCCTTAGCATTTTTCCATATAACTTTGCAAGTTACTTAGTATTTATCTGAACTAATATTTAACAAATTATAATGACTAATATGTTGTACAAGTATAAATATTTGCCTGAGTGCATATACGTATTATTGACAAATATATATATGTTTGTTGGTTTTTTTTCTTTTAGGAATTTACAAGCTCAGGTTCAGCAAACTCAGAAACAGGCAAAGTCAGTGGTAGTTTGGAAACAAAATACAAATGGGCAGAATATGGCTTGATGTTCACAGAAAAGTGGAACACTGACAACACGCTAGGCACTGAGATTAGTATTGAAGACAAGGTAATTCTTGACTCCAAAAATGCAATTTTCAGATTCACGCGTGTCAATCTCTAATTAGAAATCCAACCAGTGAATTTCTTTTCTGTTCAGCTTGCACGGGGCCTGAAGCTGACCTTTGACTCCACCTTCTCTCCTAACACTGGGTAAGAAGTGAGTAAGCTGAAGTGACACAAAGGCATTTTTAACTTCCCTGTCCTGAGATACTGAGACAGTTAATAATCAGCCTGTGTATAATGAAATCATGTACCTCTCTTTAATCTTAGCATTAACAACCCCTTTTAATCCTAAGCTATAGCAAGCAAACATCTACATACAGTAACCTGAAAATGATAGTCAGAATTTGGGAGTGAAGAAGAGATTGTGGTTGTGCTCCCATTGTGGATTCCTGGCCGAGTCAGAGGATGAGCTGCTGTGTGAATTAAAGCACTGACCAAGTCAGCTGCACTGCAGAGCTCAACAAGCTCTGGGAGCCAGTTGGCCCCAGCTCTAATAGGTTGACACAGAACTGGGCTCTCCTCCCGAGTTGAATTTATCATCCCAATTCTTGCCGGGCACCGCGTGCCGCGGTGGTGGGTGGGTGTTCCTGACACGGTGATTGGATGCCATGTTTTATGTGGGCCACAGGGATTAAGCAGCAGCTGTAGGGCTAGATGTTGGTTTATTTTTTTCCCCTGATTATCTTGATGCAAGCAGTACTGCCAGTGAGTGAAAATACTCTGCACATCAGCTTCCCAGAGCAGCGCTCTGCACTGCAGGCCACGGGGTTGCAGTCCCAGGGGGCTTCACCCTGTCCTTCAAATTTAGTGTCCTGCATTGTCAACTGCTTCCAGTCCACTCCTAATTCCAGATTAACAAGGTATTTTTGTTAACCAGAATATCTTGAGTGTTTATGTATAATTATTTAACCGTAGGATTCTTAAAGAAATGAAAAAGAGCCTTGTATGAGAATGATGTTACAGCTCCATAACTATTTCTTAGGCACCTCACAGGGACTGTAGAATCTGAGTTATGATTGCCTTAGAGGACTGTTAAATTGGAGTAAATGGAGGGAGAGTCAATCCTGGTGTGACTTGGAGTAGGTTGACTGGGATGAATCATGTGTGAATATGAGACCTCTTCTCCCCCTCCCATATTACTTACTGGCTGTGATGGGTCTTTCAACAGGAAAGTAATTTTTAGGAGTGCTCCCTGTTCTTGCCTCTGACCCTGTTGACACTGGTGGGAGAGGTACTGCTGACTTCTCAGTTGCAGATGAGGGCTTTTGGCACTCCTGCCCTCTAGTTCTGATTCTGCAAAACACAAGAAATTCCTGAGTCTGAAATAATAAAAAAGAGGACAGTCTCTGTATGGGTCTGATACAGCACTGACACAGTTCTTGGAGATTGTTTTTGCCAGCTGATGTGAAAGATTGATTTGAAATTTCAAATTAGCCTGACTTTTCCAGAAAGATTTTGGTAAGGATTTGGTCAGAAACAAAAGACAGTTGTAAAAAGAGAAGGAAAAAACCTTAAATATGAGTAGCTGAATATATTAGATGTAAGTGTCTTGCCTTGTGAGGGTCTGCACCCTTGATGTAAACGAGCCTAAAGACACACGAGACAACACTGTCCTGGCCAAGAGTATAAAAAGAAACAAGTGACTCAGGAAAGTTTGTTTCTCTGCTAACCCTGCAGCTTTCTGGTGGCTGTAACCATTACATTTCATAAAGCACCCTAAGGAGAAACCAGGGTGTCCAGAGCCACTGAAGTAGCAGAGACCTTCCCTGCGGAATCTGCAGACAGAGCAGTGGTTCCTTGACATCTATCACAGTAACTAAAATTACCCACTTCACTAGGATTGCCTACAAATTGTTTGTTTGGGACAGGCCAACTGCTATGAACTTTTGGTGGCAAACATGTAAACTGCTATGGTTTCCATTCCTTCCCTGCATCTGCCAAACTTCCCAAAGTATCAGATGAGTTGATGAGGATTTGTTTTTGTCACCTCTCATCTGTGTGCTGCTGCTTTTCAGAACACAGCCCAGAAGTGCTTCCTGGGGCACCACACTGCATTTTATTGCTCAATGGCACATATATTACACTGTAATTCAATTAGGGTTTTGCCAAGGTGAAAGGTAAGAGGGTGACATATCATGTGGCTCTTCAGGGGTGTATATGTTGCCTTCAGAAACTATGACACTGAGTTAAAGTGAGTGATTTGATGGCATTGCTAACTACAAGTGTAGCTTTTCAAAGAGATTCTTTCTTTTCTCTTTAGGAAAAAGAGTGCTAAAATTAAGTCAGGATACAGAAGGGACCACATCAACCTCGGCTGCGACATGGACTTCGATATCGCAGGTCCTGCAATACGTGGAGCCCTCGTGCTTGGCTACGAGGGGTGGCTGGCAGGCTACCAAATGACTTTTGAGACAGCCAAGTCTAAATTTACCCAGAGCAACTTTGCTGTTGGCTATAAGACTGATGAATTCCAGCTTCATACTAATGTGTAAGTACTGGCAGACAGGCATTAAAGAGGAATTTGGAAGGATTTTGCTGCTTACTACAACAATGAAAGGGATGGAGGTTCACTAGTGGTGACCCAGGGAATGGTGGATTTGAAATTAATTCTTCATTAAGGATGTCAAGCTGCATTTTTTTAGCTGCATTAACTTTTCTTTGAATTATGTGGGGGAGGAAGTGCATGATGGAAGGAGCTGGAACTCACTGAGCACCCAAGTGTCCTGTGGCTGTCTAACAGATAAGGATTACTAGAGTCTGTTAGTAGAGTAATAAAACCAGTAGGTTATAAAAATACTGTTTGTGAAAGCTGAAATAAAAGCAGTGCTTTCCTTTTGCACCTGCCAACATCAGACCAAATGGTGGCTTGATCTGTAGGTGAAAGAGTTAATCAGAGGATGAACAAGAAGAGGAAAAAGAGAATGACTGGAAGAGACATGGACTGGGTTTGTTTTTGTACTGGAAGGGATATGGCGTAAAGGTTTTTTTGATATTACAACTCCTAATAACATATTTACGCAAGCATTTGTCCTTTCTGAATGTATCAACAGTGGGAAACCAGGACCAAATTCCATGAAAACTTCAATTTTCTCTGTCTCCTGTTCCTCATAAAAAAGCAATGTATGCCTTTGGGGAAGACAGTTTTTTAAGATTAGGCAATCCCTAATCCGTTGTCCCAGCCCCCCCTTGCTGTGCCCTTGGGTAATTGGATATTTTGCATGTAGCAGAGCTATTCCAGGCTGTTTCCATCTGGGGGCTGAACAACTGTTCTGCCTTGCTGGAGCTACTCCTTCAAAGGCCTTCTGTTCTGCCTCATGCTGGTTTGCAGAGCTCTGGCTGAGGAAGCTCCCGCTGCCTTACGGAACACTCGAACCCCCACAGCCCAGACTGTGTCTGAGGGATTGCCAAAGCACAGAAATGTGGGCAGGGAGCTTTCATCAAAACAGCGTGTGGGGTCCCTTCCCCTCAGGACTTAGCAGTTACTCCTTCAAGCACAGCGATTCTCAACTCTGTTATGTTGCAACAGTTCAAAACGTTGTATTATTGGCTTTTGTTATAAAATGCTGTGATTATTATTACTATTAATTAGTGCAACAGCAGAAAATTATAACATCAGCAGGGGCTCAGGTCTCACTGTTTCCTGGTTTCCTGAGGGTCTGTCTCTCAGGTTGCTGTTACTGTACAAAACCACAGATGTGTGATACGAGCAGAAATCTCACTTATTGTTAATAATAGGTTAGTTAGGTGTTTGATGTGTTTCAGCTTTGAAACGTGTCAGAGCTTTGAAATAACCCCAGAAAGAGTTGTAGGTGGGACTCCCCTTGCTAGCCTGCTCAGTTGTTGTGTCTGCACAGGTCAGTGTTTCACAGGGATGCTGTGGCAGAGCTGATAATTTAACTAGGTGGGGCTTAAGCATTGGTTTTTGTTCCTGGCATTACACAGACCATCTGGGGACTTTAGCAAGTTGGTTTCCTTAAGGGTGCCTTAATACTTTAATTTTCATAGGGGGCTAAGGTTTTTTTTAATCTATATCTGAAATGTGCTATTTTTACTATCAGCATTAAAAGGAGGTTTGACTTCATTAGTATTAATAAATAATAAGGGAGGTAGGGCTGGATAATTTCTAGTTTTAAATGACTTTCCTCATTTCTGAAGCATAGCTCAGACCGCCCCCCCCTAATGTTGCAGGTCAAGACAGAGCTGTGTGGGAACTTTGCACAGAATCTGCCTCTATAACCAGCTCTCCTCAGTCCTTTTTAATCCCTCCTTTTCTTGAGAGCCAAGCACATGCAGTTAATGTGGGCTTCAGTCTTATCTGAAGTAAGTATTGTAGTGCTTTTCCTGGAAGAATTGCTCTAACAACTTAAAAGGCTGCTGCTATTGCTTGAACTTTTCAATAGGTGTATCGCTGCTGTTTGTGCAACTGGTGTGACTTAAGGAACATCAGGCCAAAGGAGGAAAAGGGAAAAGATTCTAAATCTACCCCCTTTTTTAAGCACTAAAGGTCTAGTATGCTGTAATAATTGGAACCAGATTATTTCACAGTTTAGAAATAATCATAAGTATTTTATTTGTAGAGGTCTTCCTGGGGTTTAAAGCCCATTTTCTGCAAAATGTTTGTATCCTCTGGTAAGAAAATGAGCGAAAATGGAAATTCAGATGCTCACTGGTTTACAAGGAGTGCAAGGCCTTTAGGAGTCTTTTGCTCTTGTTTTTATGCTCTGCATGCTCTAACGTTTTGCCTTTTATTACCACACTTTGTTCCCTGAGTGGCATTGGTGGCAGTAGTAATTGGAAGTTGTGCTGCTCATCGAGCTGTGGGCCAGTGCTCTCTGCAAAAATGAGTGTCTAGCCCAGAGACTGTAATGCAGACGTACCATAAGGACTGTTGCAAATGGAATTCATTGCAAAAGCCAAGAGACTCAGACATTAAATTGGCATCTTCACTTCTGATACAATCCCTCTGTGTCTGGTAAAAGTGTGCTGACATGGCAGTTTGGGAATGACTCAGGCTCTGTGACTGGGGCTCCCTCTCAGGGCACGAGGGAGACATTCATAGGGAAAAGTAAATCTCTTTACTACAAAGACTTCCATCTCCAGGCAAGGGAAAATTGAAAGCTGTCATCATTGCTCTAATTTTTGATAGTTTGTCATGGTTTTTTTTTCAGTTCAGAAGTTGTTGAAATATAGTAATCCTCAATGAATTCAGGCATCTAAAAGTAACTTCATAACCAATCTGGCCTAATGTCTCTATCTTAGCTGTTACAGGGATGTTTAATGAGGTGTAAGTGGATGTTGTGCAAATACAGATCTTACTGGAAAAATAAAAGATGATTGTTTTGGGATGCTTTTAAAACTACACCAGTGCATTCCTTCCAGGAATGATGGAACAGAATTTGGCGGCTCCATTTACCAGAAGGTGAACGATAAACTGGAAACTGCTGTGAATCTTGCCTGGACAGCTGGAAATAGCAACACTCGCTTTGGGGTAGCAGCCAAGTATCAGATTGACCCAGATGCCTCTTTTTCTGTGAGTCCTGTGCATGTACATTTATTAGCATTTGAAAATGAGTGCCCATGATGGAAGTGGAAAGCAGCCTTCCCATCAGCAAAGCACGGTCTCCATGCAGTTCTGTGCTGTGGAGCTGGCACATGGATCTGTTTGTCTTGCTCTTGGCAGCCCGAGAGCACAGCTATTGGATTTTCCTTCAGAGACACAGGATGTTTTAGTGTGTTATTGGGCACTGTTTTCAGAATGTTTTTGTGTTAGCCTGGAAAACATTAAAAACTGTGTCATTAAAACCATTGTTTTCTACAGTGACTGTAGATGCTTTGAGATTTGGGGGTTAAGTTATGGCAAAATTAACAGTAGATTTTTGGGGGATTTTAAACTTGAAATCCTTTTTCCTGCGTAAAAGCTGTTAATTTTCAAGTGGGAAGGACTTTGAAGAAAGATACTAGATTATTTACTAAAATTACTATTTATTACTAAATAATGCTGTATTTTTTTCCCTTCAAGGCTAAAGTGAACAACTCCAGCCTGATCGGGTTAGGATACACTCAGACTTTAAAGCCAGGTAGGTCTAGGCAGAAAAAAAATCAGAATCAATAAAGTGGCATTTTAATCCTGAAATATCAGAAGTTTTTTTGGTGACAAAACATGATGGATTTTGTAAGATTGCTGTTCTGCTTGGCAAGCCAGTGATGATCCTTTGGAGGGACTGCTCTGTTAATTTTGGATGCCTGTTGGAAGCAGAATTATTAGAGATCATGGTCCACTGACCAGATACTCTTTTATGTTGATACAAAATATATCTATAATTAGTTGTGTCACAGATAAGTAAACACATTTTTAATACTTTCAGAGTCTTCTCATTACTGAGTTTATTTTGCTTGAAAATGTGACTTTCTCAAGGTCCCCTGGCCCAGGAAGAGGACGATCTTAGTGCTGTGAAATTGGTTTTAATGTAGTCTAATAAATCTGCTGCCAGAATACCGAGCAGATTGACATGAGATATTACAGCAGACAGGGCTTGGGCTTTTTCATACCTAGGTTTTAAACTGGTTTAGAAAGGTGGACATGTATCAAGGTCCCAATTTTTCATAATACCAGACTCTGAAATTAGATTAATCAGTAGGCCAGCAGCAGTGAATTGACTCAGAATTTTAATTACTTGGAGTGATAAAAAGAATCCATCATCATGGTTTTATTATAAATTTCATAATTCAGAAAGATTTCTTATCTGCAAATTGTTGTAAAATGCCCAGTCCTTACAAGGCCAGCTGCCAAATCCCATTAACCTGGCTACACAATAAATTAAAGCAGTAGCACAGACACTGAACATAAAGCTCATTCCAAGCTTTAAGCTGACTTTTCTCTCCCTTTTCTCTATTTTGCAGGTGTCAAACTGACATTGTCAACTTTGTTGGATGGCAAGAACGTCAACGCAGGTGGTCACAAACTTGGTCTAGGACTGGAATTTGAAGCATAAGGAGAGATTTCACAATTGCTAATCTGAAAATACAGCATAGCTACCTTCAGAATATAGTGTACCTTTCAATGTTTTGTCTGGGGTGCGAGTATTGCTACGTATCAGTCCTGCTAGTCCTGGTTAAAGACAGCTAAGCTTTAAAAAATGATGTTAAAGAAGTGGAGACAAAAGCATAAAAAAAAATCCTAATTCCAGGCTTTTTTTCATTATGTAATTGTTCATCACATCTGTCAACTGCAATTGCTCATCACATCTGTCAGCTGCCACATGACAGGAAGGAGGAAGGTGTTGATTACCTCTACTAAAGTATTGATGGCACAAGGAATGTGTTAATGTGGTATAAAACCTGAGGATTTAGATGCAGCCCACTCCATTGTACTGTTAATTCTGCAAAATGTTCCGCCACTTAAGGTTTCGATTGACGAGGGAATGTGCAAACTTGTCTGAAAAAGGGATTTTAAAATTCTATTTTTTTTAGATCTGTATTCCATGAATGGTTTGTCTTACTTGGTCACCCCACACCTCCAGCTGTCTCCAGAATGCTTTAGGTTGTGCACCTTGTCCACGTCCCTTGCGGAGGAGGTTTGATGTGACTCAGCCAATACTGCCTGTCCCGTGCTGTGGTTCCTTCCCCTTGCACTGACCGGAAAGCTGGTAAAGCAGACGTAACCAGGGAGGAGTCTTTGCAACTGCAATCATGTAGTTGCATCACTAAATCTAAAATGGAAATTTTGTTTTACTACCACTTTTTTTTAGCAACTAAATGGGTACATTTTTAGAGAGTCTTCCATTTTGTGTGGAACTAGACCCCAAAATGCTGTACTTGACACTACTAAAAATGGATAAAACCCCCAAACCCTACTTGAATAAAATACTGAAACGTCACCTTTTACTTTGTATTAATTGTGGAAACAGTCTCATGTAAATTTGTGCTCCAGCAGCAGACTGGCAACGTCTTGGTGCACATTTTACACCACGCAAACCAAAACTACTTAATAGATTGAAGCTCCAGACACGGCCCCGTTCTTGGTGCTCGCTGAGCCCTGGCAGCTGCGCCTACGTACGTAGTTTGTCTTTCATCCGGTAAGCTGAGTTTCCTTTCTACAAACAAGCGTGAGCAATGAGCAGTTACCATTTGGGGCCAACTTCAGTGGCTTTTCAGTAGTATTTTGCATTATTTCACGTGTAAGCCGTGCCCGTGTGTGGCTGCGGATGCAGAGCTGCAGTGCCCGGGGAGGCTGTGGCACTGTCAGGCTGCAGAGCCACAGACACGGCACTGCTGCCTCTCTCCCCTCCCACCAGGAGCCGTTCCCGAGTGTTTCCCATCACGGGTGTTTTTCCTGGGAGAAGTGTTCCTCTCCCAGACTTGTTCCACCAGCTCGCAGTGACGGGCCGATGCTCAGTGCTGATTTACACCCCGTGTTCTCTCAGCCTCCCCCCAAGCCTGTGGGCTCCTCGCTCTTGGTTTTCTCACGCCCGAGGCATCTGCTCTGGTATTTTTTGGGGTGGGAAAGGAGGAGCCCCGGCGCTGAGCTGTGGGAGTGCCGGGGGGAGGCCGGGCCCGGGCGATGAGAGAGAGGTGTCTGCGAGCACTGATGACCCTGCCATTCCAGCGTTGCACGGTTCCAGGGCTCCATGACCCCACAATCCCAGGATTCCACAGCCCCAGAGCCCCACCTCGCCATAGTTCAGGACCCCGTATCTGCGGATCCCCACAGCTGCAGGAGCTCACCCCCACCGCACCGCCATCCCCNGCCCGCTCCTGGTGCTGAGGGGAGCGGGTTGGGTGGTTCCTTCGCTCGTCAGAGTTTGTGTTTTGTTCCAAGTGCTCTAGCTGGGTTTAGCCCCCCCTTTCGCTAGAAATTAAGCTGATGTTATTCTGCAGGTTGTCTCCAAGTTAAGTGTGTTTCCTTTCTTCCCCTTCCACCTCCTGTCACCAAAGGCTAGCACGAAATGCACGGTTCACGGGTTTCTCGTTGTTTGAGGTGGGATGTTGTTGGCTGGGCAGTGCAGAGAAAGGAGTTACTGAAGGGAATGAAGGGGGCTGTTGGAGCCATCGGTTCCCTCCTGTCAGTCAGGACATGCACACCGCCTCGCTTTGTGCTGCCCCTCGCCTCGCCCGAGGGGTTGGCAGGAAGAGTCTAGGACAGAAACCTGTCGGAAACGGAGAATTTTCAACTTCAGAATTCATGACATAACTTACTTTCTGAAAGCGGTTTTCCAGGAAGGGCATTTTAACCATCCGAAGTTTTTTACGCGTGCTGTTTACTGGGAGGGCTGTGTTGCTAATTCTGTCACCGTGATTGAACATCAATATCTGTTTCTGAAGCTGAGGCATCTCTGGAGTCCAGGCAGTGCACAGGACATCACCTGACAGTGTTGTGTAACTGTGAACAGTGCAGCCACCGTTTAGAATGCCAAATAGTTTTGGGTAGATATCATAATTCAGTTGTGGTTTAGTTGCTAAACTTCCTGTTGCAATGAAAATAAAACCCACTTATTTTAGGAATAATAGGGAAGTATTCTTTTTCAGTCTGAAGCTGCAGCATTGGGTGGTGGGAGTCCCCTTGATTTAAGCATATATCCTTCTAAAACTTTCAGAATAGTTTGAAGTGTAAACATAAATATGCTGTAGTTTTATAGGGAAAATATGCTTATTTGTGTTTCAAACAGTTTAGCTGTTATTCTCTAATACTTTTTGTCTGTCTGATGAGGGTAGCAGTAAGGTTAACCTACCTCCCTCACAACATGCTAATTAGCTCTAAATAAAAAATTAATGTAAATCTTGCAGCTGCCTTCCCTCATATTTATCTCCACATATGCAATTAGCTGGCTTGACTCCTGAGGGGAGGTCAGAATTCCCTAAACTTCTCGTGTACAAGATCTGAACAAGTTAATGTTGACGTGATAATTCAGAGTGGCATTTTTTTTCAACAAGAAGTGTGTTAAATGTAAACTAGTTGATGTGAACTTCAGCAGAGGCACGGTGATGTCCAGTTTACGTGAGATGAGTTGAGCCTTCTGTGTTTTACACTTGGTTATAGAGCAATTCACACTGCAAAGGTGTGCCATGTTAACAAGAACTCTTTTGTAACTGAGCCTCAGTAAATATTATCTTCCATGAATAACGGGATTCAGTGTCCCCTCTATAATATTTTAGCTGGGAGTAACCTGACACAAGCAGTTGGTTGAATGCCTCGTTTCTAGAGGCTCTGACTTTCCAGTGAGCCTTGAGAGTGCTTAATGAAAGTATTGTTACTTTTTTTAAATGAAAAAGTAGTTTGGCATGCCAAACTCCAGGGCAAGTGTGGTTCCCCTCTTTCAGTGATTATGTGTACTGAAAGTCTAAAATGTGGTCTGCATTTTTTAAGCTGTCTCTGCAAGTGACGTGCTGTAAACATGAATAGTTTGCTAATTTTTAAGTTTAAAAAAACTTTGGCTCTTTATAAACTCCCTCTGCATCTTTTTTTACTGTCCTTTGGATAGAGGAGAGGGACAGTGGGCTCTGCATGTGGGTTTAATGCTCCCCTTGTTTCTTATGAGGTTCTGCAAAGCTGTCCCAGCATTGGAGAGATGTTGAATTTGCCTGGGGGTGACTGTTACTCTTGCTGACTTCCTTAGAATAATTTGCTGCTGACAGAAGCCTGTCCTCCAGGAGCATGGGCAGTCACATTGTCCTTTCTTTAGCTTTGTTTTTAATCTGTGGTTCAGTAGTTTGATTTCAGTTAACATCAGGTTGGAAATCTTTTTCAGTGGCTACAAGTGCAATAAAAATTAGTGCCTGGGAAGAGCTGCTGTGACGTTTTGTCCTGACTGAAGGGGACTTTGCAGCATGTTCTCCATTTTTGCTGGTAAAATATGCAGTGGTGAAAGATTAAAGACTTTTAACTGCAGGAAAAGCTTTGCTGAGAATGTCTTCCTCTGTAGACCTCAGCTCATTCTGTGGAAGGAGTTTGATGATGGAGAAAATACTACTCCTGTGTGATTCTACAAGACATCATAAATCCACAGAGGAAAAGATGACATGTCTTTGAAGTTCTTACGTCTCAAAACATGCATGCTGAGTTTTCCAGGAACACTTGGGCATAGTAATCTAGAAAGCATGTGCTTCCAAGCTGTAATTCCTGTCCTGCTCAGGACTTGTCTTTGGAAGCTGCCAAAGTACAGGAGCATGTATTTCTGCATATGAATGCTAAAAAGTTTGCAGTGTGACATATGGCCTGTTCTTCATATGATTTCTTGTCTACAAAGGAAATACGTGGCAGTAGTTTTCCCATTGCAGCTGAGGTGTCAGAGCAGAAGTTACTGCCTTGTGCTTGATATTGACTGTTTCTCATCCTTTTCTCAGATCCTGCGACAACAGAGGTGCTTATGAAAAATAATTCATCTAGAAATGAGAATGAAACACTGAGCAGATTCCAAAATTTGACAGACAGCTTGCAGAGTCTACCCTCAACAAGAAAGGCATTGCCAACAACAGCCAAAGCCAATTCAGTGACTTCAGGAAAGCCACCTACAGCAAAAGGTGACTCTTTCTCATCTGTTCTCCCTGCTAGTCCAGTATCTCCAGTTGATGCTTCCGAAGATACTAAAATTGAGGAAGAGGATCTTCTAAGAGATTTGAAAGATACACTAAATAGTTCACCACCCATCATAAAAGAAACTATGGAGTCAGATGGAGATGATTATGTTCCCTATGAAATGACACCGAATTCCAGGTACAACCCAGACCTTCTAGAGATGCCTGAAGAAGATGACTCTGATGCCATCAGTAATTACAATGAGGAGATCAAGACCCTGGATGAGAAGATAAAAGGTGTTTCTGTCTCAGGGTTGGAAGAAGAGGAAGACAGCCATTTCTTCTTTCATCTGGTTGTAGTTGCCTTCTTAGTAGCTGTTGTTTATGTCACTTATCACAATAAGAGAAAGGTAGGTGTGCTCTGAAAGGTTGAGAGAAACAACTGGAGTATTTAAAATGAAGTTGCGTTGCCTTGTACACTTTTTAAATCAGAGAAATTGAGCTTTCTGGAGAATTAAATACTTGACCACTTAAGTCTTGTGGTGATACTAATACGTATATCATTACTGTTAATTTTATCTGCACAATGAAACTGAACTCAAACATTTTTTATTTGAAAATGAGTTAATATATAACATCAGTAATCAGTCAGTTGAATAATGGACACTGGCAGTGCACAACACGAGTTCTATAAAGGAGATCTGAGCCAAGTGAAGCAAAGGTGAACCATTAACTAATTTTGTTCCTGCACAGGATTATAAACAGCAAATCAAGGAAGGTTTAATCCCATATAGTGTGGGAATGTTCTTGTCATGACTGTGATAATCCTTCTAATAATTGTTCACTTTAAGGTGGTCTTTATATCATAGATATTCTGAGGTCTTAACTACAAATTTTTAGAAAATGTCTAACACTGCTTCCGGTTTTATGTAGAGACACTCCAAGTTACACCATTGCTGCTTCTGCTGCCTTTGTTTCTGCACCAGTAATACAGTTATTTTCAACAGGGGTGAAATGCCGGAGTAGGTAAGATGGATGAAGTAGCAAATGTCACCACCTGGGGATAGTTTAGTAGTCTGTCTATGCAGTGCTTCTGGAGCTGCACATGTACCTTTACTGAAGGCTTCTGGGTGGAATGCAAACAGCAGCTGAGGTTGCCAGTAAGGGCCTGGTTGGCAAGGACAGTGTGGAAGTGTCTGACTGCCAGTGCTGTGGTTTGTAACAGCACCAGGGGGAGACCTGTGCTGTCAGTGGGACTGTGGAGCTGTGTGTCAAACCCCAGGTGTTTCTGCCTAGCCCACCCGAGCTGTGTGGTTTGTGTTGCAGATCTTCCTGCTGGTGCAGAGCCGGCGGTGGAGGGACGGGCTGTGCTCGCGGACCGTGGAGTATCATCGCTTGGATCAGAACGTTAACGAAGCCATGCCCTCCCTGAAAATAACCAATGACTACGTGTTCTGAAAGCACTGTGCTTTGAGTTTGCTGAACTTAGCACTCTCTGCCTGCCCACTCATGTAATGATGTTCAGGTATTCTAAATAAGCTGCTTGTACAGAAATGAGATGTACTCTCTTTGACCTGGATGTTTTGGAGATTAAATCTCATGGAAGATCAAGGGCATGATACATCTGTTTGCTACTTTGGTCGGGTTTTATATCAACTCTGAAGATACAGAGTTTAATAAATCAGTGCTCTTTCCATTCATTAAGCATCATCCCTTCTGTCTGGAGCAGTCTTAATAGTCGTATTACAAAAAAATAAGCATAGAATATTTTAGGTCTAATAAATTAATGACTTTGGTATCACTAAATCAAATTAATGATCTCTTTGCTAATCACTTATATGGCTCATAAATCCCACTATATTGCAAACTTAAAATATAATTACTTTTTTCTGTGCTTAAATCCTGATGCTGCAAATCTTTCATCTTGTGTTTTTTTGATTCTGTTTCCTTGTTGCATAATTTGATCCTATTTTAGGCAAAATAGCTAGAATGGCAATTTAATAATTTCTTTATGTGTCCATGCAGTAAATAATTGAAAAATAATTATATATAACCCATTTTATTCAGAAGTTTTATACCATATATTTCCTTAAAATGGTCAAGGTGTTTGTGAAGGTATGCAGCTTCCTGACTGTCCATTTTTTTTCTGTAATGATATTTATGACTATTTCATTGTCTTTGTAATTAATGAGTGGAAAATAAGCCTTGTTGAATAATCTTACTGAAATGTGGTTGACAGGCTTTCAATACATCAAAGCTTTCTGGTGGATTTTAAGACAGTTGGGAAATGGTTATGTGCTTATATTATAAATGGGAGAGGCCTGAAACTGTAAGAATAATTTATTTGGTTGATTTTCTGATCCAGGTAACAGACAGGTGAAAGTAAAGGTGTGGGGGCTGCCAGTCTGTGGACAGTGCACTCTCATTTTTGACAAACATTTATGCATTAGTGTAAATGAAGTTACTGGTACAGTAGGTTTTTTTAATTTTTTTTTTTTACCTTGTCTTTTGTACTTCCATTATTTATGTTCTCATGGGTTGTAAAATATAAAATTCTAGTTTTTTGTACATTCTGTTTGTGATTTTGTTTTCAAACTGATAAATATGTAAATAAGGGTGAATCAGAACCCCATAATTAATGGCTTGGTATTCAAGTAGTTATGTAACATTTGGGAAAAAAATCAACTTCACAGCTGTTGGCATGAGGAGTCTGAAGGCATGATACTATCTTACAAATGAAGTGCTAGAAGTTCTAAATTCTACTGTTAAATGCATTCTTTTCATAACCACGGGAAGTAAAGCACAAACAAAATACCCCAAAACTCTTTTCTCGCAGTAATTTTTATTGTATTTGGACTTGTATCACTTAATATTTTGAATAAGGTTTTTAAAATAAATGACAATAATGAGCTTGTGTTTTTTATCTTAAGTAATTCACTCCTTTTATAAGGTATCTTATGATAAAGAACTTGCTTATGCCTGGAACTGGAAACCAGTTCAAAACCATCTTTTCTGTTACCTATACTGGGTCTATTAGGTTTGTTTTATGCTTCTGTTAAATGGTGTTTGGGTAGATAGCAAGGCTTAAATTAAATCTTTTAAGCTGTGGAGTTAATAAGTTCTTTAACTTGCAGTTTTTCAACCCAAGTTGTATCATTAATAATTCTTGTGGAAGATACTTGAGATTCTTACCTGAATGTACCTACATTACAATAATGCTGCTGTGGTCAAGATCCAAAGGGAAAGGTTACTTTGCAAAGCTTCTTTAATATGTTTAAGTACTGGAATTTGAGGAGGTGGCTGATGTTTTTGCACCTAAAGAGTTCGGGAACTTTCTCCTTTAATAACATTCATAAAGTGTAGTAGTGATTTTGACAGCAGCACACAGTACATTCACACCTGGCAGAGGCTTGTGTTCCTTTCAGCTTGGTACCTCAGGCCTTGCACTGAAGCTGGGATGAGCTGAAGAACCTCGCTGCAGAAGTGCAGTGATACCCACGTGACAGGTTACATTTAAAGTGTCATTTTCTCTTCAGCCCATCCACTGAATTAGGGCCATCGAGACAGCTGTTACATTTTCAGCCACTTGCCTGACTAGAATAGCTACAATACTACAGTGCTGTTTAAAAATACAGGAAATGAGCGTCAATCTCAATTAGTAGAAATAAGGCATGTTCTGTTGCTTTTTGGAGTTCACAGATGTGTTACCTTATTCCACTTTGGCTGTCTTCCAGAGCTGTCGAAGCACAGTTCAGCTGTTGAAATTAAATCAATCTAAATATGTTCTTTAAGGGTTTATGAGTGAATAACTGAATAACACTGTCCTCTTTAAAACTGTATGTTAATGTGTTGCAATAATCTTGCATTTTCTTGCTCTCCTTCCCTCAAAGTGTTTGTCTTTGTGAAAAGACTGTCTGTAGAGAGAGAAATTTATTAGCTTTCCAGCTTTTGAGCTGTTCCATCCAACAAACCCACTAACTCCAGGAGGAGGAATGCACACAGCTAATGGCAAGATTGCTCTCTGTGAGCCTTTTAGGGAAAGCTGTCAGAGTCTGACATCAGCTCAGGTACTAAATCAGGTTGTTCTGCAGTCACCACATTTTAAAAGGCTCTCTGGTTTAGCTAAGCCAGGACAATACCTGTCCCACAGATGGAGTGTTCATTAGTGCACCTAATGGTATTTAGGCTTAATGACCTGCAGCTCACTTGGGCTGGACTGCAAGTGTTAATCAGCCCTCTGCTGAGTTGTCCATGTAGCTGAGTTCTCTGAAAATGCTCTTGCATGAGGTTACCTCAGAGGAGAAAACCATCCTGGGAGCCTTTTCCTCCTGCTAGTCATATATAGTACTGAAACCTTTTGATTGGGTAAATTGGGTAAAATTTCAGGTCATGAAATGATGGTTTGCACATACATTTTCTCTAGCAGAGCTTTGCCTCACTCCAAGTACTTCAAACACTTAAGACGAGCATTTGTTCTCTGCTTGCTCTACTATTGTGCACATCTGTCTCACCCGAGTAAGAAAAACTTGGTTTAATACACAAATACTTTTTAAACAAGGCTCTTTACTAATGATACACAGGGCAGCTTATTAGAATGTAAATTCACTGGGAATTAATATGAGTTTGAAACACTTGAAATTCTTTAAACTGGGTTATTTTTGGGCAATCCTCTAAATGGATTCTCTTCTAAGATACCATTTTATTTTAGGTACTTGGGGTGAGTCTTGCTGGCAGTGCCAGTGTAGCAGAGAGGCTGCAAGGCACTCAGCACCAGTTACTTTGTGTCCTAAACCAGACATTTCCCTGCAGTGTGGCAATACAGATGTGCACCTTCACCTGTAGCAAAGTCTTCCCAGAACCAAAGCTGTCCAGCAGTGAGCTCTGAGCTCCACCCTGGCTCAGGACTCTGCTGAATTGCTTCTCCAGTGACTGGTGTGTCATTCTGCCACGGAGAAGGGACCTTGTCCCAGTGAGATGAGAGATTTGCCACGCACACAATGACTCGACTTTTTTCAGCCCTTGGACTGTTGCCTGAGTAGGGGGAGTGTTGCTGAATTGGCCTGAGCAGTTGATACGTGTTCCATAACAGCACCAGTAAAGAGGGAAAGGTTTTTCCTGATCCAGTTTTACAAGGGCTCCAGCAGCACCAGGAGAGTGTGGCATATGTCATCCACTGTGCAATAAAAGAGCCATTTGCTGATGAGGTAATCAGGGTTGAACTACTGGGTTTTAATTTCTTTAATTGAATTTGCTTGTGGAAAATTAAGAGCAGGCAATCAAAAATTCATAAAGCGCTGAGATCAAACAGAGGAAAAAGCAAGCAGATTTATGTCAGATCTTACCAACAAGAAATGTCTTGATGAATTTCTGTAGTGAAGAAAGGAAACTTTCTCACATTAAGGTGAATTATGACTTCCATCAATATTCTGATAAAAGGAATAAAATATTCCTGAAGAGCTTTCTGATTAAACTTCTCAAGATGAAAGTTGAAACTCTATTTATGTAGGTTCTTGTTAGTGGTTGGGTTTTATTGAAATGAGGAAAGAAATAATGAATAGGATAGTTTAAACAAATGATACATTTCACTTTTACTATCCAGGAAATCAGGTATTTTAAAATATTTATGGTTTAATTTTCATTTAGCACCAGTGCATATTATTCAGCTCTAAGTCAACTGTCCTTGGCTGCTGTTCAGTTGTGTACAGGGTGAATAGAGAAGGGTTTATCTGAGCAGGGAGCTTTGAGTTACGGGAAATTAATTTGCAAGGTGGAGATGAAAAATGTGATATCTTAAATAAATTTCAATGCTACAAAAATACTAGAAAGGGAAAAGAAAGAGTTCTGTGGCTCTACACAGACTACTGTTAACAAAAACATTGGTCAGGGATTTTCTAAGTCGGCAGTTTAGGAAACCTGTGATGAGCCACAATATGAGAGATTTTGTTTGCTGTTGTTGGAAATCAGCTGGCAGCTGGTTTTTGCTTGGGCCCCTCAATCTGCCTAAATTTGGAGGCAGGAGGGGCTTGTGATGGGGCAGCTGTTGTTGCTGGGGAAGGGGAGGAGCAGGTTCTCCCAGCAGAGCTCTTCACCTGAGGTGGCAGGTTCTGGGTTAGTGAGAACCCCACACCCCCGGAGGAGGCTCCTGCCCCCCCCCATCAGCTCCCTGCTCTGCAAGGTAAGGGGGTTCCTAACCCAGTAAACTCTTTCAGTTCTAATCTTACTCCTGGGCTGACTTTCAGTCATTTTGGGGTGGTGAGCTGGTTCACTGTGCAGCCAGGCCAGTGCCAGGGCTGGCTCAAGGCAAGCAGTGGGAGCGTTGAGGGCAGAGACGGGGCTGATCCCTGCTCAGTGGCACCAGACTCTGACTTTGGCTTCTTGTGGTGTTGTGGAAGGTTCCATGCCCGTGGCATGGGGATTGGAATGAGATGATCTTTAAGGCCCCTTCCCACCCAACCCATACTGGGATTCTGTGATTCTGAAGCTGCTTCTGAGTTGTCTCTTAAAGCCAAGCCCAAAACAAGACTTATACACTGTAGAGTCCAGGTGAGTGATGTTTGGTTTGGCCTCTCAGCAACAAAACATCATTATGCTGAGACCACAGTAGACTGAGAATTGGGGGTCTGTTTTGGTTTGGATTGTTTTGTGGGGATTTTCATGTAGGGAAGTCCCTGAGCGGACTCGCTGGGGAGGCTGAGGGGTGGTGCTGCCCCGTGGCAGTGCTGGTGTGTGCATGGTCCCCAACACCACAGCACCTGCTTGGCTGGGCAGCTTCCCTCTCCTGTCTCACATCCAAACCAAAGCTGCATTTTGTGCTCCTGCAAGGCTGAGTGGCTTTATGGGAGTGCTAAATCCTCATGTAAGGCTGATAGAGCAGTAATCTTCAAGGCCATATATCCCAGCCACCACAAAGCAGCAGAACTAACATCATTCTTACACCTTTTACCACTGAGTGTCCTTTAAAGAGGAGTCCCTGTACTGGTTTTTGTTAAACTTTTCTGATACAGAGCATATGAATGCCCTCAATGTAATAAAAAATGCTTAATATGAGAACTTACTGGCTTCACTGTTTCCAATATATCTAATTAGAAAGGGAAGAATGGCACCTCTTCTGTAATTGGTCCTTAAATCATTATCAAAATCATTTAGCAGCCTCCTAAAAGTTATTTTTAATTACAAGGTCTATTGCCTTGTTATTAGCACTGAAAATCACTAATCCTGGCAATTTCCTATCTTTATTAAAAATATAATACAAAGGTCATGTTATCCTTATTGAGGTGCACTCTCAGGTTTTATTAAAGATTAAGTGAAACAGGATTTAATCCCTTTCTACTATTCTGTAAACAGTGTTGAAGTGTTGCTATCAAAGGAAGCTGGTGGGGTTGAGAACTGAAGTTGAGGTTCACAGGTGTACCCAGGCTGCTGAAATTACATTACATGCTCCCAATTACATGAACTGGGAGACGCTTGTGTTTGTTGGTCACAAAGCTGACCCTCATTACCAGCTGGTTTTGCAAGGCAGTGGGATTATGTTGTATGTTTTTGTTGGCACCCTCCTGCCTTTCATTTTGCTGTGTGGTGTGTGATGACTGATGGAAGTTCACTTTGTCCCTGAGGAAAATGTTTCTGCTCTCCATGGAACTGTTCCCCCTCTGCAGGTGAAGGTCAGGGAATAAAACATTCACAAGTACCCCCATGGCATAGTTTTTGGACTACAACAAGCCCTAGTGACTCACTTTAGGGTGTATCTTGTAAGGTTAACTTGTGCGTATTCATAACAGTTAAATTTCCAAATTAAATTGTATCAGTGTGACTGTTGTTGAGTTGCAGTCACTGGGGCAAGGAACAGCTGATTATAAAGGTGCAAAGTGTTTTCAACATCTAAAAATTGTCCTTTTAGTATTAACTGACAAATTCTACCAGTTAATCTGAAATAGGTTTTAATTTCTAATGCATGCTGACTGTGAATCCCAACAGCTGTAATGCCAGATGTTCAGAAAAGGAGAATTATATTCCACATTGTTTGGGGAGGGAAAGAAGGTGGGAGTGAAAGGCATAATGGCATCATGCAGAAATGAAGCCACAATCTTCCAAGCAGCAATGCCACATTTTCAGTGTCATTTCTGGGAAAGATGCTCTGCATTTGAATAGCTGATTTCTAGAGAAGGAAAACTGTCCTTGATCCTGTCTGAGTACACAGGGTTTGGGCTGGGTTGTGCCACAAATGGACAAAAGGGCTTCTGCACCATGTCACTGCTGACAGTACAATCCTCTTGGATGTAACGTTATAGGAGGTCAGACTTGCTCCTTTTGTCACCTCCATGCCTCATTTATCGCTCCGGAGATCAAGGACTTGCCAGAGGTTGGATGCTCTTGCCTGGCCTTTCCTCCTTCCCCTTCCTTAGCCAATGCAGTGGGTTGGGGAGTTTGCTCACTCAGGAGGTTTCCTGCCCATCCAGCTCAGAGGGTCCCAGGGGTCCAAGGCTGTGTGTGGAGGCAAAGGTGGGCAGTGGGAGCGCCCCTCGGTGGGCTGTGTGTGCACACTGGGAACACGGCTGCTCCCTCTGCATCCCCCTGGGCCCTCGTGGGGCTGATGGTTTGCACAGAAAGCCATAACAAAGAACTGGGCAGTTTCTTTATCTCCCCACCCCAGAGGAGCCCTGTGCTCACCCCTTCTCATTTCAGTGTGAATATTATGGCTATCACAGCACAAGCAAAGTGCCTTTTGCTGCTGATGGGTGGTGGCTGTGGCAGCAAAAGCATTTTGCTGTCATCCCTGGCACTTGCTCGAAGTGCTGCCTGCTCCTGCCCAGGCCTGGGCGAGCAGATAAAGCAGTAAATAAAAGTTGTATTACAAAAAAATTCAGTGGTGAGGCAGAGGGAAGTATTTTAACTGGCAAGCAAACTTACCTTGCTGGTGCTGTGAAGCCATTGCTGCTGAGGACAACGTTTCATTAAGTAATACCCAGCAGAAAAGTAATAATGATCAGTTTAGATTTCCAAATAATTTATTTTCCCAGCATTTCCTGATGCTGGCCAGCTCTCGGAGCAGCCAGCAGGGGGCAGTGTGGCTGCGCCAAGGAAGGCACCTGCCAGCCAGCACAGAGCTGGAAAAGTACACAGTAAGTTCAAAAAATGAGTGTTAGGATGGATCCCTTTGGGCAAAATTGACACGGTGAGACAGATAGAATGAGCCTGTAAAGCAACCAAGATGTTAAGGGGTGTTTAAATACTTTAAAAAAGAAATTACTTTATTAAAAACCCCTTAAGAGATGGAGTTTTTTACCTTGGAGTAATGACCTCGATGATCTTAAGGGTCTTTCCCAACCTAAATAATTCTATCTTCTTCTTACACTGCATCCCCAGGCCTTTATTTTTCATTTTTCTCCTGAAAAATGTGTCTCTGTGTCCCTAACATTATGAGCTCTTATGTATTAATCCATCTGAGCTCTAATAACAAGTTTATAAGAATAAAAATTGTCTTTACTTTTGAGGGGAGCCCAGCAAAATAACCTTCAGCTTTGAAATCGTGGAGTTCTCTAACACTGAGAAAAAGAAATCTGTTTCCTCAACCTAACATGTATTTCTATTACTGTGCAAGAGGAAAACATTGGAAAACAAAGACACCAATCTCCCTAAATGGTACTGCATGGCAACAATATTAATACAAAGAAAAGAATGTTGCTATTTATGGGATTATAATATGATGAATTTTACCTGCCAGTGTCTAACCTTTTCCAGAGCAATATACAAATGATTGCTACGTACTTGAGTAAATACAGATTTAGAAATACATCACCAAAACACCAGTTAATAGATTAATTACATGCACGCTGCTAATACCCATTTCTTTGTTGAACTTGGAGCCTGAAAAGTGGTTATTTTATATCTGTAAATAGTTTGCCTGCCTAATGACTTGCTTAGCCATTTCTCCTTCCAATTACACACATGTGCAGTCATCATATGGGAATTGCTAATGCTTGTGGAGCTGTAATGTAGGGCAGAGACATCTTAAAGACTCAGATGGGAGAAAGTGCTCCATTTGGGAGAGAGATAAAAATTCTCTAGCTCTAAAACAGCTGCCTTATGTGGGGTGGTCTGCATTGAAGGCCTCCTTCCTCCCCCAGCACTCAAGGAAAAGCAGTGCCCAGTGCTGGAAAAGACTCCAACAAGCAACTCTGGGAATTGTACATCATCTGCAGTATCCATGTATCATCCTTCTTTAGGTCTTGACATGCCCAGTGTGGTCCTCCAATGGCTGTTGAGCCACCAAAGGTCAAGAGAACCCTTCTGAGGGCTGTAGAAGATGCACAGATGATTTATTCAGGAGCAGGACAGGGTCTCCCATCCCCTGTCTTCAGAAACCCCATCCCAGAGAGATTCAAGTCAATCCTGTACTGGTGATTCATGTTTACAGCAGCATTTAACTTCTCTTAAAATCGATTGTAGCTCCCACCAGGGAGTACTCAGGGCAGAGCTCTGCTGATGTTCAGAGGACTCTGATGTCTCTCCAAAGCCTGGCAGTCTTTCTTGCTGTTCCTCCCTATGCTCCATGCAAAAACCAAACTCAAATATAAAAGTTAAAACAGTCACTAAATTGGTACAATCATTAACGTACCTCTTTTCCCAAGATTAAGGTGATTGATTTCCTAACAAGTGTTAATCAGAATTACTAAAAGAAAAGGAAAACTCTCCTCGTGGCACCCACCATGCCTTCTGGTTGATGCCCTGCTCTATTTCTCTGTTATGTGCCAGTCCTAGAACAGGATCCAGAGGTGGAAATATCATTAGTAGAGATGGTTTCTTATAAAAAATAAGGCAGTGAGACTTTGGGATAATTTGGACATGACACAGTGTTTAAGGAGTGATGGTTCAGCAGCACCAGTGAAATATTGAATGGTGACTCATGATTATTCTAGTGCTCATCTGAAATATTTGAATTTGCTCTGCATAAGCTGAATATCCTTAAAAGTTTTGGACTGAAGAGAATGAAAGTAATTAATTTATATTATTCATTTAATTAAAGTGCTGCAGCTCCTTTAGGCTTCCTTGGTTTCCATCCAGTGATGGATGAAGGAGGGATGTGGTACCTCTTCCTTATGGTAGGGTTGGTGATGTTTTTTGTGATCCTGCAAGGAGCAGAGGGTTTGACTCAGTGATCCTTATGGGTCCCTTCCAGCTTGAGATACTCTGTGATTGTAAGGTCATGTAAAGCTTCTCAGGTCCTGATAGAAACAGTGTTAATGAGGGGCCCTACAGAGCTCCCTCCTGCCCTGCTGTGGTGCTCACAACTCACCCGAGACAGGCGGTGTCCAGAAGTCAGGACAGGAGTGTGAGTGACTGTGGCAGGAAGGGTTTAATGCCACGAACACAGCAGGACTGAATAAGTCTATGTATTTCTGTCCAGTTTTTTGTTGCACTGAGTGTTGTTTAATTCCCTCCCTACACTGAATTGCAAACAGATGCTCGGGGAATTGAGGGCTGAGGCTTTCGAGATGATGGTCCAGGCTCTGATGCTGTTACTCAGGCTGGATTACACTTCATAAGCAATCCCACCAGCTCTGGTGCAATAAACCAAACATTATTTAAGGGAGGGGGAAAAAGCCTGAACTAAACTGAGCACTGTGTGCAGCACTGCAAGGGAAACCTGTTCCTATCGAACCGCCACCGACAGCTTGTGCTGAAGTTGCAGGAAGGACAAAGTGGGCTCTTAACAGGCTTTTGCTTCTTTTTGCCAGATGGTCTCATTCTTGTTTGGGTTCACAGAGCCCTTTCCCCCCCTGTGTGGATGGCTTCTGGGATTAATGTCAGCACTTTCTGCAGGAGGCTCCACTGAGGGCGAGGAGCAGAGGGGAAACATTCTGTCTGAGTGAGGAAAGAACAGTAAAGCAAATGCAGAAATCGGGGGGACCTTTGGCTGCTGGCCCTGGGCTGGGAGCAGGGGGAATATGGTTTCATCCCCTCGCTCAGCTGACACCTTGGCTCGAGGTACAGATGGCAGCTGCTGACTATGGAGGGAGGAAAAGATGCCACTTGCCTAAAAACAAGCAATTCTCTCTCTTCTATTCATGGCACTTGCTGCAAAGCATGACTCAAAATGCTCTGTTGACTGAGGGAAGGGTTTGGCTGCGTTCCCCTTCAAATTAGGGAAGCCTCCTTGGGCAGGTGGAGCCACATCAGTGCTCAGGGCAGGAGACGGGCAGGTCAATCCTGCATAAACACTCAATAATCCTCTGGGCTGAGCCTCAGTTTGCTGTGAGGAGCCCAAGAGCAATGACAGCATCCAAACCAAGCAGGTTTTCTATTTTGGGACAAATTATCCTGAAATATTTACTATGGACATGCTGATGGAACCAGCATGTTCATGTCAAAATGCCTGACTGACATGTTGGTTTTCAAATAGCCCTTTGCTCTGGAGGTACTTGAAAGCTTTTCCAAACATATTCTCCCATCTCTGGGGACATAATCTGCTTGTTTCATTTCTGGTCTGATAAAGACTGTCTTTTTATTTTTGGGTGAAAATATTTGAATATCACAATTTCTCCCCTGTTTGCTGAGTGAGGCATTTACAGATTTTTATACAAGCATTTGCCATTTGTAGTGGAAATGCTGTTCAGGTAGAGGTCTTCACTACAGAAATGATCTATGTAATGTACCTCCTATTACCATCAAACCTCTTAAAAAAAAAAAAAAGAAGAGAGAGACAAACCCTCAAATATTTTCTTCTATTGAAAACAAATAAAAGCCTGTTGCTTCTAGCAATGCTGCAGTCCAGGGCATCATTCAGACCCTGTGTGCTCAGTGCAAATGCCACCAAACTCAGAATTTCAGGAACATGTGGCATCTGAAAGTTGCAAAATTATGGAGACGAATCCCTTCCTCTCCACTTAGAGTTTCCATTATTTTCCCACATTTTGGGGCTTACATTTGAAATTTTGCCTTTCCCCTTCCCCCCCCTTTTTTTTCCTTTAAGGCAGATTAGCACTTTATAAATAAAGATAGGAGAATTAAGAAAATCTTGCAGAAAGATGGGTTTTGTGGTGATAAATTATGCAGCAGCCCTGCCAGTTGTGCGTGTTCATTAACAGCGTGATGCGACGTGTATTTTATTTGATGCCAAACTGCACGAGGAGCCTTTCCTTGCCTGTGCAGCTGATCCACCTCCTCATTAAGCAGCAGGATCTGAACCCTGTGTGTGCCATAACCTGGCGTGGTCCTGGCTGGGTCAGGGGGCTGGACCACAGCTCAATCCTGGCACTGCTGCTGCCGCCTCCAGGGGTTCTTTCTGATCCCTGTGCCCCAGCTGGGCTTGGCTGTGCTGTCATGTACCTCCGTCTACTTACAATAACACAGCCATAAAACTGCAAGATGCCTGCAATCTGTTTGTGATCTCCAGAATATCACCACCTGCATCCTGTGACTAAAAGATGTAAATACTTCCTTCTGTGCAGAGCAGCAAAAACTTTCCCAAGGCTCAATTGCCAAGTGAACAGTTTTAGTTTTGCAAATGTTGTAAAGCCTTTTTTCCCCGGAGAGTGTAGCTTTTGCCCTTTTTTTTTGTTTGTTTGTTTTTCCCTTTTGCTCACTTCTCTTTCCAGGCAGCCCAAGGATTTGCAGAGCCTTGGGAGACCCTGGGTTATGGCTGATCCGGAGGCTCTAGAGCAGATGAGATGCTTTGCAATGAAGCTGTGCACAACACCTGACTTATTCTGTGTTACAGAGGGAGAGAGGGGCTGTTAAATTAGGGATGTGTTTTCCAGTCCACCCAGGTGTCTTCTCCAGCTGTAATGCTCTCTGAATCTGAGGTAGGAAGCTGGTATGAGCTATGAATACATTTATTACTGAACAGTAGCTATGGGATATGTAGAATGTGCCTGCAATAAAAGCATGGACACCTTCCAACTGCTGTTGGCAAAAAGCTTGATTTGGTTGAGATTTATCATAACAAGCCATCTCTGCTGGAGGTGGGCTTTCAAACATGCAGCTTTGTGAGAGGTTTACAAAGGCATTTGCTGTGGAAGAGCAGCGGTCACAGCAGTGGGGCTGAGCCTGTGACAAACACAACTCGTCCTCTCTGGCACCTGCAAAGTGGCCATTTGTGCCTTGCCTTTGCAGTTCTATAATTTCCTGCAAATAATTTTGTCACGGTGCTGTCTGAAGGCACAAACCCCACTCAGAGCTGGGATGTACTGAACACGCTGTCACACCAGAAAAAAAGTGAAATTGAGTTGACACAACACAGTGCATCCATGTGGTGCATCTCATGAGCATTCCAAACCTATCCAGGCTGTGCAAAATATTCAGCACTTTGCCCTCCTGTTTCTGACTGTGATCTTTGCACAGCAATTGGTATTTTGGGGTGGTTGCAGCATCTGATTTATACCCAGGCAGCTTAATCTTCAAAGGGAATTAACACTTCGGTGGCAGCATCATTTACAAGGAATTGCTTGTCTAGAAGATCATCCTTGCTGTAACTAATTAACACGGCATGCTTAAGTGCTTTGTGCAATTGAGGGTGGAGTTCCATTTGCCTCCAGTTGGGTGGGGGGAGCCTGGTGAATTCCCCCTGGAAAGAGGGAGAGCTCCACTGCCCTGCAGCATCATCCGGGGGGTGGCACCAGAGCTTTTGGGGATGGCGGAGCTGCCACAGGGAATCTGGCACCTGTAATTATTCCCTTAAAAAAAAATCTCCCCCGGCTGAGTATTCAGAATATTTAATTAGCTGAAAGCCACGATATCTGTCAATCACGTGTTGCCTCAGATTTTGAGTTTAAAGGGCAGAGTTATTCCTGACGACTTATTATTAAAGGAAATTACTAGTACAGTTGGCTCAGATCTCACTAAGAAACAAGATTATAGATGGGTAATGTTACCATGGAAAGCCAAACACTTTAATCATACCCCAGCATGTAGTAATAGAATTTCGAAAGCCACGCTACCAGAAAACTTAATAAAACCCAGGTGTTAGACAGATACTTGAATATCAGTGAGCACTCGAGGAACTTCTAAATGGTTGGATTTGTCATGGGGCTTCGCAGCTGCAGCAGGGAGTCCTCACGTCTGTCTTGCATGTGTTTGACATGTATGTAAATTGCTGCACAGAGAAAAGAGGAATTAAATCCTAGGTGGAAAAAAACCCAAAAAACCCCAAGCTTTCAGATTTCCCAGCACTAGGAAGCTTGAAACACGGAATAAGTTGGCTTTTACTGTCCCCTGAAACTCAAGACATCACATCATTTGGGATTTTCTCATGTGGGGAAACAATGAGAATGACTCACTTGGACATTTTATTACAGCCACTGGGAATAAAATGTAAATTATATACTTAAAAAATGAAGCTGCTAGAAAGCAAGGAGGTTTAAATAGGGAAGTGGCACATGGCAGTCAGATTTTAAACCAGCTGAAGGTTATGGAGTGGCAATGAGATTAGGAAAGCCAAAGGGAAAGCCCTGGGATGTAATAGAGCTGATGTGTTATGGGTACACTGCAGCAATAATACTAATAATACTAATACTAATAATAATTCTGTTCTGCCTGTTGCCATATGCTTCCCATGATCTCATAATGTTAATAAGATCATAATGAAATGCTGGAAAGTTTTGGTCTCAGCCATGAAACTAGAAGGGGATGCTCTGGTCTTCTCCAGAATGTCATAGGACAGAGGCTCTCAGTGCTGCAGACTGATCATAGTTTCTTCTCATGCAATCAAGTTAGGAATATTTTGAGGCATATTAGGCAGGATTTAGTGCCTGAACTGTGATCAGTGTCAGTAATGAGATAACACCAGTCCTTCCCCTTCCCCTGTCTGTGCATAAAGAACAACTATTATCAAACACGGCAAAGAGGGGAGTTTGCTGCAAGCCAGGAGAACTTTTTGACTCTATTCCTGTGAAGGAAGCCTGATGTCTTACAGATGTGTGCTGGGGATTTCCCTGATGAAATAAGATACTACTCTGCTGTTTGGGAAGACATTTTATGTCCATTTGATTTGGATTAGCGTGTTTCCCAAGCTCCAATTTCTGCACCTCATGAATGTGGGAAACAAAATGCGAGCTGTTGCAAATGGATCAGCACAGAGCCTGGTGTAAAGAAAATATGGACAAGTTCCTTTCAAAGAGTCAGTGTGGTCTGTGAAATTGGATTCACGGCTCGACAATGTGAGCGGATGCATGAAGAGGCCGTGCCTAATCCCAAATGCTCTCAGAGTCAGGGAACAGTCGCTCATGGATTTCAGGCTTTGCAGTCACTCAGCTACAGACTCCCTGATGCCTATTAGTGGTCCAGCTCAATCATCTTCTCATTCACTATGCAGTAATCCCCATTAGGTTAAAGCATAACTCCTCAGCTTTTAGTAGCTCCTTTTACTCCCAGCTTTGGAGGGATACCTTTCTGCCTCCCCAAAGCATCCTGCTCTCTCCCAGGACAGGATTGCTGCCTCCCTCGTGGCGTGTGCCAGTACAGACCACACCACCACCTACAGCCACTCTCATCTCCTCCTCACTTCATTCGGCTTCTGCTTGCAATCATAGAGATGTTCCTGCTACTTAATGCCTTGTGAAAATAATATTCTGTGTCGGGTGCATCCTAAGCTCATGGCTTGCTTGAATGACGAGGAGGATTGTGTGTAAAACATCCAGGTGTGTTCAGAGGGAAAGTTGTGTGGCTGTGGTGAGGGTTGCTGGTGTTTATAAAGCCTCCATCTGTAGCCCTGCTCCAGAAGAGGCTTTGTTAGACACCAGGATCTGATAGAAATTCCTGCCTTGCTGGTACCAACAATGCTTTTGTCAGCTGCTTTACACCTCTCTCTGCCACACTGCCTGTATCCAGTGTTGCTGTGGAAATTCCAGCTGTGCAAGGTGATGCTCTTAAATCTGTAACAAGTTCCTAAGTTGGTAGCATGAGAGTTTCACAGGCAGTTCAAACATTTCTCCTACTGTTTTTCTCTACTTTTTTTCTAACTTTATGCACTTTTGCCTTTCCCATCTTCCTTTCCCTTCTCACTTCTCCCATCTGTTCTCTGAATTATTGAACTGTGGAATTATTGTTAGACAGACTACGTGTCCCTCTCAGGAAAAGGCCTCTGTCCCCTTCCCTTTTGCTTTAAAACCCAGTTTGTGGATTAAACCAACAGGTACAGAAGTGGCCTTGTGTCCCTCTGTGTGAGCATGGAGCAGTTAAACTGCTGCTTCAGGTTAGTCATTTGTTAATAGGTAAATGAAGTAGGTAAGTTTTCTTTTTGACCCCTGAAGATGAGACTAAATAATCTCTCATTACTTAATTGGACACATGTCCAGTTTTAATGATTTATTATGCCTCAGGCACAGCAGAGGAAAAGAAAATACGTGACTGGGGAATACCCAAGCCAAAAGCTGGAGCTCAGCTAAGAAAAGGGTTGTTCTTCTTGGACGTAGCTTTTGAGTTTTAATTATCAACATAATGCTGTCTCAAGGAAATCTTATTTTTTGGCTAATTAGTTAATCCCTGTCTGGTGCTAATGGAAAACTGTGTTTCAGGGTGGTTTGTTGTTACACAGCTGAGGAGTAAGGCAATTAGTAGTAACATACACTAAAGCTGAGTCTCCAAACTTACACAAAACGTTTAACGAGGCAACTGGGAAACATATGATAGGGAGCCAAATGTGCTGCAAGTTGTTTGATGCTGTTAAGCTGAAAATACACGTGGTTTGGAGCATCTCCCTTATCACTGCCCTGTCCCTCCCCTCGGCTGGGTCATGTCTCTGGGGACAGCAGCTGTTGGAATTGGGGTGCTGTGGACAGAGCTCCCTGCCCAGATGTTTCACAGAGCTGTTCTTGCTGCCGGATCCCCAGCAAGGTGAACAGCACTGCTGTAAGTGCTGGATTGCAACATCAATAATTGATTTTTTTCAAGTTCTACTGAGATCTGGGCAGTCAAATCGCTGGCAGCCTGGAAAACCTCAGCAGTGAGGTAGAAGATCTTTTGTCTTGGAGCCTTGTTCTGAACTTGTATGTTTAATTGATGTGTCTGTTATTTCAGCTGGAAGAAGGTGTGTTATCACATAAACACCCTTCAGTCAGGAGTCTTAGGAATTGCTGTAACTCCAGTCTTACACAAATCAGAAGGAACAGGTACTGTGTGGATCTTCACCTACAGCCATCATTCTTTAGGCTGAGCCTCAGGAACACATTTGAGGGCTGTTTCTCTGCACACCAGCTACCCGCCTGAGTGCAGGCTTTGGGCAGAGAAGGGCAGGTTAGGCAGTGCCTTTGGGCACCATTAGTGTGGGCTGGGCTTTAGGTCCAGCTTCATCAAACCTGAGTTTCTTCTGGTGCTGGAGGAAAGCTGTTCCCAAAGTGCTTGGGTTGGAGGGGGGGAATCTCTATCTTCTTGTCTCAAAAATAACTCAGAATTGTTGCACTCTCTTTTCATGAATCACAGAAGGGTTTGGATTGGAAGGGACCTTAAAACTCATCCAGTTCCAACTCCCCTGCCATGGGCTGGGACACCTTCCACTAGCCCAGGTTGCTCCAAGCCCCGTCCAACCTGGCCTTAGACATTTCCAGGGGTGGAGCAGCCACAGCTTCTCTGGGCAATAATTTCCCTATGGTGTGAACTTTCACAGTAGAATAGTCTCTTTTTATTTTAGAGCTCAGGTTAAAAAACAAAGTCCTTACAGCCACTGCCATCTTTCTGCCCAACCTGCACCATATTCCTCAGCTGCCCCCCCCACAGCATTACTCTAAAACTCAAACAGCTCACTGTCTTGAAATAAGTAACACTCCAAAAAGAACTCCCAGCGTGTCTGTCTGGAAAAATGGTTGGCTCCCTAGCAGTAAATGGCAATGTAGTAAATTAGAAAGGCATTTCATAACTTCAAAATTGATCATTTTTTTAAATAAATGTTAATATATTCAAAGGAAATTCTGTGATCCAACTGTGCCAGCCAATGCAAGCATTAAGGCAAAGAGTCAATCAAGACATAATTTTGTGATCATATAATTCAGAATGGCTGTGTATTCTTTCTAACTCACTTATTTTTTATTGCGGTGGCTCTATTATGCATAGCTGTAAAATTCTGTTTATGCCTATTCATTCTTTCTCTTGACCCTTATTTAAAATGTAGTTTTTTACAATTCATTTGAAGCTGACAACATGTCAGACCCTGCAGGTAATAAGAGTGTTAATAGGAAAACACTTTAACCGCAGGCTTTCTCAATGCATTACACATCAGTTGCTAATTGGACTTGGAGAAATTGCTGAAATATCTTATGGAAGTTGGGTGTGCTCCACGGAAACATTCATTTCTCTGGATCTGTGTCAGTGCAATCAATTGCCTGACATCTGGTCCCTTTCCAGCTCCTTAAGCCCAGAATAGCCTCTGCATAGTTTGGGTTTGCAGAGCGCAGCATTAAAAACTGGCTGAAAGGGACAGAAGCGATGCAGGGCACAGCAGGCACCAATTTAGTTTCTTAGCTTGGTTTCCTAAGGAAATGCCACTTGTGGTACCAGCCTGCCAAGGCCCATGCTTGGGAGGGGCTCTACTCTTTGTTCTTGCCTCTTTTGAACCCATTAACACATTTTAACCCTATTTTCTGACAGTAGAGGCTTCAAAGCGATGATAGTCCTACAAATTTAGTGAAAACAGGCAGGAGAGAAGATCCTTTCCAGAGCTTTGGACTATGGAAAGGCAGAGGCATTCCCTCAAATCCTTGCTGAGCAGTGGGGAAGCAGCAGAGGAGGGGGATCCTCTCGCAGGGGTGGGCAGCGAGCAGAAAGCCTCCCCTAAGCTCAGGCTTGAACACAAGCAGGGCCTGCCCTGGCTCTTGCAGAATTGCTTGTTTAGATCAGGAGGAGAAGAGCTGGATTTTTTTTTTTTTTAGCAAGTCACAAGCCTTATTGGTTTTCTTAATTGCTGTAGGACAGCTTTCCCACCCTCTGTTTTATCTTTGCATTCTTTGCCTCGCAGTCAATCCAGAGATACAGCAATGCCAAAGCTTCCGTGTGTCACATTTTAATGTTGCTGCTCTGATGTGCGGGGTTGTATTTCTGGCTGCAGTGGTGTGTGGGAACATCTAATTTTTTCAACAATCCATTGAAGCAGCCCTTTGCAGGGGCTGTTCCAGGCAGTGCTGGCCTTCCTGCTCCTCTCTTGGGTTTATTGTTACTGATAACACACTCCCGAGGCTGCTGCTTGCTTTCATCTTGCCTTTTTACTGCCTTGCTTGTTTTTCTCTTCATCCCATTGTTCTCTAAATAGGTTTTTATGAAACGGTGTCTATCTGCTATGCACGTCTCTTCATTATTAATAATTCATTAATCAATTTAGACCAGAGGACCAAAAAAAAAAGAAAAAAAAGGCACCAAAACCAACAGCTGGAGGTGATCACAGCTCAGCCACAGCAGTGTGCATATTTTGCACCCCAGGCTGCATCAGTTGCTAGTACTACCTGCAGTATTCCTGCCAGAGACAACTAGAGCTCTGTCTTTGTAGATCTGCTTAAGAAACCCCCTCCAAAATTCTTTCTGGCTTTGTGGAAAAATGCTCCCTGGGAAATCAATTGATGTTGAGCGAAAATGGCACCTTATTGCTGGAGCTTGTGTTTGATTCTTGCAGGGATGCAGAGATTGGTGTGTGCTTACCTGAGTCTGCTGGGCAAAGCAATTACAGGTTCATCAAGAATTCAAATTCACCAGCGACTGCACAGTCATTTCATTGAAGCTTCTGGTAATGAAGTCAGAATTGTTTCGATGACATGTAGGAATTAATGCTTAATTCTGAGTGGGAAGCTTGTTTTTAAGGCAATATCATTTGCCAGTTACTTTTCATGCATGTTGGAGAGGGAGGTTTTGGCTTTGCCTCTGTGTGGACCTGAGGGCTTCCCTGGTCTCACTCACTGAAGAATCATAGAATGGTTTGGGATGGAAAGGACCTTAAAAATCATCCAATTCCAACCCCCTGCCATGGGCGCCTTCCCCTATCCCAGGTTGCTCCAAGCCCTGTCCAACCTGGCCTTGCATGCTTCCAGGGATGGGGCAGACACAGCTTCTCAAGTAGCTCTGCCCATGCCAGGGCAGGAGCAGGACACTGGTCTGTGGAGCACCTGGTGGAGAACATCTGGGTGGCATCTGGTGAAGGGGATGAACCACTGCTGTAGTGCCCATACCTAATTGCTCCCCAATAGGTGCTGCCTCCAGGGCTCCCCTGGCAGCTCCTGCAGGGCAGTTTGATGCTGCTCCTTCTCCCCAGGTTTAGTTGTGCACAAGTCCCCTGTCCTGGGCTCACCACTGAATTGGTTTGGTTATTTCACCATAACCAGCTTTGCTCTCCATGCCTCATAGCTTCCTGTGATGATTTCCCTTTCCTTCTGTCCTCCAGACAGAAAATACAAAGATTTGCTCATTTTTTTCTATAACCTTCAGTGGATTCCATGCTAATCCTGCATGCTAAGGCAGTTTAATGCCTTATTAATTATTTTGGAGGCAATCTGGGAACTGTGCATGGCAATGACTGAGCTGCATCTTCAGTGGGCAGTAAGTTCTCAGCACAATGTGTCTGGTCATCACGGAGAGACTTTTCCCTCTAAGCAAAGTTAAAGCCTTTTCTTAATCTGCTTCTGATCTGGAGTTTGCCCCCTCTAATCCTCCTTTCGGGAGGCGCAAAGCAGCACACTGTGAATTAACAGAGCTTGAGCAACCCTCTGGAGGCAGATGAATCCCCAAACACCTAAGATGTTAAAAAGGTTCCCATACTTCATCCAAGCTTCTGCCACTGAGTCACAGGAAGGGATAACATTATGAGTTTGTAATTTATTTCCATATTCTTTAATCATATTTCAGTAGCTGTTTGGTTTATGACCTTTAAAGCCACCTTAAATTTAGATTGATAAATGGGTAGCAAATAAATTTAGCAAAATAAGCAATTTCAGCCTATGGAAGGTCAGCAGAGGGCTGTGCAATCACGGCTTCCATTAATATGTTATATTTCAGTCAAAAGCTTTTAAATGCTGAAGGTTTTTGGTGGGAACACCTATAGCTTTGATGAATGGGTTTCTTCTAATAGCTGAATGGGAAATGAAAATCAAAGTGAGGGGGAAATGCTTTGTTTCTGCAGCAGAGCTGGAGTTCAGCAGCAGTTTTGCTCTGGCACAGGGGCAGGACAGTTGAGTGGGCTTGGTAATGAGCAAATTACATTTCAGCTTGTAATACCATTTGAATAGTCTTGTAAATTAGTTAATTGACAGAGATTATTCATAATAGCTATTATTATTATTGACATGAGGCTCGAGCAGAGGCAAACCACAGGACAGGTAAACTAAATAGGCATCTCTATTAGCAGAGAGAGAGAAGAGAGAGCTCAGTGGTGTCAGCTCTGTTTCCCACCAGCAGCTCTTCCAGCAGATTCAGTCAAGGGGGGCTGGCTGGGAGGGGGATTGCATCTCTTTTAATGGGAAAAGGTTATTAGATTAATTGCTTGCTGTACATTATAGCGATATTCATAATCATGTGCAGGGCTCCCCTTTTTCTAGGGTACAAGAAGTCAAATTAAGGGAGAAAGCAATGCAAAATTTTATGGAAGTGAGATGATCTTTCCTTCATGTTTGAAGTTTTTATGTGGAGTAGAAACTCAGATCTCAAGGCCAGGCTGGATGGGGCCCTGACTGACCTGATCTGGTGAGTGACATCCCTGTCCACAGCATGGATTGAAACTAGATCGTCTTTAAGGTCCCTTCCAAGCTTCTGTGGTTCTTATGATCCATATTCCATGTGAGCTGTATAATTCAATGTGATCTGTCAGAAGAAGCATTGAGGGACAATCATTACAGCAGAGATCGAGGAGATGCATAAAAGCAGCACATTAAAAGCTGAGTTAGAACTTATTTCTGCTTCTCACAAAAGAGTATTTTCACCCCAAGTGAAGTTAAAAGTCCATTGTACAATGTCTTTGGATGCTTTTAAAAGAATGGTATTAAGACAATTACTGCTCCTAAGAGCTGTGGGTCAGATCAGCCTGCATAAAAATCTCTTGGATGGCTCCTGCAAGTCAAAGCTTCCTTAGAGGTGATGTGACTTGGTCTAGTGGAAGGTGTCCCTGTCTGTGGCAGGGGGTTTGGAGCTACACGAGCTTTAAGGTGCCAATCCAAACCATTCTGTGAATCAGTGACTTGAGGGGCTGGGGTTTGCACAGGAGCTGGGATGGCTCTGTGCCCCATGGCAGATGTTGCTGGGGCAGGCTGTGGTTTTCCTGTATGAAATGGTGGACCAGGGTGGCCTCGGTCTGCTCTGCCCTGGCACTGACAGGAGGGGGTCTCACAGCCCCAGCCCCAGGGAGGGGCCAGCAGGGATGTGCCATTGCCCCATTCCTCTGGTGCCACAGGAGGCTCGGGGGCTGCAGCCGCCCCCCAGCACCTAACATTAAAATGCATGACACTTGCAGCAGAGACTGCTGTGTGGGAGCACAGCCACAGCAGGGCTGTGGGGACAGGGTGGCAGGAGTGGGACTGGCTTCCTGGGGAGCTGTGAGGGCTGTGCTGCCAGAGGACCTGTTGTCTTTGGAGCAGCGAGCTGGTTATTAATGCTTGAATTGCCAGTGGTGTTTGCCTCTGATTTAGTATCACTTAAGTAAGTGATGTATGATTTCAATTAGGAAGCAAAGATGCTTACTGCATCTCCATGATATGTTTGGATGGAGAAAAGTGCTTTGCACAGTCTTTCTGTTTCGGGGGAGGTAAATGGAGCACGGGGTGTCTGAGAGTTGCTTGCTGCAAAGTTATTTCAATGTCGGCTGGGAAAGCAAACAGCATCAAGTGCCAAAGTCGATGTAAAGTCACTGGGGTGGCTCAAGGGCTCTCCTGGCACTGGAGACAGGCTGGTGAGTGCCATCAGGGGATGCTTTCTCTTGGGGTGAGTGCTCTCTGTCAGCTGGAAGGAGAGCAGTGCTGTTGGCCCTGTGCTGCCGACACCCAGCAGAGCTGCTTTTAGGGTTGTAAGATCCTGTGGCCTTGTGGGAAAATGAGAGATTTGTCCTTTTTGCTGCTCTTCATTGTGACTGAAGGCATTCACACAGGCTCTCCAGAGAAACTGTGGATATCCCACCCCTGGGAATGTCCAAGGCCAGGTTGGACATGGCTTGGAGCAGCCTGGGCTAGTGGGAGGTGTCCCTGCCCGTGGCAGGCAGTGGAACGAGATGGTCTTTAAGGTCCCTTCCAACACAAACCATTGTATGATTCTGTGATCCTGTGATTCTGAGAACACCAACTGAGAACAGAGAGGGCTAAGAATCAGATAAATATCAGAGTATCTCTGATACAATAAATTTTAGAATTGCACATGAGAAAATGTCCGGTGCCAAGAACAGCCAAAGCCAGGATCTGTGAAGGTGTGTTTTTCACACTGCCCAGCATTCCTGCTTGGGTCAGCTGGAGCCCTGCATTCTCCAGGTAGTTGGGCTCCAGCTGTAAAACACACAAGGTACAGAGTGTGTGTGGGGGTGGGTTTGGGTACCAGAGGAATGCTGGAATTGGTGGGAAAGTGGGGTTCAGTGGCTGACACACAGGTCTCCTCAGGCTCTCCATGTGAATATTGCAATGACACTGTGTTTCTTAGCAGATGATCCGATACCAGTACTATTATCCTTATAAAATAAATGCCAATGGTGATTTAAAATGTTGTTTTCAGAACCTTGTTGCTGCTATCTCTCCTGGTGAGAGATGTTCCCATGTTTCAGCCAAATGAACTTTCAGACTGCTGAGCTAAACAGGAGAGAGATAATTTTCCTTTAAAACAACGTGGTGAAGTGCTTATAAACGAATGAGAGTTGCCTTGTGCTGATTAGAGGAGTAGTTGGGAAGCCCCTGTAAAGCAATAGCAGAGATGACTTAATTGCTCAGCATGTGATGCATCACCGATTGCACTGGTGTTGTTTTCCTAGCAGATTCCATCTGATCTGCAGGCAGAGCAGATTTCCTGGGAGAGGCAAACCCCGGGCTCAGTGCTTTCCTGTGCTAGCTGGGAGCCTGCCTGTCTCAGTAAGAAGACAGAACTCTTTCCTGGAGCTGGAGTGACTGGAGGTGCTGGGCAGTGGATGCTGTGCTGATGGCTGGAGTAGCCTCCTGGAGGGCTTTTCCAACTTAATGATTCTATGATCTTCTGAAAACCAGCATCCTTCCTCTCCTTCTGCTTCCTACCTTGTCTGTGACCGATCCTGCTTTACCTCCTGCTTTCCAGCCTTTTCCTGCATTACTCCAGCATCCTCACTCCAACTTCAGGAAGGGTTTTCCCCTTAATCAAATGTGATTTATTTACATGGTGCTGAACTTCAAAAGGCTTGAGAGCTGAGCCCATACCAACAGCCAGGATCGGCTCCTGAGCAGGATTCCCATCCTTAGCCAAGGGATCCTTCAGGTCTGGATTCCCACAAGCCTCATTTTCAAGCTGAAGGTGAGGATGACAGCCAAGCTCTTCAGATTCATGCACTATTCATGCAGTCCTCTAGGCTCCAGTGAAGCCCTTATAAGATAATAAGAAATTAATGAAACGTGGCAGTCTACACCTCCACTCCAGTTTTCATCCAGGGATCTCTGCATTTCACTAATATTTATTAACTGAGTCTTGTGATAGTCCAGTGGGGTCTGGGATTCATTTTAGATCCGAGGGACTTTCTCTGTGCAGGGAGTCCATGGCAGGGTTGGGCTAAAACCTAAACTCCTGCTTCCACCTACCAATTGCTTTGGGGCTCCAGGTGGGACAACAGGCTGACCCAAAGAATGCCCTCACTGAGGAAGCAGAGCCCTCACTGTCCTGAAAAGGTGTGCTAAAGATCATCCCTGCCATGACTGATGTGGGTGCAGATCTGCCACCTATTGTTGTAGCAATGAATGGGAAGGAAAAGATCCCTAATTTTTCAGGTTATTGAGTTTGTCTGTGTAGCCCACAGATAGGAGGCAGTTAACATTCTGTGTTTGCTTCAGAAATGAGAGTAATCCAAACCCACAGGCTGAGTCCCTTTCACAGAGATTTCATATTATTTGTTGCGTTCCTTTTTTATTTTTTTAAAATACATAGAACAATTTATATTTGAAAATTACATTTATATTCCTTCTCTTTCTTTACTTTTACTCTTTACACCTTCTGTACTTGAACCAATTTAATTTAAAACTGGTTCTTTAGATCTGTGATATAAGGAAGCAAATATCTTTTACACATAGGTAGTGGCATCTGTGCAGAGGCAGGGATGTTGAAAACTGCCTGAGTGAGCACTCCAGAGGTGCTGACCCTCTTTCATGTGGTGGTGGACACCAGTTGCTGAAAGAGCCTCCTCACAGGCAGCTGTGAGACAACGTGCCTCTACCTCTCAATATCTGATCCAGACCCCTAATAATCAACAAGTGTCTCAGTCCCAGAAACCCCAAGGTTTGATATTCTTTGTAATGTTTCCTCCTCTTTTTCATTATAAACTTCATTTCAGTAGATTGTCTGCACCTTCAGCTAAAATCCTTGGGAAGAACCTCATCCCAGTTAAACTAAGATTGGTGTAATTTCTTTCCTTCTCCTCCTAAAATTAGATTCCCTATATGTTATGTACAGTTGTTTACTGTCATCCTGCTGCAATAAAGACAAGAACTTTGTGGCTTTTCTGCAAAAATCAGTTGCTAACTTGTCGTGACATGCCCTTGCAGGACTCTGTGTGGCAGCACAGGGGTGCTCCTCACTCGGAGTGCCGAAAGCCGGGAATGATTTACATCCTCAGTGTGTCATTCCCACCGAGGTTCCTTTTGTGAAAATCACTGCTTGTAACAGCTGCTCCCAGAGGTTGTTTCTGCAGTTTTTTGAGTTTCTTGCAGCATCTCCTCCTCTTCTGTCGGTTTCTTCTGGGGGAGAATAAACCTCTGGGGAATTTACGGTGACATTGAGCTATTCCTCTTTTCCAGAGCAAGGTGAGTCCCCATGATCAAAGCAAGTGGTGACAGTGACAGATACAGCCTGGCTGCACCTCTCCTTTCGTAGCCCCAGGGCTCTGGCATCGATACACCTTGTTGTTTCACAAACACGCAGAAGAAAGAAAGACTTTCGAAGCCTAACGGGGATGTGCACCTGAAATCTGGAGTTACTGTAAAATCACTCTTTCAAAGGAGAGCAGAAAGTGAGGGAAGAAGGTGTCTTGAGCAAAAACCGAGAGCTGCTGAGGGGTAGGAGCAAGCCAAGCCCCCCATCCTGGGGTATGTTCATCCTTCAGCTCAGGAGGTTTGTGACACTGCAGTGTCTCAGCTGCACATCTGAGGTGCTCATGGAGAGCCAGGGCTGGCTCCCCCATTCCCTGCTGCAGAGCAGAGAGGGGCTCTTTAGGGCACAATTCCACACAGATTCAAGTCACTTGGTACCGTGTGTGTCACCAAGGATGCAGAGAGGGATATCTCACCTGACAGGGTGCTCTGCCTCTGCACCTCCATGGCTGAGAAAAGGATAATTTATTTAAATTTATGATGCCTAACGGGCTTATCTAACTACAGTTAAAATAACTTGATGAATTACTTGTGTGATATTTGGAATCATGATTGTGAGAACAAATTAGCTCTCTGAGAACTGGAGACTGATATTGCACGTTAATAGCATATAGAGGGAGGCTGGGGGCTGGGTGAGGAGGGGGCTGGCTCTGAGCATACAAATGGGCTGTTTCCAGGTTAGAAATGCTCTTCTCAGGCAGTGGTTGTGTGGAGAGTCCCAGGGCTGGATGGTCAGGTGGGTTCACAGAAGCAGGAGCCTGTGCTGCACTGATGGATTCTGTGCCTGGGGCTCAGGGCACTCAGGAGGGCTCAGCTGGAGGAGTGGAGGACCATGTCCCATGTCCATCCCATTCCCAAGGAGGATTTGATGAGCTGAAGAGGATAAGGACTGAGGAGCTGGAGGACCATGTCCCAGCCAAATGCTTGCCCATCCCATGGAGAATTTCTACTTTTAAAATGCCTCCAAACCCAGTCTGACCATTGCCAGCTTCACTTGTGCAAGTAATCCCAGCAAAGACCTTTTGATTCTAGAGAGTTTCCTTTTAAAGATACAGTGGTGCCCTGGGTCACTGGTATTTAGCAGTGTGGTACTTTCCCTTTCTTCTTTAAAAAGTTAGATAATGTGGTGGATGTGTAAAGAAAGCCTTCTCATCACCTGGATATCATCCAGCAGGCATGGCTCTACATATAAATCAGTTCTTGCAGCACCAAGGAACTGGAAAATATTTAAGGGCTCAGGATTGCATTGGCCCTGAGGATTTGCCAGACGGTTTGGTGTGCCATCAGATAAGGATGATATAATACAAACAGGGCACGACTTGGATAATTAGGGGCTATATGTGAAGTGACATGATTGCTTGATTAAGATAATAGTTGAAGCATGTGGAGAAGGAAATTATAATTCATATATTGCTGATTGTCAGGTTTATTTTAAGGACATAATTTGAAGATTGTCAAAATCAGAGAGATCCCAAGCAAAAGAAAGTCACTGAGAGAAAAAAAGAGGAATTGCTGCTGAACAATAAATGTCTGAGGCTGGGCAGGAGATGGGCAGCAAAGGCTGGAGAAACCACAGGCAAGAGCTCCTGTTCTTGGAAAAGAACAGAACCAGGAGCCAAACACCTGCTGGGGTCTGGAAGGGCACTGGATGTATCTGCCTCATCCTGCAGGGGGAGGTGCTGCCTGAGCTCAGCTGGATGCATGGAAGCTCCTGTGCTCGCTCTTCCAGCCACCCAGCCCCTGTGTGGGGATGCCAGGGCATGGCCTGGGCCAGCCAGTCCCTGTGCTTGCCTTTGGGCACTGCACGGTGCCACCACCCTCAGCTGTGGCAGCTCTCTGGGAGGGGCTTTGCTGTGGCATCTGGGAGGGAAGGATGGTGTTGCAATTCAGACCAACACACCCTGAGTGGCTGTAACTGCACCAGCCTGTGGCATCTGGGATGCTTTGGTGATTGGTGATGGTGGGGCACTGCTGGGTGAGGGGACACTGGGGAAGGGGACATGGTGGGCGAGGTGCTGGCATGGCCCAGAGCCACCTGGCATTTGGGCATCTGTGTCCCCAGTGTCAGGGGCATGTGAGGACTTTCTTCCAGGCAGTCAGTTTTGTGCCTGCATTGCTGATTTGTTCATCTGCAGTGTCTTTAATATGATTAATGTAGAGGGGTTTGCAAACTGATCAAGACAGACCTGGTCTGCCTGTAATTTCAGCTAAATTACAGTGATGTTCAATTTCAAGCCTACCTTTGATATGGTAATAGAAAAAGCTAATTTAGCATATTGCACAGACCTCAGGTAAAGTGGAGGTGATACTGAATATTGATCAGATCCATACACAGGTAGCAATATTGGGGATAGTGATAAATATTTTTGTAGAGTCTGAGTAGATTTATGTTGTTATCCTTCTGCAAGCTTGTACCTTAACTCCTAATACCTTTAATTGGAGCTGTTCAGGGCAGGCTTTCAGTTTGCTTCCATTGTGTTCCCATTATCAATCAAAAGTTTATTTGCTTCTCTGGTTGATGTGTGGGAAATAACGATATGGCCTGTAAGTTCCTGACTTGCACAGCCACCATCAAAATGCCATGGTGAGTGAAACTACCCATGTGTTATGACCTTGATGCACAATTTAAATAGATGATTTTTTTGAGCCAAATAAAACCTTTCACATTAGGCAGTAGATGAGCCACTTGTATATGCTGCAAATACAGCTCCCCCCTTTTCTAATTAATAATAGAAAGTAGTGGTGGGATAGATTTATGCTTGTCAGCAGAGCAGTTACCTGTCATGCTGCTGATGAGTCAATGGCTTGTTGTATCATAAGTGCCAATAATACCCAGATCTGGGCTGGGCACTAAGCTGTGATGTGGCAATTTAGTTTTCACACACCATTTAGTTATGCTTTTATTTCAGATTAATCTCTGTTTTTTTCCTCTTTTTATTTCAGCTCTATTGCAATAGGCTCAAAAGTGACCCAGGTCACAGTGTGAGAATTTGCTGTCACAGGCTGAGCTTCAGCTGGGACTGGCCCTGTGGGTTTTGGAGAGAAGGATGGTTGGCAGAGCCAGAGAAGCAACCAGGAACAACAGGAGCAAACTAAGAACCACAGTCAGAGGTGACAGGGATCCTACAAGCAATAGGGGAACACCACCACAGGTAACAGGTTGCACTTGCCTTTCCACAGCAGTATCCAAGAATTCAAATGAACTGCAGCTGTCTGTTCCCAATGTGTTTTTTAGAAGAAGGGTAATGTGAGGGCTCTTAGGCTGATACTGCACCACCAGAGGGCTATTGCTGCTCCTTGTGATTCCAGGTGGGATTTGAGATGGGTCTCGGGGTGCAGGAAGGTCAGACCTTGAGAACCTGTGCCTGAAAAGTAGGCGAAAATGGGTATGCCTTCAGCAGAGTGGAGGGCCCTCTGCCCGAGACCTCTTCTCTCTATTTTCTCTCTCATGGTGATAAGATAGAGAATTCACAAGGAGTCTTTATTTCTGCTGTCCCAAATCTCAAAAGTTTTTAAAAAAGTAATTCTGAATCTTCTTCGTGCTTGTGACTACACAAAGGAAAAATTATAGTCCAGCTGGAGCAGGGGTGGGAAATTCATTGAAAAATGCAACATCTTTTAGATCTAACTGTAGACTGTTTGGATGGAGGAGGAGGATGGAAAATTGAGTACTGAAAAAGGAAATCTTGTGTATGTGCAGGTGACTGCTAATGCTGCCATACCTTGCCTGCTCCTCTGAAATATTAATGATTTACTCTATGTATCATGGCAGCAGATGTCACTGGAGATAGTTCTGACCATTTCTTTATCTTGATGCTGGAGCAAACAACCTGTTTGGGCAGATGTGCCACAGCCCATGCCCAGCTCTCTGCAGAGGGACCTTCACCCTCAGCAGCAACCAGGAGATTCTGATGTTTTCCCACCTCGTACTCCTGTCTGGCAGCATCAGCTCTGGAGTGCAGAGTCTCCAAGAGGTGCAGTGTTTGTGGCCCAGCTGTGCTCCAGCAGCACTATGAGGAAATACAGGTGCCTTGCCCAGATGAAAGCCCCAAACAGTGTTAATGCCAACCTCAGCCAGCAAGAAGCCTGCAGAGCCCCTGAGCTTGGTCTGGGCAGAATGGCACCAACAGTCAGCCTGGAGAAGAGAAGTCTCCAAGGAGATCCTGTAACAGCCTTCTAGTGCTCAAGGGGGCATGTAGGCAGGCTGGAGAGGAACTTTTAGCAAGGGCATGAAGTGATAGGAAAAGGGGGGATGGCTTTAAGCTGAAAGAGGGTAGATTTAATCTGGATATTGGGAAGAAATTCTTCCCTGTGAGGGTGGGCAGGCCCTGGCACAGGTTGGGCAGAGAAGCTGTGGCTGCCCCATCCCTGGGAGTGTCCAAGGCCAGGTTGGAGGGGGCTTGGAGCAACCTGGGACAGTGGAAGATGTCTCTGTCTGTGGCAGGGGAGGGGTGGCAAAAGATGGTCTGTAAGGTTCCCTCCAACCCAAAAGCATTGCTAGGATGCTGTGACTGTCCTTGTTTACTGGGTGGGGAATTGAAGTGCAGGAAAAAGCACGCAGGTGTCTGAAAATACCCTCAGATTGGTAAGGCAAGGCAGGTCCTGCTTTGTTCTGAGTACCAGACTGTCCTTCCCTTGGGCACTGTGCTAAAATTGTGTCATGGACCCAACACACCTTATGCTGAGTCTGTTCTACTTGAGCTCAGGGAAACTGAGCTTGACTTGCCTGTGGCCAGTTAGGTCTGGTTTATAGTTCCACTACCCATCACCCTTTTATGTTCTTTGTTCATATACATAAGATAATAAGGCTGAAAGACGAAAATGGGTATGCTGATAGGGAATATATAAGGAGAGCAGATGATGCTAAGTAACGACCATTAAACTGTGCAATAAATCCTTGGTGATGGTGCAAAACCTTTGCATCTGCTCACAAGGTAGAATTATTTCATTGCTTGCAGGCCCCATACACGGAGATATAAGTCAGTGCATCAGCATCTTCAGGGACACATCCATAATAAAGATAATACTAATTTTCATAGCAATGTTTTTTTCCTGACAGGCAAAGGTAATTAAGTGGTTAAAGAAGAACTCAGTTTGCTACCTAATGTAAAAAATAACTCATGCATTTTATGTCTCAGAGTCTTCTAACTTCAACCAGTGTCAGGCCACATTGGCTTTGCATTTACTGTAACAACCTTTCAGACGATATGAGACAGAGCATGCTAAGTGTGGGGTTTCTAATCACTTTTCTTTTGTCTCTGATGTCCTGGCTATCCACAGACCTCAAGCATGATCAGATCATGGCTCTGAACTAAATAGACTTAATGTTGAAATAAAAGAATGGATCCAAAATGAGGTGGAACTAACAAATGAAAATAATAAGGAAATTAAATGCCAGTAATTGAAAAGGTTCCTAATGTCTTAGATGCAGTACAATAATTCACCTTTATGGTTTACCCAGCCTTGACATCACTTATTTGCTTTTGAAAAGTTTTGTAAAGGTATATAGATTGATGTAAGTGCTGTATTCTCTCCACCTACTCTACCTCAACTAATTGAAAAGCTGTTGCAGAGAGGAAATTGGGTTGGTGTTGGGAGTTTTTGCTCATGCTCTGATCTTCAGGAAGCTGTGGAAAATCTCCAGAAAATTAATTGTTTAGACTTGAAAGCGCTCCATTAAACTGAGGTAATGGGCAAATCCAGCATTCCTCAACAGTGAGCTCAGGTTTCTTCCAAATCTTCCTACACTGATCATCATTTCTGCACCATCCAATCCTGGCTTTTCTAAGTTTGCATAGCAAATATTGCCAAATTAGCTCTGCAGTGGATGAGGCACCATGGCAGAGGCAGGTCCATGTTCAATTACAGTAAGTTTTGCACTGATTTAAAAGAGATCATTGTCCTGGGGCAGTGGAGTTCCCACCCCCCAGCACTGGGCTTGTTAAAGATCCCCAGAGGAATAAACACACATGTTGAATCTTAATTTTTAATGTTGTTTATGTTTGTGTGTGTAAAAGGAAAGGTTGTTTTCTGGCCAGACTGCTGTGAACACCCTCCCTCTGAGGACCACAGCCCTCCTGTGCTGCAGGAGCAGTCCTGTGCTCTGCAACACTGCTGACATTGCATCAGGGAATCATCATGGATTATTTGGGGCTGGAAGGCACCTTAAAGATCATCTTATCCAGTGGCACCCCCTGCCATGGGCAGGGATGCCTCCCACCAGTCCAGGTTGCTCCAAGCCCTGTCCAACCTGCCCTTGGACACTCCAGGGCTGGGGCAGCCACAGCTTCTCTGGGCACCCTGTGCCAGGGCCTGCCCACCCTCCCAGCCAACAATTCCTGCCCAATATCCCATCTATCCCTGCCCTCTGGCAGTGGGAAGCCATTCCCTGTGTCCTGTCCCTCCATGCCTTGTCCCCAGTCCCTTCCCAGCTCTCCTGGAGTCCCTTTAGGCCCTGCAAGGGTCTCTCAGGTCTCCCTGGAACTTTCTCTCCTCCAGGTGAGCCCCCCCAGCTCTCCCAGCCTATCCCAAGGTTTCATATCCCTGCAGACCTGCAGTGCCTTCCAAGTGCAGGGAATTATTTTCTTTCCTTTCCTTTTTATGCTTTTCCTTTTAAGGGTGTATTAGTGGCAGAGGAGCTTGTAGAAATAAAGGCTTTCCACAAAAAGGCTACAACTTGATACCAGGGAGGGCTAAATGAGACCTTGAAATTACAGCCTGCAATATATGACTCAGTCCTGCTCATGGATACTCCAGGCATTAATTTCTGAATACTCTCTGCTTTAGGAGGTAATTTTTGTGAAAAGCCTGGAGAAGCTGGTGCATTTCCCCATATTTTATAATGAAGTATGGCAGGTTTTAGAGAGATGAAGGACTTTGCAAAGGTGCAGCAGCCTGACACCAGGATTCATTTTGAGCATGAGCTGGTTCCTATTTTATCTAAGCCTGATTCCGTCATCCTTGGAAAGGAGGGTGCTTGCTTTTGATGGTGAATCTTGTTATAAGTACTTATTTGGCATGCCAGTGAATAAGAAAAGCCATCATGATTTGACATGTGAAATGTGAAGTCTCAATTACTTTTATGTTGTTTTCCCTTCTGTAGATCGGGAGCGAAAAATATATTTTAATTAAAAAGTGAAATATGATATCCAGATCTCAGCATGCCTCGTGGAGAACAATCTGAATTTTGGAGTGCTTCCTAAGTCTTGGAGCAGAGCTTGTGCTGCACTTCACAGGCAAGGGCAGCAGCCGTGGCTGATAACACTGACTGATTTATTTGGCCATTATCTAACAGTTTCTTTACTTACTTTAAGGGAAAAGGAGGCTGCAAAGGCATGCTGCATATTCAGAGAGCTGGTATGGTAGCCTTCCTCTGCGTATTTTATATTTTGATTCCTTTTTCCTTGCAGGCCTATTTTTTTAAACAAATGAGTTATTAGAGTGTTTTCTACCTTCCTTCATCACCTCCTGCCCAACTCCTGAATCCCTTGACCAGCCTCCCCTGAATCTGGTCACGAGATGAAGGGTCAGAGATATTAAATCTCTGAAAGTGCTGCACCAATCAGCTGTGAGGGAAAACTTGGCTCAGGTAAAACCATGGATAAATCAGTTTTTATGCCTTTTTTGCTGATAATATGTGGGTTATTAGCTGCCATCTAAGAGGGACTGGCTGCAGCAAATGCAGCAAACCAAAGCAGACCCAAACCCCTCTGAACATGTTGTGGTGCTAATATTGTGTTGGCAAAGTGGCTGCCGCTGGATTAGGGAGTTGAGGCTGCTTTTAATTGGGTTAAGGGATCCAGGAGTGAATAAACTGGGTCTTCCTACATTAGCCCTTTTGACACACTGAGTCAGGGTAGAGCTCGTAATAATTGTTTATTTAATATTTAATTTATGTCACTAATCATCTCTACTTGCAAGGAACTGATTATATTTAAACCCTAAGAAGTCAATGGGTATTTTATTACCAATTTGATTAGGGCCAGCATTTTATTCCTCGCCATCTAAATCTCCATGTTTGAGTAGGAGAGCTCATTACTCTAAACATGAGAGCAATGGGTGAACCTTCCCAGGCACACCATCTATTATTATATTTAGTGCTGGGGTAGGTGCAGTCCTAGAAGGACTCTTCAAATAAACATCATTAAGCATGACAGTGATAATGGAATGTGCACTGTGAAATTATCTAATTACTGACACTTCGAGTCTGTATCAACAATTTGTTTTGAAATAGAATATAATTAAATTCTTTTGCTCCAAGTATATCCCAAAGAGTGATGAACTTTCAGACTTTCCCAACAAAGAGTGAACAAAAGGTGCCATGTAAGGGTGAGTCTGAACATTTGGAGGGTAATATTCTTGCAGAAAATGTTTGTCATGGCTACCATCCCTGGACCTGTTTGCTGGGTTCTATTAAAACCTGTTGATGGTTATGGAAATGAAAGGGATGTTCCCAAAGGAAAGGGAGAAAATGAGAGTAGGAACAGATGCTACAGCACCCCAGAATGCTTTACTGTTGGCTCTGAAGGTACCCAGAGCCTGATTTGAACGGTAATTGCTTTATTTGGTCATAGCTTTGAAAAGTAATGTAGCAACAGGAGCAGATGCATCTAATCTGTTATTTGGAATAAGAATGATCATGATGTTTCTCAGGGTGGAAGGTCATCATTGCAATTTGTTGATACAGGCTGCGAAACAGAAATATGAGTTAGGGTGTGAAGCAATAATTAGAGTTAACTGGTGTCCTGGTCTTGGCTGGGACAGAGTTAATTTTCCTCCAGATGAAACCAGGACAGCTGGACACCTGGAAAGGTGTTTGATCCAAATCTGATAGTTTTGGTGAGTGGGTGAGTATTGCAGGTTGTGCTTTGCAGAGGTGGAAGCCCCGAGGAGGTGGTAGGGAGGGTGCCCACACTGCTGCAGATGGAGCAGGGCAGGGAGGAAGGGGCACCCAAAGGAGGGCTGGGAACTCACCCCCTGTGCCCTGGGGGCTCTGTGGGGTGCTGGCTGACACCGGGGGCTCTGGGGGGAGGTCTGTCTCTGTGTGCTCCCAGGGACACCCTCCCTGGCAGGCACAAAGTGCTGTGACCTCTCCTGGCTCATGGCAAAGCGTGGCATTGGCTTTGCTGAGTCCCCAGTGGGGAGAGAGACTCTACAGATACTTCAAGGGAAACCTTTCCCAGCCCTAGCACATGCACCCTTGTCAAGAGTAAGAGTAAAATTCAGGAGTGAAAAGATGTCAAAGGGAAGAAAAAATGTGTTCCAGATCACACTTGCTCGTAGCTTGCTAGAGCTCCTCCCCATTAACAGGAAATCTAGGTTGCATGCATTTAAAAAAACCAAACAAACATTGCTTTTCATCTCCTAGCAAAAAAACCTTGGGAGTAGTGTTCTCTTCCCATCATTTTTTGGAATTAATTAAAAGACATACAACCCAGCAGTATAACCCAGCCAAGAATGTCATCTCTCCAGTCTCACAGCCCTTAATAAAAGGCAGCGGCACCGTTTGTGACCATCTGATGTTTACGGCTGCTGCCTCTGAAGTTCATTGTGTTTCAGTGCCCACCTTGGCTCCTCTCCATTCTTGCTTTAACCTCAATGACTTTGGCAGAGTTATTCCAGTGCTGAACTTCACCTACTTTGCCTGCCTCAGAATATGAAATCTGCTGCTGGCTTATCAAATATGAAACTGTGCCCAACTGGGCAAGCTCATGCTAATGGGATCGATACAGCGAGAGAGATCTCACAACCTCGCTGCACTTTTTACAATTTACTTTGTTCGTCACCCATTAATTCTTATATTGATTTTGCTATAAAGCACAAACTGCATTCCTATCACAGCCAGAGAAAAAAGCACATTGATTATATTGGAACAAGGCATGTTGTAAAAATGAAATGCCTAAAACATTTAAATGTAGTAAGCTCTGCTAAAGTCCATAAATCACGTTGTTTAATGCTGTGAATGAACAGTGCTGCCTTAAACAAGGGAAAAATATGGCACCATAAAACAATTTTGACACAAAGTAAGAGTGTCTGTTTCTCTGTACCTGCCATTCTCGAAACACTATCAATAATGGTTACGGCTGTTTGCAGGTGGGAGGGGGGAAATGCTCTCAATATCCCCTTTAGAAAGTTCCTTCAAAGTCACTTTGGAAAATTGACAACAGCGGTGGTTCACCTGGCTATAAATAAAGCCCGATTATTACCATGTCCTGTTTACTTTTATCATTCACTCATCAAAAACTTTTTGATGCATCATTACTAATGATCGTTTCGGGAGCCAAAGTCGAGCCATGTGCTCGACTGTTATTGATGGGGAGGGGCCACAGCTGCTTCCCATGCCCTGGCTGACCACACAGCCTGCTGAAGAGCATGGACGTGATTCCACCTGCTTAGAGGGACGGTGGTTCAAAGGGAATTCAGCTTCCTGCAGCACTCAGTTTAACCCTGAGTGGAGAAGACTGCTGCTGAGGTACAGTTCTGCACTGTGACAGTGAAGAGTGGAAAAGGAGAATCTCATGGGGATTATGAAATAGGTGCTCTTTATCACCAAAGTTATGGTTGCAGAAATCCATTCTAGTTGAGATTTCCACAGTGTTTGAGTCCTGGATTCACCAAGCCCAGCACAAGCCCAGGAAAGTAATTTTGGAGAGCCTGTGACAACAGCCAGGCAGGGATGGATTTGAGTCCCGCAGGAAACAAAGGGAGGACAGGAGTAAGAAGGATTGGCAGTGGTCTGAACAGCTTAAACACCCAGGCTGTTTCCAAGGTTTTCAGGATCCATGGAAATAGATTTATTAGGGAGGAAAAGAGAGGAAGGCAGGAAGAAAGAAAAAAGGAGGGTGATTAAGACGGGTATTGTGCATTGGCTTAACTTTTAAGCTGGTCAGAGCAGGGGCTTTGGCTTTGTGCTCGGTGCTGTGTCTGTGCATGGCACTGCCACATCAGCCCTTGTGCCAGGTTTTCTGGAATGAGCTTGGGAAGAGGGAGAAGAGGAATTAACATATCTTGGATTAGAGATCACAGAACAGGGATGGGACTGTTTGCTGCCTAAACCTTGGATGGGTGCTTTTGTTTAGTTCTTGTTTCATCTTGTTTGATACATTTACCTTTTTGATTCAACTGTTCTGGTCTGTTTTTCTCACATGTGGATCGGAGCAGCTGCTGCAGAGTCTAGGATGGCTCTGCCAAACTTTATCTGTCAGCTAAAGCCTCCCTGCTTCCAGCTACATCACTCTAAAACCCAGCAAAACTCAAATGGCTGTAAACTTTACCCAGCAAGAGGAGAGTTTGTCCAGTTCCTCTGGAAAGGAGAAAAGCAGAGGATTTGTTTTAGGGGATGTGAAAATTCACTAAAGCTGCTGAGACTCTTTCCACACATGGGCTCCCCCAGGACAAAGGTGGTGGAAGAGAAGCCCCAGGACAGGCTGTAGCACCAAACAAGTGCTGGGGGAAGCCAGATCACCCAGAAGATATGCTGGGTAGAGATCCTGTCTTGGGGGAAGGGAATGTTATCTGTAGGAAGGTGGCAGATGTGAGACTGACTTTGCTCAGCAGGAAATCTGCAGCTGCAAAATTCCACTTAATTCCTGGGTGCCTCATTATTTGAATTCATTAGCACCCATTTCTTCCTGCATGGCTGTCAGTCATCCCTCCTTTAAAGTTATAATGTGGTTTTCTGATGGGAGGTTGCTCTTGTCCCTCGAGTCAGCCCTGGTTTTCCAAGTTCTTTGGGAAACTGCACCACTGACAGAGCACACTTGGTCTGTTTTTCTCCATGGGTTTGCAGGACAATAGGAATCTTCCTTGCCTACCTCCACCCTCTCTTTTCCTCCCAGTAATGGGGGAAAACAACAGAATGAGTTTGATGTTGAAAACCTGGTGAGATATGGTTTCCTGTTCCTGCAAGAGGGAACTCTGTGAGGACTATACTTTTCTAAAAGGTCACCTCTAAGGCTTGTCTAAATTAATGATTAAAGTAAATTATCTCAGATCTCTCATCAAGGAAGGCTCTATTTTTCCAGCTTGAAGCTCTTAATTTTTTATGGCAAGGATCAATCCTGTAAGATCCTCACAAATTTATTTGGGGCATTTTGTCCTGATAACTCCTTTGGTCCGTGGCTGCAAAGCCCTCCTGACCTGTGTGTGGGAGGGGCTGGTCCCCAGCAAAACACTTGTGGAAACACAGAAAAGCCAAGGATCTGGGGAGGGAAACAATAAAGGAAAGAGCCTCATTTATTTTTGATAAGTGCTAAGCCCATCTAGGTGTCATGCTTTGCCTGCAGGCAGCGTGTCCAGGAGGGCAGGTTGCTGTGACAGATGGACAGGAGCTGGAGCTGCTCAGAGAAGAGGCTTTAGATGGGTAATTTGGTGCAAGTTGCTGGAGCTTTCACAAAGTCACAGGTGTAAGAAATTAGAGACAATCATCCTGCAAACAGTGGGTAGCTGAAAGCCTGGACTAGGCTGTTATAAGGCTCTGCTCCAAACCCAGCTGTTGTCACTCTGGGGTGATTGCTTCCTCCCTGATACCATTGCTGGAACACCTGAGAGTGACCAAGCCAGGAAATGGGGTTTATGGGGCGCTCTGTGGGATCAAACAGGGGCTCTGCCTGAGGCCAACAAGCAGAGCTACAAAGGGGCAAGTTCAAATACCAGTCCCTAAACTTTCCTCTTCTCTTTTGTGGAGGTTTTCCACGAGCAGCTCCTGCTGCCCTCTTCCCTTGCAACTCCTCTGCAGCACCCTGAGCTGCTGCAGGAGGTTAATGCTGGGGCCGGGCAGAGCTGGGGGGGCTCTGCTCACACAGGTGGAGGCACTCAGTGCCGTTTTCCGTTACAGCTAATTAACACACCTGACTCATATTTACCTAACGAGGTTAATTACCCACCCCCAAACCCACATGACCTGTGGGTGCTCAGGCATTTCTTCTGGAGCTGGGGAAGGTGCTTTACTGCTGCTTTCTTTGGAGCCTGAGGGGGACTGTCCTGGGACAGCAAAAGCAGAACTGGAAGCCTGCAGAACAACGATCTGGAGCTGGGTAAGTCCCATGGATTTTCTTGGTTTTGAGCTGAGTTTTGAGGTGCTGTGGTGCAATGCCACCAGCCAGGGGTGGAAGTGCTGTGACCTGCCTGGTTTGGTGGGTTTTCTGGTGTAGGACTTTTTTGGGCTTGTTTGCTGTCTTCTGAAGTATTGTAGATTAGTGTCCTGGCTGGGTTGAAGCAGTTTCTTGCACTTAACAGATGCTGTGGAGAGGGTAATGTGGCCCAGTTCTGAGGTGCTTTAGACACCTGGTTACTGAACAGGTCTTGGTTTAGCTCCAGGCAGGTTCTCCGTTAAGCAAGTTGTTATTAATTATAAGTGCTATTTTGTGATGGCCTGCTCTCCACTTGTAAGGTGCTGTGCCCTCAGCTTGAAGTGCTTTGTCTCTGGAGCTGCTTGAGTTGCTGCTCTCTGCCTCAGACGGGGTAATTGCAGTTACTGCAAGTGCTTTCTTGGCTGATTATCGGTTGACTTGTATTAATATTTACAGTAACTTTTTTGTTAGCAATTTTTTTTGCTACAACAGGAAATGAAATGCAAATTAACAACTGTAAAGATTAAAACATAATGAAATAGGACATGAACTCCAGAGAACTAATGAGTAAAGTGGCTTGAAGGCGCAAAAAGATGTTCTTCAAAAGTAAACACAGAGATAAATAATAAGATAAATAATTTTAAGGCATTAAACCAACAAAAAGAAAGAAATACCAAGTATGGGATAAATTGTTTCATGTCAAAGTTATAATTGCATTCCTTTTTCTTAATAAAAAGATGAAGTTTCTCCCTAAAGTTAACCAGCTGTGTAATTGCTACATGGTAGTTTTTTCCCTACCTTACAAATCAGCACATCAAAACGTCTGTCTTTTTGTTTACCTTTACTGTCCTCATCTGATTATTTAGAAAATACATTGGTTTAATGAACAGAAACAGTGTGTTTATTTTTTAAATAGAGTTTGTCTCCAGTATTTCCATTCTGTAAAGCAGAATTGTGTATCTGAAGCTGCTGGCTGCTTTTATGAGGTGTTTAGAGCTTGGCCAAGCTGGCAGGTATTAGTCCCTGCTTCTGCAAAGCTCCCAAGCCTCAGTATTTATTTTCCTTCATGAAACTCCCTTTGGTGGTTGGCTTTAAGATAGTACATCATTCCTTATTTTTCAACCAGTGGTTGGAGGCAAAAATCTGTGCAAAGGTGCTGCTGGTTGCTTTTTGGGGAAAAACTCTCATTGATTACATGGCTCTGTTGGGATCTCTGACCTGGAGTTAATTTGCATTGCTGTAAGTGTTGGCTGTATTTTGGCTTCTTTGCTTTAAGTGGTCTTGGATCTTGTGAAATCCTGAGGTATATGTGATTCAGTGCATCTTTAACACTCTTTCATATCCTGTTTACTGCGTTATGGCTTCAGCATGGTGCAAAGCTCTGTACTCCTCAAGTCTTTACGTATGAGTCTCAAATACTTCGCTTTAAATTCAAGGAAGGGATTCCCAAGGCACTGATGATGGTGGGGTTAATCCTTTAGTTTGTTAATGTCGTCAGGGCTGGGGTTCTCCCTCCTGCTCTGGTTAAGTCGGGTACAGAGTGAAGATCTCCCCTAGCTGGATTTTCAGGGGAGCCTGAGCTTCCCTACAAATAAATTGAAATGAACATTGAACCTGGTTGAATCCCCAGGCTTTAAAAAAATACCCAAACAACTTTTTGCAGTTTCTGCTAACCCATTTCTGTGAATTTTCTTCATGACAAGATTTGAAGACACAGTTGGGGCCTCACAGTTATTTGCTCAAGTGAAGTTGCCCAAGGTAATGACATGTATCAGAAGACAGGAAAAGTGGAGGTGATAAATTGGGATGTATTGGAAATTGGGGGGCCTGAGCATGAGGTAAATGGTGTAGAACAAGGGGTGGAAATTGTCCTGGTTTTGCCTGGGGTAGAGTTTTGGGTTTTTTTTCATCATACACGGCCTGAGCCACAATGAGAAACAGGCCTAATTGAGTTTTGTAACTGAAATCATTATTAAGGTCTTGCTCGTTTTCACTATACAAATATTCCATCTGAAAGGATTATATTTACAAGTGCTATTTATAATTAACCATTTCACTTGATTTGCCTGCAAAGAGAATGTAAATCATGTGTTACTCCTCTAAAAGGTGAGGAAAAGGGGAAGCTGTCTCTGAGTAATTTATATTACATTTTGTGGTTAGTGAAAGCACAGGTTTATGTAAATATGGACTTGTTTAAATCTGTGTGTTTTGCTTGTGAGGGTTTGTTTCAACTGGGCTCTGCTGGGCAGAGGAGAAGGGAAAAATGATGGAGTTGCTTGTCCTGTGTGGTGGAGATCCTGAGCTGGGAGCCTGCCTGGAGGGGGAGTGTCCCAGCAGTGGCTGTCAGAGCCAGCCTGTGCTCACAGCAAGTGTTAGGACTGGGAAATGCGCTGTCAGTCAGCCACGAGATTGGACTTGATCTTAAAGTTCTATCCCAACCTCAGCAATTCCATGATTCTAAGCAGGCTACAGCACTGGGGGGGTTGAGCTGCTGGAAGGGGCTGTAGCTGACAGGTGGGGTGTGGTGAGTGTCTCTTCTTGGAGCAAGGCAGGGATCCCATCCAAAACTGTCCCTAAAGAACTTGGGGGGGCGGGGGGGGGAAAGGAAACAACAGGAAATGTTTTCACTTGGAGCTGTGAGCTTGAGCCTTTCCATGGGCATGTGGTCTAGAAAGCTGACACATCAAAGGAGCCATTCAATTAATTCAATAATTTAATTTTATACATAAGCTATAAAAGCATATTGTGTTCAGCATAAATTACATGCCTTTTTAACTCAGTTTTTGCTATACTTGAGGTATTTATCCTTTCGTTATCCCAGGTACTTGAGAACTGACTCTTCAATTTACATCTGAAAGTGAAATATTTTCATTACGGTGGTGATTAGGAGCTCCAGCCAAGGGTTAGCCTCTGCTTGTGTTAGATACTGTACAATCATAGCTCTAAAAGATGATACCTGCCTTAAATACCTCATAATCCAATAGGCAGACAAAGAAAATAGATGTATCTAATTACAAGGGCAGGGTCTGAGGAGGGGAGGCTCAGGAAGGCAATAACTGAGCGATGGTTTGCATGGGGCTGTCATCAAACCCTTCCCTACAGGGGCCATGTGAGCTGTGCTGCTGTTTCTGCCTGAGCAGACATCCAGAATTAAGAAAATTTAAAATTAAAGACCATCTGCTGGTAGATTAGGTAAATAAAACTGTATCATAATTGGATTGGGTGCTCATTTCAGCCCCCAGGGTTATATAGGACAGGGAAAAGGTCACATTCCTGCAGGCTATCTGGAGTGGAGTGGATTTATTGCCTCGGCTTTCCCTGACCCCTGGGTTAAGATGTAATATCAATTTCACTACTATCTTTCTCCAGCCGTGGCCAATCTCACTTGTGGTGCTGTGAGTGGCACAGCATCACTGCCTGGCCCTGTGCCAGGGGGCTGTGTGTTTGTAACTCTCCTGACTGTGTTTGGAAACAAGGAGATTTGTAAATGATGGGATGAATCGGTCAGGCTGGAAGCTTCCAGCTCGAGTAATTACAGCTCTGTAATTGCCTGCTTCAAATTTGGTGTTGCAGACACCAACCCCCAGGTGCTGGGGGAATAGCAGGAGCTTGGCTGGCACAGCTGGGTCCTGGCTGGAGGGATCCTGTGGTGCCTCTGCAGTGGGGTGAGCAGGAGGGGAGGGATGGGGGGACAGGAGGTGCATCAGGCTGAGTGACCAGAGGATGAGATGCAAGAAAAACACTGCTGTGTTTAGTGTTATTTTGACCCTCTTTCAATTGTTGCCTGGAGAAGTTGTGGCTGCCCCACCCTTGGAAGTGTCCAAGGCCAGGTTGGATAGGCCTTGGAGCAACCTGGGATGGTGGGAAGTGTCCCTGCCCATGGAATGGGATGATCTTTAAGGTCCCTTCCAACCCAAACTGTCCTATGCCTGTGATAATTGGGAGGCCCTGAAGGCACTGCTGCCTCAGCCACACCATATAAGGGATACAATAAACTACTTTCAAATGTGAGTCCCAGCTTGGAATATTTGTATCTACTAGTCAGTGACACCAGGATTATACCTGGATTAGGAAAACACAAGCTGGGGGAACATGACTGATGTTTAAATCAAACACATTCAATTTGAAGTAAGAACTAGATGTGGAAATTGAAATAACTGCTCCCACGCTGCTGTCTGTGCTTTTAGACAGAGTTCAGCAGCCACAGGAGCATCCCAAGGAGGAGAGGGAGGTTGTATAACTATCTTCAAAATTCATTCAAATGAAAACATGACTATGTGGAGAGCAAAGAGCACTGAGGATGAACTTTTTGTTCTAGGAGTTTAGCAGGACTTTTCTCTGGAAGCAATTTTCTTAAGTTTGAAATAGTAACACTTTACATTTTTTGCAGAATAGTTGACTTTAATTGCGGAAACCAGTTTAATGTTCCAGTGTGGAACTACACTGGTTCTAGAACTTCCAAGTTGATTTATCACAGGTGGGTGATCTTTCTGAGCTCACCTTGCTGGTGGGGCATGCATGCTGACTTGGGCATGGTGGGGTTTTTGGGTGGGCCAGCACAAACGTGGCCCCTGGGCTGGGGGAAGCAAAGCCAAGGCTTTTCCTGGAGCGCCGGAACAAATCTGTGTGAATTGAGTCTGTTCAAGGAATCAAAGCCCATGAAGATAAATAGGCCTAATCCCACCACAGCCTGCAAACAAACACTGCTGTTCAAACCTGAGACAGATAACACAAACAACCCTGGGAAAGCACTTTGGAGAGTGTCAAAGCACATGACAAAGCCAATGTGTTGCTCTGTGACTTCCAATTAGAGACTTGCTGCTGTATAATTAAGTTTCTGACGACACTGTATTTAAAGTCATGTCAGTGCTTTCATTTATAAATACTGCTCTGCAGGTGCCTGAGCTCCCAGCTGGAATCTGGTTTTCAGGATCTAATCCTAAAAGTGATTTTCCCCCACCTCCTCTTCATTTCAATTTTGAGTGGAAAAAAAAAATAAAAAAAAAAATCTCTGAGCAGGAAAGGTACACAGGAGGGAAAAGAATTGAGTATTTTCAGTATGTTTCAGTTCTGCTTTAGATCCAAGCTGTGGATGTGTATGTTTTATTATCAGCATAATATGTGTGTCCCCATGTTTGCTCATTTCTGTAAATTAGGAGTAATCAGACCTGGAACCTGTGCTCTGATTGATTTTATACTTTACATAAATTGCAAAGGACGTTAGCTCATCTATTTTTTCCTCATTTATTTATATTCCTTCCCTCATAGGATTCATGTGCACAGACTAAAATATCCTTGTTTTTCCTGCTCTGTTTGTGGATGCCAAAGTGATCCCACCCTGGGGTGAGAGAGGGCTGGGGGGTGTTGGTGCCTCTCTGTGGGTGCAGGCAGACTTGCTGCTCAGGGGGATTTATTTGCATGTCAGGCAGGATGTTCTGGGCTGCCCCAGTGAGACAGAGGAGCTGTGGGATGCTAAATCTCTTCTTATGTCTCTGTATATAAAAGTGAGTGGAGGGACTAGGAGGCAGCTCCCTGTGGACACCAGTCTATGCCCTCATCTTCCAGTGTGCCCAGGGCTGAGAAGGTGCCAGCCTAAGCCAGCAGCCAGCCACAGCCAGGATGACCATCCCTGGGCTCTCCCTTCAGCTTCTGTGCTTAAAAAAGAAAAGTAAATGGAGTTTGTTAATTGTGATGATTTGTTAATGGAGTTTGTTAATTGCAAGAGATGAGCACCCCCTTTGGACCCTGTTTTGATCTGAACCCCAAATCAGACACAGCAAAACTTTCACCCCCAGCTCATCCCCACCAGGCTGGAGTGAGAGATGCTGCCTGGAGCAGGGGTGGGTGTGGCTGAGGATACCTGGGCTGTCCCCTCCTGGGCAAACACAGCTCACAGTGTGGTGAGAGTTGTCAACACCAGTGACTCTCCTTTGCAGAGGTTCCATCCCCAAACCAGCACAGTCTCTGCTCTCATCAGACCCCTTGCCTTGGCAGTGGCTCTGCAGGCATGGGAGTTGGTGGCATGGCAAGGGACAACCCCGTTTCTCCTCCACCTCCTCCTGGGCAGTCACTGCCCATGGCAGGGGGAACAGTTAAATGAATTGATTTTCTCCTGAATAGCTTAAAAAAGCACTCAAGCTGTTGGTCATCACAGTACATTTAGAGCCAGATGTGGGTGCCTGCAGGGCCTTTGATGACTGGTTTTTCTGTGTTGATTGAAATCGTGGTGAGAACTGAGGGAAGGGGAGGCTGCAGAGCCCCCCGGGGTGAGAGGGGCTGGCAGTGCCTTTCTGCCAGAGGGACGGTGGGTACAGCTCCTCCTTCATTCCAAAAGGCATTGGCTCCATCAAATCCAACAGACATAAATAATGATACCCACAGAGCTGCAAAACCTTCTGTGTGCCCTTCCCTCTGCCTCGGTGTGGAATTTCCAAATGGGGATAGCTGAAGTCCCGACTCCATTAAGCAAGGCAATTTACAGTGTTCTCAAGCTTTGCCCATGGAAACACATTAACACAGTTTCCCATTTGCCTTGTGGAAAAGCCATTATTCTAAATGCAAAAAGGGGAAGAAAATAATTTTGCTTTTCCAAGTTTGTTTGTTGTGTTGGGTGGTGCTGTGGGAAGCCTTTGACAATCCTGGGGTGGGATTCTGTGTCCCTGTGTTGGGAGTGCTCTCGCCAGCCACATCTACCCGGGCAGTGTTTGCTGCTGCCGTGGAAATCTGCATTTTACTGTTTGAGACACGATTTAGCAAATGAAGAATGAAGGTGATCCTCAGAGCAGACCAGAAAGATGTGTCTTGGCATACCTGAGTGCTCCTGAAATCACCAAAATATATATGAGGAGAAATGGTAAATTGTCCCTGCTGCCATCTCTGATAATTTAGCACCTCCAAGGAGATCTTCAAGATGATTGATCACTTGTGATAAGATCAGTTGTGTTTTAGGGGATTGATTTTGTTTGTTTTTTTCTTCTTGATTTTTTTTTTTTTTTGGGTGGGATTTTGTTTGTTTTTTTGTTTTTTTACTGTGAACAAGTGTATTTCTCCTTGAGGTGTGAGAAGAGGGATGTATTTGAGGGAAACAGGTAATGTGAAAAGAGGTGTTTTTGTCTGGGGTTGGGAGTACTTTGTCTCCTGGAGTCTCTTTCCCCTCTGTAAGTCAACTGGCTGCTCCTGACATCCAATTTCTTGCTCATGGCTTTGGCTCTCGGTGGCCTCTGTGGACAAAGCACAGGTACTGGGTAGCTCTAGGAGTGTCATTTGTTTCCTGCAAGCATTGGCTAGTGACTTTTTCATTCTAATTGTGGAGAGAAGTGGAATTTATCAGTAGTTAATACACTTTGTCTCGGAGAGGCAGCCCACAGAATCTCACTGTCCCATTTAATGCATTAACAGCATTTTGCTCTGTCAGGGCGATGCTGCCCAAGGCAGGGCCAGCTGTGGAAGGGGAGACCAAAATAAACAGGGCCCATTATTCAAGTAGAAGGGTAACTTTAACCTTACCTTGCTGCTTTATGTTTCCAGCTGAAAACACTTTCAGCACATCAGTATTGGGAAGTAGAGGTAAATCTTACTTACCTGCCAAGCTCAGGGAACACCGTGGGTTATCTCAGGCCACCTGTGGGAAATGCACTTGAAGAGGGCAAAATAAGCAGGACCTTTCTCATTTTAGGGGTGATGGTGTCTCCAGGAAGACCTACCTGTGGCCAGTGTTGTGTAAAAATCACTAAGCTGGCCAGTAAAGGGTCTCTTTAGACTGAGTTAATTGCTGCTCATCTCTGGGTTCCTTGTGCTGGTCTCTATTTTGCATTTGGTTTTTTATTAGTTACTTATGTGCCTTTATATCAGTCAGGGGGAATAGGTAGTTTTGAGTGACTGTATTCCATTGTTGATTTAGGAAGATGCTTCCCAGCTCCCTTTGAAAGGAGTTCACACTTTGCAGGTTGAAAATCATTATTTCTATTGGCTTCTGGGGTGGGTTTTTTGTTGCTTTTTCAGTCAGATGGCAATAACCTGTCTGGCTGTTTTTGCTTTACTTCATAGTCTCTAGAAACATCTACCTGGCAGGTGCAGCTGAAGCCTTATGGGTAGTCAATAAGAGGGTGGTTTTGTAGCCTTCTTATAGAAATGTATTTTAATTACCAATTTCAGCTAAAGTAACTTTCTATTGCATTTCCTGCCTATGGCACAGCATCAAGCAGTGATGTCAAGCTTTTATGCACTAATTGCTATCTGCTGGATGATATTTTGGCAGTTTATTTGAACAAGATGATGTGCATAAGCTTAGGAAAGAAAGCAGAGTACAGATAGGTTATCCCTACAAAAAGCATTTGCAGGAGAAACTCACTTCAAGCCTATTTAGAGGGCTGACAGTTGAAAGATGACATATTTGTACAGGAATAGGAAGAAATGGCCTTTGGAAGGTGGTGGGAACTCTTTATTATTATTATTGCTTCTGTCAATGTAAGTGAAAGAAAAACTTTCTTTAAAGAGAGTTCCCCAGCACGCAGGTAACTGCAGCTCAGCACTGGGGGCAGAGTTGAAGCCAAATGCTGAAAAACATTTCAGGAAAAATTAGGTAGGAATGATAAGGATAATATGATAATATCCTTGGAGAGCTGACAGGGATAAGTTGGGCAGAAGTACCTGAGTGCATGGTGTTCCTTGTTCTTCCATTCTTTCTTTCATGTTTTCTCAACTCTTAAAGCCAAAAACTTTTATAAAGGTGGAAATTGCAGGTCCTTCATGTTTTTCACCTTGCCCTGAGTTGCTCTCTCAGAACAGTCAATGTGGTGCTTCAGGTTTCATTTGGACCTTTGCAGACTTTCAGACCTGGTGGGATTGCCCATTTTTACCCACCAGTGAGGGGGTAGAAGTGATGCAGGATGTAAAGCTGTAGCTCCCAGGTTACCTCACTGTACAGAAACTTCAGTGGTGTCCCTCTTCAGAGCTGTCTGAATTTCCCCCAGCTCTCTGGTGAGATTTAGGGTTCGTGTGCCTTTCCCAAGGCTCCCAATTCATCATGGGCTTAATGGTGCTTTCAGGCTTGCAATGCAAGGTGAGGCTTTCAAGATCACCCTCTCTGGAGGTCACAGTCTGAAGGCTGGGCAGGCACCTCTCTGTAAGGTGCTTTATAGAAAGCAGGATGCTATTTCCTAGATTATCTTGTAAAACTTAACACGGGGCTGCAGTTTGTCCGTGGCTGAACCGCTGCAGCATGAGATAACCAACGTGATGTGAAGGCTCTGCAATTCCTGCTGATGATTCACAGCAGATCATTTGATATTTAGGGCTCTGTTCATTAATAAGTTATGCTCCATTTACCTTGTTTTCTGTGGAATTTATGAGTCAAAAGTGCAGAGTGCACCAAAAACGATCCATTCATCAAATTCCTCTTCTCTCTGTGTAATTGGCTAACCCATCACTGCAGCCCCCAGGGGCACATTGCACAAAAGGTGTGTCCCGCATGACAGAGCAAAGCGGCCTTAGGAGGCAAAACAAGGATTCGGCTTTTGTTTGAGTCTGCAGGTTGCCCCACTTGGTGTCTTTGAGCTGCCTAGGCAAGAAACTTCCCAAGCCAATTTGTTTTCTTGTCTGCTGTGTGCACCCGCCGGGTGTTGTCACAGCAAGGGAGATGTCGTGCCTGTCCATGGGTCCCACTGGGTGACAATGTTTTGGGAGTCAAGAGGGGGGAAAAGGCTGTTCTGATGATCTGGATCTTTGTGTGCACATTGGCACAAACCAGGCCCCTGCCCCAGAGTACGGGTGGCTTTGCTGGGTGAGTGAAGCCACAAGGGGCTGGCAGCTGTGGGACTGCAGGGGATTGGTGAGGGGGGTAGGTTGTTTAAAAAGCAGAAGAAATGAGATGCCCCTTTCCTTGTAAATACCAGGAAAATGCCTGCAGACCACAGTAGCTCCAGCTGGCTTCTGAACAACAAGCATTATTTCTTGTTTCTAATGTTCTTTTTAGTTAAGCACATAAATACTTACACGTTGGCACAATCACGCATTGATGTAAGCTGGAGAAGCAGTTTAAGAGCTGTGAATACAAAAGAATAACTATTGCATATATCCTTTTGATTTCCCACCACTTAATGGGTAAAGCCCTGAGCAGAAGACAAAGAAATAATAATTAGAAGGTACTGCTTTACAGGATGAATTGTGAAAACATCTCCACTGCTGCAGGCAGTGCAGTGTGGAGATAGGGCTTTAAATGACCTGTCTGCCTGGTAAAGCAGGGAGACTAATGTAGATTAATTCACCATTTTTAACACTTGGTATCTTGTTTAAAGCTGCTGTCGATATCTCCAGCCTCCTATAATATCCTGCAACAGTGCCAGGCTCCCTTCTTCCCTTGGGTTACTTGGTGAATGATCATTCAGCATTGGGGGGATCTGGCACATGGTCTTGGATGACTTTAGGAGACTGGAGGCTGAGGAAAGAGGAATTTAGAAATGTAAAATAAAGCTTGATTTAATATTAGAATTCAAAATTAATTTCATACGCAAATTGCTGAATTCTGCGTTGCTGGGCAGCGGATTTTTGTTCTTTTCCAGATCTAATTATCACAAAGTGTGTTGGATATAAAGAGTGAATAGTTTATAACAGATCAGAGGGTTTGTTTTATGGTAAAAGAAGCAACTTAATCTTGGCAAGCAGCTTGGATTCACCTGTAAGCAACAATTAATGAGAAAAACTCAGTTAGAAAATGACCTCAACCAAGAGTGGCTGCTCCTTGCTGTGAGGTGGGTGGGTTGGGACTTCACTGGCAGCATCAGGGAGATGGGGGACAGTCCTGGAACACCCTGCTTGTGCTTCCTGGCTTCCTCTGCTGGATAGACTTGTCATCCCACACAATTGAAAATGTTTAAAAACATCTTTCACCTTTGAAGCTCAGTCAGGAGAGGCGAAATGTGCTCTTTGGGCTCCCAAAGCCTGTGTGTGGTTGGTTTATGGAGCTGAAGAGGTTTCTCCAGCTGAAGTTGAGGTGTGTTGGGTGGTGGTTTGGACCAAAGGTAGAGTAGATGGGCATTACCGTGGGCAAGTCCTGGCTCTTGTGTTCAACATGGGTGGCCCTGTGTGCCTTGTATGACACAAGTCCCCAGTGCTCTGTAGGAGACCTCCAAAGTGCTGTTGGCTGCAGCTGTGGTGTCCACACTGCCTGTGAGTGGAGCACAGCCAAGGCACTGCACTGGGAAGGGAAACCTGGCCTGCCTGCCATGTAGGCACAGCTGAGGTCTGACTTACTGTGCACAAATAAAGGCTTTTTAGAGCTTCTCTTGGGGCAGGAGCTGACCCCCTTGGTACCCAGCCAGCTGATGGTGTGCTCAGCCTCTCCCAGGGGAGGCTCCTGGCTGAACCCAACTCCTCCAGTGCAGCCACAGGACTGCTGGGCTCGTGTGTCCGTGCACCCTCCTGGCTTTGTGTTTGAGGTGCCAAGTTCGGAAATAATGAAGCTTTGCTTGTAAAATAGACCTGCTGTGAGAACTCTTGATGGAAGGCTAAAAGAAGAAAAATTAACCTCAATCATTTGTCTTAATTGCTGTAGAACTGAAAGAGGAAAAAATTCTGTGCAAGTGGAAGCAAGAAGAAAATATTTGGACGTGTTTTGGAGGTCATGAGTATTGGAGCTTGTATGAATGTAATTTCTGTTGGGAATTGAGTCTAATAGCAATGCAATTTATATGAAATGTATAGCTGGAAACTATGCCTTGGTTCCACTGAAGTGAATGGTAAAACTCTGCTGGCCTCAGTGGGGACAGGACTTGATGCCTGGAGAAATGTTTTATTATTAAAAGTTTATTAACACTTCATGTGGAAGGGGCATCTTCCTGTGCGTGGGGTTATGTGTGTGTAGGTGTAAGAGATGAAGAACTGAACAGCAGAAATAACGCACCAGACCTTCCTTTTAGCCTGAAATTCTCAACACAATATTGTATAAAAGGACTGTATTGAAGACTTCTGGCAAATAGATTAAAATACAGTTCTTATAGACAAAAACTCTCGGAGCAGGGTATAGAGAAGAGCTGTAATAGATTTTTATCCTCTCAAATCTTGCAGTATATTAACTCCTGCTGAATTAACAGAGACAACCTGCACAAACAAGGAGCAATTTGACTTGTTAATTTTCCATCTTCTGTCACTGTTCCTGTAGGATTAGCTCTTCACACACTTGATGAGTCCTTCCCTTCTTGGTTCTGCCTGCCTGGGATTAATCTCACTCTGCTTTTTATTTTTGTTATACATGTTTTGAATATCTCACTTTTTTCCAAACTGAAGAGAAATCTTTGGCCCATACAAACATACTTTGATCATTTTGTACAGGGAGTGTCACACATAATTTTGTTTTCATTCACATGTACTTCAAAAATGCTTTTTTTTAGAGTCTTGCAATCATCTCAAAGGTCTAGTGCAGCTATGGGTGTTGCTCTGTCACGAATTTTTGAGATTGCTAATATTATAATTAATTGTTAATCACAATTAAATGTGCAGACCCCTTAGCTCCGTGCTCCTGTCTGTGGAAAATGGATGGGCTCTCTTTTGGCAGGCTGATGACTGCAAGTGCATCACCTGCATATGGAGCTGCTGGCTGCTTTTCTAACCTTGGAAAAAGGTGCACTGCTTGGAAAGGCAACACTTGGCACAAGCAGAAATGTTCTGGTTTGCTCAGTTTCAGACCAGTTCTGCTGCCAGATTGTGGGATTCAGGGGTGGCTTGTGCACGCACAGGAGAGCAAATTGGAGTTGCTCACCTAAAGGGTTTCAGCAGCTCTCCCTGGGTGCTTTTCTGCATCTTTAGGCAGCTAAATACATTTATCAACCTGGCTGCTTGCTTTGGGAAGTGGCTGACTGCTTAAACACAGAGCTAGGATATCCCTGGATACTGGGATGGAGAATGTCCCTGACTTGTGGTGGCCGAAGGGCTGTCCTGGAGATCCTATTCCTTGGGGCAGGTTGGTGTGATTGGGATGCTGTTACCACCCAACATCTCAGAGACCCCCAGGACCTAGAGAGAGCTTGGAAATTCTCTGTACAGCCCTTCATCTCTGAGGCTGGAGAGAGACAAATTTATTAGTACTTCAGAACATTTTTCTTGTTAATATTTCATACGAGTAAGTTCCTGAAAGGCTTGAAAGGAGTTCTGAAAAATTACCAAGTATTAGTTGTTAACACTGTCGATAGCAGTGGAAAATTCAGAGCACTCAGAAGGGCCTGCCAGGATAAAAGGGCTGTGATTACGGGGGTGGATATTTCTGCTGTACCTCTGGAGCAAGCCAAAGGGTTGTAAGGCTGTATGACTTGAGAGAAAGCTGTTCTTGTTATAAATGTTTGCAGAAGAAAAGCCCATTCCTAATCGGGGTTGAAGCCTGCCTAATTCGAAAGCAGATATTATGAAATCAAATCCAAAATGACAGCTGTGTCCACAGCTGCCAAGCAGCAGGGTGTAACCTTTGCTGATGTCTTCAAGAAACAGAACAGGAGTTGATTCTCAGCTGTCAGTTCTGCTTTTCTCCTTTTGGCTGCATGTTGAGATTTCCATTAACTGCACTATTTTCCTTTAAAAACACCCGAACTGGAAGGTTTCTTACTCTGCTGCTTCGTATGTTTTACTATTGTGTTATGTAGCTCTGCTGAAATAATTTAAAGTGAAAACCATATTTATGAATTTGACACCTGGTGGAAGGTGTGGGATGAGGGCTGGGGAAGATTTACCTTCCTGGGCTTTGTGCAACCCCCAGGTGTGAAGGTGAGAGCAGACAGGGCTGGTTCTCAGCTGTGGGGCTGCAGCTCCCAGGCCCAGCATCACTTATCTCCAAGAAAAGCAAGCTGGAGCTGCTAAATCAGCTGCCACCTGAAAGGCACAAGCATTTAGGAAATGGGATTTGGGGAGGGAACATTTGGAGCAATAGAAAGCACTTGAGATCTGCTTCATGCATAGTTAAATGTCTTATATATTTGCATGTGAAAAAACAGCCACCCCAGGTAAGGCCTCTAGTCAGAGCCTGTTTGTCACAGCTTTGAAGTCCAATTCATATTTTCTTTTGCAGTTTCTTTTTTTTTTTTTTCTTTTTTTTTCCTGAAGGCTCCATTGTGAAGGCCTGGTTAAAAACAAATAATATCCACAATGTTTCATTTTAATTCAAATTAGTCCCAAAGCCTTCATGCTTCAATAGCTATGAACTCAGTGAGTTAGTGGCATGTTCAATAAATAATTAAAAAAGGGGAGAGGAGGGAAACAGTGTCTGAATCTTTAAGAAAAAAAAATCCAAACCAAAAGGCTCAAACCCCCCTGAAAACCCCAGCCAGAATCCCTGCCTGTCACTTGGAGGTGGGTTCTGGGAGCTGAAGGTAGGCTGGGCCCCCCCAGTAGCATCAAGAATTCCCTGCTGCCTTGAAGTCTGAAGTGGATGTGTCCAGCTGAGATGTGCAGTGTGGAACACTGGCCACACGAGGTTTGTCCCACAGTTTCACTTTTAAATAAGACCTATAAACTTTATAGCTCTTACCCAGCATTTAATGAGCTTGGCTGGAACAGTCAAGTGTGGCTTAAGAGGCACCATGAATTAAACCTGTTTGCCTTATTTTGACCCTTTTCTCCCTATGTTACTGCTCGAGAAGGAGCAATGCTCAATGGCAAATAAATTGTCACATCTAAATTGTGAGGTTTCAAGTAGCAGCAGTAGCTGGCCATTTATTAATCGAGCATTAGTTATGGTAGTTAAGCATTTAGGGGTAATAAAATGTAAATGTGCTTTCAGCACAAGTTGTTCTTAAAAATAAAAAATTATTTAAGAAAAATTGTTGTGGTAAGATTATGGCTAATATTAATTGCTGAATATACTTGCTGTACCAGATGCTTCTTATACTAAACAGCAACTTAAGGAATTGCTTTAATTGACATAGATAACATGGCTTGAATTGTTCAATCTGCAAGGTAAGACATGAAGTCTTTCCTGGAAGATTCTCATTTCAGCCTCCGTGCTGGTGCAGCTGGTCTAAAAGGTGGTTGGCAAGTTGACCCTGTTCTTTGTCTAGAGAATGTGTGAGCACAGAAGAGAGTTTGCTGGGCTCTAAAGATTGCTCTGCTGTGAGATGGGAGGCCAGACCACAGGCACAGCCCTTCAGGTGGGGCTTTGGTGTCTGTCTGTCAGCAGCAGTGACATGCCATCTGTCAGTATTAGCAGGTTTTGTGGATGCAGATGATCTGCAAAATACTGGTGGAGGTGAGTCATTCACCTGCTCTCCCACCCAGCTTTTTGCATGCATAAGGCCATGCTGGCATGGTAAATGCATCTAGTTAAAGCAAAAATGTAATTATATTTTTGTGAGTAAACTTAAATAAAATCTAATTGGGAAGGATTGTGAATAGAAACATCCGATGTGGTACATAATCGTGAAGTGCCTCCATGGAAAGCAGAAAACGAGCATATGTGATGTTGGTTGGTTAGGCAGGAATAGCCATTTAGGAACACACTGTCCCCTGGCAGTCTGTGATGGAGACAGGAGAAGCAGCTGCTTTTTCCCCAGCTGATAAAGCATCCCTTTAGAAAAAAATCTTTATCATAAAAACTTTGCTTCTGCATCCAAGTGACTTGGACATGATGGAGAGAGTTGTGTGTCAGGGGAGGTTCAGATTAGATGTTATGATTAGGCATTGGGATAATTTGCCCAGGGTGGTGGAGTCATCTTTGGAAGCATTCAGGAGGCATCTGGGTGTGGCACTTGGGGTGATTATGGTGGTGCTGGGTTGACAGTTGGACTGGATGATCTTGGAGGTCTCTTCCAACCTCAGTGACTGTGACTGTCCATCCCCACTGCCCACCCACTGCACCCCAGGAAGGGTCCCCGTGGTGCTGCCAGGCTGGGCTGGATGAGCCACGTACCAGGAATGAGGTGCTGAGACTGGGACTGGCAGAGCAGCTGTGCTTGAGCTGATGGTTTTGGGAGCCCACAGCAGAAACATGGCCACAGTCATCAGCTACTCCTCTCCTTGGGGAGGACTAGCATGTTAAAAATTGAAGTGATAATGTAATGGTGGCAGCAAACCTGCAGGGTGAGGATGCTGAAAACCTTCATCCACTGCTGACTGGGGCTGCTCTTTCATGGTGTATCAGAGTACAGGAGACATTAAAGAGATTTTATGGGCTAATCTATACTTCTGATTGGCTTTAATGATCTTTGCAGTCTGTTATTTATATGTGGCATTATTACCCAGTGAGCTTTGTAATGCGTGAGGTCCTTAATGCCTTGGCTTTACAGCTTGTTGGTTTTGCTGCTGCTGAGCTAACCTGTCACGTGTGCCCCTGGGTGTGTGCCTTGCTGCTGGATGAGTCTCCTTCAGTGGCAAAAAACCAAAACCCCAGTAGTGACAAATGTAAAATGAGGTGGTGGCTGTCTGATGCAGCTCTTGGGACCTGCTAGGATGAGATCTCCTTTGTCCCCATTCTGGTGGAGTTGGACCTTATTGACTTGTTCCTGGAGAGAATTGATTCTCTTGCAGTGGGTAACAGAACCAGACAAAAATCGTTTCTCAGTTTTATGTGTAATTCCTAGGTAAGATAATGTAAAATTCCTCAGATCGTGTGTTTGGTATAAAGCTTTATAGCCACTCTACACTTTTTCTGGGCTTTCACCATAATTCTGAGGGTGGGAGAAACACAAGTGTGCAATGCTGCTTTCCATGGCCAGGCTTTGCTGATGACTGTCCTCATCAAATCCTGATGGAGGTGGTGCCTGTGGCTGGGAACCCAATAGCTGTGAGATAACAGGTATGCTTGAGGAGCATGAAGAGTGCAGAAGGGATATTGAACTCTTTGTTGCATCCTCTGTGTTGGAATAGCTTTTTACATCAGCTCCATTCTCTGCCACTGTTCCCAGACATTTCCTTTTGCTGCCTTGTACTGCTGGACCAGACTTGTCCTCTTAATTCAGACAGTTTTTTCTATTTTCATTAAGTTTTATTGTTAATTCAAATTTTTTCCCTATGAGGTGCATTTCTGGCCCTTCTGCTTTGGTTTGTGCTGCAGAAATTGTTCCCCCACTGCAAACTGCGGGTTTTTAACACAAACTGTACAAAACCACCCGATGGGAGAAGGTGACTAAAATGAGTAATGCAAAAGCTTGAGCAAAAGGCATTTCAGCTACATAATGTTCTGGCAGGGCAGACAAGGCTGAGTGACTGAATGGTGGAGCTCTTTATGCCAAGGGGGAATATCTAAGTGCAAGTATGTAGTATTTCTCCAAGCTGATTCATAGAGCGCGTGCATTAAAATATGGAGACAAATTAATGTTCATGGAATCATAGAATACCCTGAGCTGGAACAATCCCACAAGGATCATCAAGTCCAGCTCCTGGCTCTGCACAGGACAAAATTGCCCAATTTGTCTTGTCCGGTTTTGGACAAGAACCACAAGTGATGTTCAGGTGTTGAACAGCAGGGCTTGGTTTCAGAGCCCACGGAGGGGTCACTGCTACACTGGGCTGTGCTGGGGCTCTCCCTGAGTGAGCCCCTTCCCGGTGGCTCCTTCTGCCTGGAGGTGTTTGTTTGCAGAGAGATCCAGCATGTTCAGGAAACACTTGTAGCTGAATCCATCTCAGTGGCAGCCCTGCACTGCTGCAATGACTGGGGGGAGCTCCCTGAAGGGGGGTACCCCTCCCCACCAGCATTGTGAGGCTGGAAACCAGTGCTCACCAGTACTGCAGAGACTGGGGGGAGCAGACATGTCTTCTGTGCCAGTGGGTGGAGTGAGGAGGGGAGAAGGCTGGCATTGGACTGGCATGTAAAACCTCAGCAAAGCCAGACAGTTCAAGGATTCTCGTGGCAGGCAGCCCTGGGTTTGTTGTGCTGCCCACAAGCCTCTTGCCTGGAGTCCCTAATTCTCAATAAGGTGGACAAACACAGAACACTGCAGCTACTGGGAGTGTGGTGCTGTTTGAGCATCTCTGCAGCACAAGTAACGGGGTGATGGGGTCCCCACCCTGCTGCCTCTGGGACACAAGTGAGGGGACAAGGACAGATGCTGCTGGCTGGCAGCAGGAAGGCAATCCAGACTTCTGGGCACTGCACACAGTTATTTACAAGTCTGTTGTGTACAGGTAATGACATATTAATAAGCTGCATGTGGAGCTCTGCCTTTGGTAACAGAGGTTGTGTGTCCTTGCCCTGACTGTGCTGGGGATGGTGGGGAGGTCCCAGGGTGGGTTTGCTGCCCTGCAAACAGATCATCAGACTCCGTGCTGGCTGTGGCAGGATCTTGCTGGCCCTGCAGGGATGTGGGATACCTGGTGCTAGTGCAGGTGTGGTGGGAGCTCAGCACCCCCTTGCCCTGGTTGTGCTGCAGCTCCTGCCTGGATAGGGTGGTGCTGCATCCAGCTGTGCAGCACTGCCAACCTCTGCACCTTCCCTCTCCTCTGTGAGGAGTGGGAACCATAAACCATCTGTATAACGAGAGATTTGTAAGGTTTACACTTATTAAAGTTTGTAAAGCGCTCTGTGCTGCTGCAGACAGATGCTGGTGCTGGTACATGGGATTATTTTACTTCTGCATCGCTTGGGAGAGCTGCTGTGATTTGCTGTTCTCGTGGCTCCCCGGGAATCTGCAAAGACTCTCGGCCGCTTTGCGGTCCCAAATGAGATTTTCCTGCATCCTTAATGTATTGAATTTACTGTAATATAAAGAACATCATGACACCCAGGTGGTTACATATCAGATTTCATATGAATAACATTATGGCTGAGCTCAACTTTTGATAAGGAACTGCAACCCCCTGCTCTTGGCTCTGTCATTGTTTGGGGTTTATTGTTTTTGTAATGAAGAGAAATAGCGTGATACAAGTGCACACTGAATGTGATCACCAGCAGGAAAAAATTTGCCCCATATCTCAAGTTTTGCTCAAGATGGAGTTTTCTGGTCTGAGCATGGATGAATTCAGGTTTTGGGTCCTGGGTAAGATTCAAATAGGAAGGAAGAGAAGACCAAGGTCTGACTGAAAGTAGGCCCAGGACCAAACAGTTGCAGCTGGGCTGGGATGTGTTTGCAACTGCAGCAAGCGAAGGATGGGCACTGCTGCTGCTTATGGTGGCTACCAGTGCTTTGGGTACAGAGAACAGGCTCTGGTCAGAACACTCACCATCCCTAAGGATGGATTTTCACTCACTGTTTCTGGAAAGCTTCTCTGCTCTTTGTTTTAGACAATGATCTCACAGAGTTTGGGAGATGCTTGTTTATTCCGCTGTCAAGACGGAAATAACATTAAATGTTGAACAGGATTGTGTCACATGTAGAGGGAATTATGTTAAAACAAACTGTAGTGGTCTAGAAAAAGCAGAATAAGTCATAAGCAGGACTGAACCAGTGACTGTCAAGACAACTTGAAAGGAAGCAGTGGGAGGAGAAACCCTGCTTAGCACAGGACTAATGACTTGGCCAAATTGCTCTGAATCGCCACGTGTGTGACTGAGAGCAGAATAAAGCCCAGACAGAATCTGCTCAGTTTGGGCCAGAGAGGTTGCAGGATGTTTTCTTCAGAATGGAGCTTTCATCTCTGGTTTGTTGTCTCTGCTTTGCTTTTTGAGCACAGCAGCTTTGATGTTGGATTGCGAGTCGAGCAGAGCTGCCCATGCTGGGTGGTCTGGAGCCCCCTCCTCACTGTGCTGGCAGGGAGAAACCTGCTTTATGTATTTATTTGGCTTGTGCAGAATCTGCATTTTCTATGGAAACGAGCTGAAATCTGCTGAGATAATTTTGTGCTTGGCTATTGATTAAGCCCATCCTGTTCCTCTGCAGGTGTTTGTTGTCCAAATGCTCCTTTTCTTTCCTCCTTGTTGATGATAATGGTGGAAATGTAATCTGTGCCCTTAGCAGAAAAGAAAGGTCTCTTCTTTATCCAGGCATTGATCTGTGACACAGCTCTGTGGCCCAGCTGTGCCCTTCCTCAAACAGCTGCTGGTGGGTGCCCAGGATGGGCACTGCGGGTGGGGATGGGGTCTCTGTACCAGCTGAGAGATGGTTTGGGTTTGTTTGTTGCTAATGAGCCCCTTTTTGTGTTGATTGAAATTAGTGTTAATATTGAAAGAGATGCTGTGATGCTGATTTAGGTGTGCAGACAGGTTGTACAGATCTCTGCTGTTCCAGAGAGAAGTTACTGTTGGATGAAATTATGAATTAAAGCACAAGTGGGGAGTATTGAAATATGTAATATATAATTTATAATATATGTCTCATTATAGTAATATACATCCCATTTTGACATTCCCAAAACAGAGTGTTTCTCTAGCTCCAGAAGTATGATTTGAGAGTAAACTTAATCAGTATATAGAATTTTCTTTTAAATCAGAGGAACTAAAAGAGACATTTTGACTGCAAACAACATTTTTGTTTGTTCTTTGACAGAAGAGAAATGTGGCAGATTATCGTGATGAAAATAAATCATTTTTCTTCAAACACCTCTGGGTTTTCCTGCCTGAAAGCCTCTGTTTGCCACAGCTCCACGTGGTCCCTGTTTCCTGAGTGTCCAGGGAAAGGCACTGCTGCTGGAGGGAGGCTGGGAATGGACAGAAAGGAAGGGGCTCATCCCTTCCTGGGATACAGCAGCAGAGCTGAAAGGTCCCTGGGACTTCTCAGGGCTGCTTTGAAACTGTCAAATTAATTTTCTGCCTGTTGTTAAAATGACAACCTCTGGCGATGGCATTGACTTGAAAGGCAAGAAAAAAGGCAATTGCATATTCTATTGCCAGTGTATTAATTTCATCATTTGAAACATGAACTCATTTTCTGCCATTGCCCTGGGAAGTGTCTGTGTGTGTGTGCAGGTCCCAGGCACTCAGCAAGGGCTGTTCCCTGGCCCTGCAGAGGGGGGAAGGGACCAGAGGGGTTTGCTGCTTGGCGTTTTGCCTGGGGACTGTCCTTGGCCCCTGGGCAGCCCCAGAGATGTGCAGGTCAGCACAGGAGGTGTCTGCAGTCACAGCTCCTGCTCCTCATATAAACGATTGCTCCAAAATTCCTGTCCTGAAACTCTGCATTGCTCTCTGATTTTTATTGCCAGGTGTTGGCTCAAAGTGTCCTTTTCAGCCAGGTAATCCTGCCCAGGTGCAGGGTTGTTTTTGCACTCTTATTACACTGAATCACCCTTCATGAAAAGGACTGGAGATGGTTTTCAGGCTGAAATTTCAAAGTGCCTGAGTTAGAATAGAGGTTAAAAAGTATTTCTTGTAATACGTGTTTAGTTTCGCTGCAGAGCCAATTTCCTTCAGGTTCATCAGGGTCATTAGAATGATGACTGGGTTGAATTTATTCATAAATTTTGTCTGAAAGCAGAAATTGCTACAAGGTTCTTCCCACAGATGTGCAGCATGTGCTGGGCTGCCATGTCACAGAGGGTAACTGACTTACTGCATATGAGAAATAAATAACACTCTGTGAGCCCTGGGAAAAACTGCACCTCAGAATTGTAGCTGTGCTGTGGACACGGTGACTGTCTTGGTGCAAATGGATCTGTTTTCCTCTGTTTCATGACTGGAGTTCACTGATGCACAGGTGTTTCTGTGCTGAGGAAGGAATGCCACTTAGATCCTGATCAAATGTATGCTTAAAAAAATCTCTATAAAGCAGATTCTTGGCCATCAGTAAGAACACGTCTGGTGGAGTTAATGGGGAATGGAGAGATGCTGCTCATTAAAGAGTAATGAAGAAATTGTAATTCCACAAGCAGCTGGATCAGTCCTATCTATTTAACTCATAAACTGATTATTTCCTTCCTAAGGAAAGCCTTTTTTTTCATTGACTAAACAAATGAAATGGGATGTTGGAATAAGATGCTCCCCTCTTTGATGGTCAAGAAGCAAATGACAATTTCAAGTGCTCCTGAACCCAACACTCTTCCAAGTTACATTTAGAACTGATGATAAAGCTGCCTTTAACTTTTTAATCTTGAACTGATATTGAGAAGTCTTTAAAAAGATGTTAGAGTAAAACAATGGACTTTCTAATCAATCACACAAAATTATAATTTATTGGAAACTTATTATTAATAATGGACTATTATTCTTTATGTATCACATCTTACTATCTAATCTATCTATATTAGTTACTTTTAAAAGGAATTGGGTGATAAATTACTCCATTAAAACAGAATGAAGAGACTTAAGCTCTTCAATGGGGAAAATTACAAAGGGAATTTTTACAGTGACTTCAGTTTTTCCAAGAGTGTCACACACTGTTGGATTCCTGGGCACTGAGCAGAATGTGGTGCTTCGACCAGGGGATGGACATTGATGTAAACTCTGTGTTGGGATGCAGAGATGGGCACTGGGAAGGCCAGCTCTGCTTGGTGCAGTGTGTGCATGCTAGGCATGTTCATGTTGGTTTATCAGCTTGGTGATGATGAAATGTAAGTTATGATGAAATATATTCAAAATTGTTTTGCTCTGGGCTCCTCTCCATTGGGTGCCTTCAGAGAGACTGTGAGTTATGGAAACTTCCCCCCTTGACCCCAATCAGGTGCTGATAAAAGGAAAGCAATAGCCCTTTCCTCAAGCTCTTCTGAGGCTGTAGAGAAAACCTGTAGGAGGACTGGAGCGAAGAACAGTGCCAGGACATTTGCATTCCAGTTTTGCCTCTGTAATTTGCCCATCTCCATTTCATTTCCTATCACTTTGGGGTGAGTTCTGTAAAACTGACGGGAACAGTCTGCTCGTGTGTGGTTTGTTGCTGTGGGCACCTTTCCTGACAGGTGGGGATTTATTACACTCTTTCCTTAATGCACTTATTCCTTCCCCTCCAGCGTGCCAGGCGAGTCTCCTCCTGGTCCCTTGGGCACGTGCCAGGCTTGGGGAGATGAAAGTAGAGGCATGAGCACATGTGTGCTTGCATTCCTAATGGGTGGAGGAAAAGCCTGAAAAACAGCAGTTTGCTGTTTTCCTGCAGGCAAATAAGGAGCAGGTTTTGTGGGATGGGGAGGGAATAGCACCCTTCTGCTTTTTGACCTTTCAGCTTCTGAGGCAGGTTCAAACCCAGGTAGGCAAATTGGACTGGGCAGGGGCTATCTGAGGGCCATGGGCACCAAAGGCTGGGAGAATCATGATGTTGGCACTGCTGTGTGTAGGTGTAAGTTCACCCTCCCTCTTCACTGCTGCACCTTCTTGCTCTTAGAATGGCACCTAAAGGATTGGATTGGCATCACGTGGTGCTGGGCACGCCCTGGTGCATCAGGAGAGCTGCCAGGTGCAGAGAGAGAGCTTGGGAAATCATCTGAGTGGGGAGAGAAAGTCAAACAAATGAGCAGAATGGGATTCATCTATTTGAGTGTTTCAGCTGTGCAGTGTACATAAAAGGGAAAAATCAATTTACTGGCATCCTAAATAAATAACTGATAAAAGAATATATTCTTCTCGAATTGAAAACAAAAACAGAAGTGGTAAATAAATGATTGTCTGAATGGGTAAAAGTGTAAAAAGCAGCAGTAGCAGAGTTGGAGGGCTGAAGGCACTACATTTTCATATAAAAACAAAATAGAAAATCAGCATAAATTGTGGATAAAGGCCTAGGAGTAAGAGGCCTTTGTTTACTGATGCTTTAAACAGCTCATTTTTCTCCTCATTTTGATTTAAAATAATCTAAAATGGCGGGGAGGGATTTTCTGGGAAGAAGCACAGTGTGCAGTCTAATCTTCCATCCCACAGACTTACCAGCATTATCATAAAAATGCTGGAGGTTTTCTTTGTTTTGAACTCATTTTTGTGAAATTTTTGACAAATGAGCCCAAGTGCATTAATAATGGAACTGGAGTGATTTTCATCTCTGTGGGGAAACAGGCAGTCTATCTGAATTTTGTATTTTCATTGTCTTTGACAGCCTTTGTAATACCCCCCTGGCAGTAACAAAGCCTTCACTTGGGGTTTGCTTGGGCTGGGTTGGGATTTCCCAGTGCTCTGCATCATCCCTCTTCCAGCTGGTCCCGGTTTGAACTTGGGCATGGGTGGCTGTTGGCTTGTGGGGAGGGAGCTGGGAATAAAGGGCAGTGCAGCTGCTGTTTGTGTGACCCTCTGCATGGAGCTTTCCCAAATACAGCATCCCAGAGTAACTCAGCCAAGTTAGTCACCATTTGGAGTAGCAAATCCATCAGTTTTTGGGATGTGTTAAAGAAATTTACCTACTGCCACTGCTGAGTAACAATGTGATGCCTCAGCTGAGGATGTGATTGCCTTGAGTTAAGCTGGATCTCTGCAGGGATGCCACAGCTGTGGGAGCCTGGAGTTTGGTACCCTGAGTCCTGCTGTGCTCCCTGGTGCATGTGTACCCATTTCAGAGAGTTGCAGAGTCACAGAATGGTTTGATTTGGAAGGGACCTTAAAGATCATCCAATTCCAACCCCTCTGCCATCTGTGCAAGGTTTGTGCAGCCTTGGATTTGGTACCTGGGCTTGTAGGTTAAAGCAGGATGTGTTAGACACTGCTGTCCTCCTGTGTGTAGGAGGGCTTAGGTCGCACCTGGACATTGTACCAATAAAGCTACAGTTGGAAGATGAAACCCTTAATGTGGATAGAGTTCACCTGCCACAGAGGTGGTTTATTCCATTTACTGTTATTGCTCACTGCAGTGTCTGAGCGAGAGCACATTTGGAGATGTGGCAGGAAATAAACTCATTTCTCTTCTTTTGTCACCAATTAAATGCACTGTTGTATATCTTGTGGCTAAGTTAGTTGTGGTTTTCACTACAATGCTATTTTGTGGGGAAAAGAAAGAAAATAGTAAAAGAAAAGTGAGTTTTCTGGGACAAAATGCTTATTAATGCTTATCCTAACCTTAAATTTCAGAGTATAGTGCAAGTAGTAGCTACACTTGGAGAAGTGCTGCAGTTGTTGTGGGTTGTGCCTGTGCAGCCTCCTTTGTATCCTCCTCTGAAGTGGAGGTCCCCAAATGTTCCTGGGGTGTCACCCCCAGCAGCAGCAGCTCTGGTGTTGGTGCTGCCAGGAATATCTTGGTATCTGACTGTATTTAGTTGTGGTCTAGCTTACATTTGTTACTGGTACATGCATTCCATCTACTTTATTTGCTTCATTTTTGTCTGATGCTGCTGCATCATGAGATCCTGTGTGCCCATGCCTGGTTTTAAAGGGTCCCTGAGCATGTGAGGTGTTGGAGTAAGGTGGTCCACAGACCTCCTTCAGCAGGACAAAGGGCTTTTCCCGTGTTTTTTTTTTTTTCACCAGCACCTTTTGTCGGTATTTTTTGCTCCATGCAGTGCTCCCCCCCTTTATCTTCTGAGGGATATTATGGTGCTTTTGAGGAGCTTCAGAGCAGGAAAACAAATATGGCCTTCACAGCCTCTCTTGCTTGCCTGGGCTGTTGGTGCTGTGCTCTGTTCTGAGTTTGTGCTGCTGCATCCCTTTGAGGTGGGTGACACCCTGTCACCTGGGGGGTGTCACTGAGCTCTGACAAAGTCACGGCACTTCCAGACTCCTCTTTCCTTCTCCCTTCTGCTGCCAGGAACATGTAATAACTCTTCACAGAAAGAAATGGTACATTGCAGTAAAACATCAGACACTTGGTTTGGTTTAAGTGCGCTTTTTAGACTTAAAATACAAAGACGTTTTTAATTTCTTGTGACCAGCTGATGGCAGCTGTTGGAAGGGCACATGGGAAACTTGTGAGTTCCAGAGGGAAAGGATATAAATTTAGGGGGAAACTGTTGTATCAGTCCCTGCCTGGTTTTTTGGTGGTGTATCTCAAATGCTTGATTTTCGGGGGGGGAGTTATGCAAACTACCTAAAAAGGCAAATTAATATTGGTGTGGGATGGAAGGTAACAAATTGAACAGTTTACAGCAACAAACTCATTCTCTCTGAAACAGGAACTAAAACCTGTAAAATATATTAATAGGTCCACACAACATAATTAAGAGTTGATGCACTATGACCTAGCTTGCCTTTGAACCACATTTCCTGTTCCAATTAAGTACTTAATTACTTACACAGTATAGAAATGAGAAGCCTAAAAGATTTATTTTGTATTTTGCTCTGTAAATGAGGGAGAAGATATGGCTGCAGGCCTGGGGCTTCCAAGTGGTCAGAGGCACTGCTTGTTATTAGAACAAAAACTGTTCCATTAAATCTTCCTGCTGACATAGTTAGTTCCCAGTTAAATAGGATGTTGTGGGAGAGTCATAGAGCAGTTAATCCTCCATCTCTTTAACTGGGTACTTTGGCATCGTTAGGGGAGTGCCAGGCAGAGAACCTGGATAATGACACTGGGAATGAAGCTGCTCTGGGTAGTTGTCCAGAGGGAGTGATGGAAAATGTAGTCTAAAAAACCGTGATTTTGGGGTCAGGTGAGTTCATTTCAACACTGTAATACCTTCTCTAAGCCCCCATTAAGTGCTGTAGGGAAGCCTGCAGTTCTACCTGCTTTGCCAGGTAAAGCAGAATCTTTTTCCTGTCTTGGCTTTTAAAAATAACTGCCTGATGCAGTAGATTTCGCCCTCCAGAACAATAAATATCTTGCAGGACAGGTGGAATTTTAGGACCTTATTTTGCTGCTGCTGCATGTTTGAAACTTCTATTGAAATTAATGGCGATTGCAGTCCTGTAACCGTGTTAGGAGGGGACCCTGTGACCTTATAAATGCAGGCAATATTGGGAAGCAGCTACTGCCTGCAGGTGGGGAAGAGCAAACAAAACTGCACTTTATTTCACACATCACTCATTTGTCCTTTCCCTTCTTCCCCTGCACTCCAGGTCCTGATCCTATTAGCCACTGTGTCCTTTGGTAATTTAGCAAAGCCCCGCTCGGCGCTGGGCTGTGGGAGGTGATTTCCTGCATTGGCTCCGTCAGCATCACTCTTTGGACAGAGCCAGAGGTGGGGTGGGTTCCTGCAGTTCCAGAGCATGCCAGAGTCTGCTGTATTTGCTGGCTCAGATATAAATCTGTTTTCATTGGCCTCTCTCTCTTTCTCCAGTAAATGGATGATATTTGAGGAAGCAGGAAATGCTGGGAGTGGTCAGAGGGCAGGAGATTGGATAAATGGTCAGGTAATTAATCTTTGGTGCTTCCCAATGGTTCTCCCCTTATCTGCTGCTGTGGTTAATTGAGTTTTTGCCCAAATATGACCTCTCCTTCTAATTCCCACATGCATAATTTCCAGAGTGACTGCATAACTTTGTTCCCTCCAGTCTCCAAGGTGTGTTTAAGCTTGAAGGTGTTGGGTCAGAGTGGTGGACACCAGGGTTTGCTGAAGGCAGCCCGTCAGTGGCTGCTCATTTGGACACCTGAGTTTCAGAAACTCAGATGTTTCATGACTTTTGCTCTGTTTTGGTTTTATTTTTTTTAAAATTCATGTGAGTATATGCTTATCAGAAGATGGTGACTCACACTCGCAAATCATTTACCTGTTCATGAAAACCTCAGTGGTTTTGTTCCCAAATGCACTTTCATAGTGTGTTGAAATTTTCATAAGACTTAAAAATTTGGTGTTCTGTGTTACTGTTAGCAGTGGAAAATTGTGTCACTGTAAATGGATTTGGAGACTGTCTCTCTTCCTAGGCAGCTCCAGAAGCCTAGGTTTCCTTCCATTAAATTCTTTAAAATGCAATAGAATAATATGTGTTTTTCCTCCTAAATGCATTGTAATCCTATAATTTGAGCACTGAATATATCTGCTGGGGGGGGAAATAAAGGAACTTTTTGGGTTCTTTAAAAAGATTTGAGCAACAAAATTGCTTAAGGTAGTTTTTTTTGTTTGGTTGGGGTTTTTTTTAGTGGAAAAAAGACAGCTTTCCACCCACCTCCCCACTGACCCCATAGAGAAATCAAAGGCTGTATTGCCTGAGTTGACCTTCTCCAGGCAGCACAGAAAGTTGGATTAGATTCCTTCAGAGGCTTCTCAGCCTTGCCTTCATCACAGGCAATATTTCTGGAAAACAAAACAGTTAACATGTTTATAGTTCAAGTTCAGAACATTCAAAAAAAGAACTCGGATAGAAATTCTGACTTGCCTCCCCCCCGTGTGCCCCTTCAATCACTGTGTGTTGAGGGTGGTGCTGATGGAGCAGCCCTTCTCTTCTGCCCACAGAGAAGGGATGTTGGATCTTACTGTAGCACTAATTACTGCAAATGTCTTGGTGTCCTTTATCTGGATCTTCAAAGGGTGAAACTATTATTATAGCAAAATATCATACCCCTGAAATATTGCAACTGAGCGTGCAAGGCCGTGGATCAGGGAGATTGCCTGAATTAGCTCGCCTGGGTGATGAATGAGGAGGGTAATAACTTCTCAGAAGAGCCACAGGAGGCAGGCAGCAGCTTGATTAGCAGTGATATGTCATGGGTAAGGATCTAGGGAAACAAAGATCCAGACACAGATGCCCCAATCTGACTCCTTCACGAGGCTGGGCTCAGGGGAAGGCACTGGCAGGGGAGATGCTGCTCTGTGGAAAGCAAGCACAGCATTTCCTGAACACCAGGGTTGGGAGCACGTGGCTGTAGGAGCAGCCTGCCCTGGACAGGGAAGGATTGGGGAATGGGGACAGTTTGCTGGTCTTCATAGATCCTCCTAAAACCTGCATCCCAGGGATAATTTATTATGAATTACCAGGCAGTGATAATCCCTCTGAAAGAGAATTCCTCACTCTCCTCTCTCTTACCCGAAGGCAGGTCTGTGACTGCACAGAAATCAGTGGAGTTTATTATGATTTACTGGGTTTAAATGAAAGGATGATGCCAAGGGGCCCAGACTCTTTAAGCTGCTGTGCTTTATTGAAACCAATGAAGGCAGCATCACATTACACAGCTAAAGACGTGGCCTGATGCATTTTGTTTCTGGGATGCAAATACAAAATCTCTTAATGGGAACAGATACTTTGAGATCTTTCTCCATCTCCTGCTTGAGGTTCTGTCTCTCTCCTAATTATTTAGTTCAAAATAGTCTAGGAAGGAAATTCAGCTTTTGATTGCTCATTTTGGATTTATTTAATTTCCATTCATGACATAGTTTCAAACTGCTGGAGTTCTGAAGATGTGGATTAACTTTTTGTAATCTGATAGCAATATTTAATATTGCTTGTTAATTCACTGTTTCCTTTTTCTGTTATACTTTTAAAATACAGCTTTATCTTGTTTTATTTAATTCTCAGATCTAGTGAAGTCTTGAGATTGCTGGAACTGGTGTTTTGAACTTTCTCATACTACCAGTTATGCTTGATTAAAGCCCCCTGAAGCTGGCAGGAGGCTTTTGATAGATACTGAATGTCTTGGTGGCACATTTGCTGCTCCCTGTGATGCCCAAGGGCTGCTGAGTCCAGCCAGGACTACACCAGCCCACACTCCAGAGGGGCTTGGGGATGTCCAACTTGCAAACTGCAATCAAAAATCCGGGGTTCTTCCATCCTTCTCCAGTGTGTGTGAATGGTCTTTTCATTTTACATCCAGGTGCTTCTTCTCTAAGGTGACAACAACCCTGGGGTGACAAAAGAGAAGGTATGAAACCTGTGGTGTCCCTGTTTTCAGCGGCAGGGGATTTGCAGACCCCTCTGAGTTAGGAGGAGCCTCCCAGGGGGGTCTCTGTGGCTTTCCTGGTCTCTGTGTGATCTCAGGGTGATGATGATGATGATGTGGAGCCCCGAGGGGGGGTGTGCTGCCGGCTCACGGCTGCTGTCCAGTTCTGGATTCCCCCTTTGCATCACCCGACCGGGGAAAACTCACACGGTTCTTTAACAGCCTAAAGCAAAGAAGCAGGGGAAGGTATTAGGCAAATCTCTTGATAAAGTGCTTGTAAGTACAGGCAACCCACCGAGTAAAGTCACCGGGTCCCTCCAGCGCTGAAAGCAGCAGGCTCTCCTGCGGTGGGTGAGAGTTCCACTGCTGAAATGCTGTGCTGGTTCAGCGTGTCCCTGCTTGTGCAGCTCCAGCAGATGCATCTTTAGCAGCTCAGGCAGGAGGTTACAAACTCTCATTTGCTGCTTTCTTTGTCTTAATGCATTAACCAGTTCGCTGACACAAGAGTCTCACTGAAACAGGGGCGTTTCAGCTTTCTTGTGTGACCACAGAACTGCCAAATTAATACAAATTCTGCTTCTTCCTTACGTAAAATGTTGGAATGAGGAAAGGCACTGTATCACCACAATTTTTATATAAGTATCCCTGCAGATTGTGTGCAATGTGTGTGGGATTTGAGGCTTGTTAGGTCCAAAGGACCACCTGGTGTATGGAAACGTGTTGCTTTTGAGGATCACTTCAGGTCCCTTGGGATGAAGCTACGGGAGAACAGTCTGGTATAAAGGGACTGCTTTGCAGAGCTGTGTCACTGTAGGGTGAGAGGCTGTATGAACTCTTCCCAAGGGGTGGATGTGGGGAGAAGCCAGGCATGATGCACCATCCCCAGCAAGTACTGTCAGCTCAGTGCAGAAGTGGAGCCACCCGTGCTCTCCTCTAAAGGGGAGGCTGAAAATCTGTACTGAAGGGATTCACTTGCTGTGAGATACATCACTGGCTAATTCCATGTCAAAGTTCCTCCTGGATGTGAGCAAACATCTGAGGTGGACTGGCTATGCCATCCTGTTCTCACCATTCCCAGTCAGACTCTGCTCTTACAATCCTCACTTTAAATCCTTGAGGGTGTGTGGGCAGGGTGTGCTCAATGCCAGACTTGTGTCCTGCCTCTCTGCTTGCAAGACTAGAAATTGATACAGAGGAGCACTCAGCACTCCTGGAGTCACTGGAAACAGCAGGAAATTCCATGGCTCTGCTGGGCTGCTCTTGTTAGGTGCTCTAGCAGGAATTCCAGGAGGTGACACTTTGCTTTATCTCATTTGGGATCTGCAAGTTACCTGTGCAATTAAAAGACAGAAGCAGAAATGGCTGTCAGCAGTGCAGAGCACCAGCCTTCTGCAAGGCACTTGGAGGTGAGAAACTAAAGAAGCTGTTAAGGGTTGAACTTCCAAACTGAGATGAGCTTTGGGAGGGTTATGCAAGAGGAAGCAGATACCCATCTGAGTGTGTGAGGATTTTAAGAAAATGTAAAAAGAAACGAGGCTCTTGCACTTATCACTTTGAGGATTTCAGACAACCCTAGCAAAATAAGGGACAATATTAAGGATTGGTTACATTTAGTTGGATAACGTCTGATTTTCTACTATATAAAAGGTTTCTTAGATCCAAGAGGTTCCTTCTGGTGGAGTCCTTAACCATGGCCTTGCTCTGATTAAGTTCTTACTTCTCAAGTTCTTATAAAATGCTGTGAAGAGAAAAATTCTGTGTTTTTAGAGATTATAATAATGAAGTTTAGATTCTTTAGCAGTTTATAGATAAAATGCCATATTAGATGTAGGCAGTATTATGTTTCGTTATATAATTCTGGATAACGCTCACTCAAAGATAAATCAAAGTAGACTAAAGAGGAGTATTTTTGTAATGTAGATTTATGGCAGTGCAGAATAAAGTGCTGCTTCTCAGTTGCAGGTATTTTTGGCATTCTAGTTAGAAGTGTCAAAATAAATGATTAAATTTAAATTACCCAGCAGCAGCTTTGCTACCCCCATCCCAATGTAATAAAGCAAATACTGAAGCCGTAAGAGACAAACCCACCAGCCTCTTCCTGCTGTGTCATTAACTTTCTCCCAGTTGCTGAGACATTTGCAAGTCTTGCTCCGTGTCTACAATACAGAGGAGGGAAAACAAGGCTGCTCTCAGGCTGAGGGCAGCAGCAGGAGAGGCTGTGGGTTGTCCTTCCAGGGGAGAGCAGGGAAGTCACCAGGTAAGGATTTCATTCTGTTGTCCCTAAACCAGACCCTGCAGGTACGAGGCAGAGCCCCCACCCTGCGTGTCCTGCATGCACAGCCCCCAGTGGTGCCCAGGGAAAGAGGACCTGGCATGACTCTGCACTGAATTAGGGTCTCTGTCTTGAATTATACACTCAATTTATTTTTTTTTATAGCTGAGTGGGGGCTCTGGGCAGCAGGGAGAGGTGTGGGGTGGCAGTGCCTGTCTCAGGGGCAGCGAGCCCGTCATGGGCACAGGCTCAAAATGAACAGCCTTTGTGGGCAGAGCCAGCCCAGCTGGGAGAAGTGAGTGCTTAGGCTTTGTTTTGACGTGCAGACCCTGGGTTTGAGGAGAGCAGCCTGTGATTTGTTCATATTTATAGTCCTTTGAGGAGAACAGCAAGAGCTCCAGGTAAACTGCAGAGCAAGCATAAGGAAAACAATTTAAATTCGAAACTGGCACCATCATTTTAAGGCCATGCATTGTAAATTTTTTTCTCTATTTTGGGCTTCTCCTCCTCCACATTAACCCAAAAACATTGGCCATACCAGCTACTTAAAGGAACCCTGGGCTAAAGAGAAGCTAATTCTGTGCTGACTGTGGCACAGCTAAATCTGCAGTGAGAATTGCCACGTGGCAAAGGAACGGGGGGCTCCTGCTGGCACTGAGAGTGGCCCCACTGCCCTGGCCGTGGGCTGGGCTGGCCTTGGGGCTCCCCTGAGATCTGGCTGTGGCACAGGGATCTCCTCTGCATCTTAAACCTGACACCAGAGCAAAACACATTGCTCTGGCATTTCAGTTACATGTGTGCAATGGAGAAGTTGATGCTATTCTATGAAAATTCAATAAACCTTGAGAACTGCAGCAGGGCTGATATCTGTAATTTAAAATAATGGATATCAAGAAATTGTTTCTCATTTATCTTTACTGCTGAGTTTCAGAGGCACCAAAGAGACTTCATTAGGCTTTTCCTTTTATTTTTTATTTTTTTTAAAAATAGCTTCATTTATCTCAATCAATGATGGGTTCTAGAGGTGGGTGACTATTATGTTTAATAATACACAGGATAAAAAAAAAAATCCCCATCCTTTCACGTTTTTTGACATATGTGGAAAGGGCATATGAAATCTCTTCTCAGTGGGAGATAGCAATAGGCTCTTTTTTCTTTTTTTTTCCCCCTAAAAAAAACTTCATTATGTGAGATAAATGTGGGTTTTCTGTTGTACCATGTGATCTGTAGGCAGACTATTTAAATCTTTGTTTTACGTGAATTGAAGTTTCCTTAAAAGAAACTGCTGAATCCTGAGCTTCCAAATCCAGTACTGGCACTAAAACACAACAGGGCAGTCCTGAAAGCCTCTTCAGCAGGCACAGTGGAGCCTGGACTTTTGGAGGGGAGTTTTAGGGAAACCTGGATGTTGGGAGTTTGCAGTGTCTGATCAACACTGTGTTTGGGGACAAGGTGAGATGCAAATGAAGAAAGAGTTAATCTAATGTGATGGAGTAAAGAGAAGTTATGGCCAGGAAATGGAAGAAACCCAACAGGTATTACTGCTGTGGGCTCTCAGCCAGTACTACACTCAAAGTGCTGCTCCCAGGGCTCAGGGGAATTAAAAGGGATGAGATTAAAATAAATAAATATATATAAGTGCATTTTGAGCACAAACAACAAACCTGATGCCAAACAGAGGTGTGTCTGTGACTCTGTGTGGGAGTTCAGAGGGGACAGGTACCCTGGCTGAATCAGGTTTTCTTTCATTACATGAAATGCTACCCTGCACATGCATCACCTGCTCCAAAGGCCAGTGTACAAACAGGCTGAAAACCAGAGTTTTCTGTGAAAGGGCTTTCTAAACGGGATTGTCCTTCAGGGGTGTCACAAAGGAGACTTTTTGCCTGCTGGATTTAATACTGAAGTCTGGCAGACATTCCTCAGTCCATGAACATGAGGAGCTTGGTAAGCTCTGTTTGTGTTCTAAACTTCCTTTGTCAGGGTTTGGCAGGGAAGAGGAGCTTGGTTTGGACACGGTGCCCCTGGGGAGGGGCTTAGTGCTAAAGCTCTGTCTGAAATAACTCTCCTGGCATGACAGTGACACCTAACTAGTTCTGTGTCTGGGCACCAGATGCAAAATGTGTCTTGATTTAATGTTGATAAATTGTAGGTGAAACATAGAAGAGCTGTGTAATTGTGAGGAGGGGGAAAAAAATGAATTTCTTAAGAGAACTTTTGGAATAACTTCCTGCAGAGGGCTGGGCTGGCAATTTCCATGCTCCAGAAACATTCTTTTTCCTCTTGCTGTGAAATCTGGCTTTGGGACCCCACATTTGAACCCTGTGAACATCAGTTTGTTAATTCAAACCTTGTGGATAATTTCTGTGCAATTTTCTGGTTGAGTTGTCATGTTTCCAAAGGATAAAGGACGGGGGAAAGAATAATTAAAAAGCATAAATGGGAAGAAGGCCTTTGACTTCTATTGGCATGCAGGGGAATTGGGAAATTGTCTGTTCCTGCATGGATGCAGTTGTCCCAGCAGGGGATGAGCCTAGGAGCTGTTAACCCATATCCACAGATCTGGGTGTGCCAAGGAGGCTGTGGAAGTAGGTAAGCAGCTGGAGTGGCAGTGAGTTTGTAGCCTGCAATGCTGCTAGTTCTGGTTAGGGATAAATACAAGTGTGATGATTATTAAATATCCAGATCAAAACCAAAGAGATGACAACATGCCTTGAGGCTTCCTGCCTCACATCCTTAAGTATCAGCAAACCCAATTCCATGAGGGCAGAGAGGTTTAAGCTAAGATCAAATCAGACAGGAGATGTGTAGAAATGGGGGTCCTTGGAGGTTTTGCTGTATCATCTGGTGCAAATATTAGGGCTGGAAGTTTATCTTTGCCTTAAGAGGCCACTGAATAGTTTCTGTGTTCTGGCACGCTTTATTCTGCAGCACCAGAAGCAGGTAATGAGTTAACAGGAGTGCAGAGTCCAGGCAGATGTGCTGCTTTGTGAGGTCCCACCAAACATTAGCAAGGTGAGGTGTGATCATTAAGGGCTCCAGATAAGGGCAATGAGTAGAGCCCTGTCAGAATTCACACCAGCACTTTACCTGAAATGGGATAATCAGACAGGGTTTTGTTTGCAAGTTACAGCCTATTGAATTGAACAGGGATTTCTTCTAAGTTGTTCTGTTCTTAACACAAAGAAGTAGCAAGTCCCTGGAAAGGTGTTTTAAAGGAAACTGAACTGCAGTGTTTTCTGTCAGTTTTCTTTCAACTCCTAAGAAAAATCCTGTTGCTTTTGGTTCTGTGGTTTTATTTCTTCTCAACCATGGATCTGCACTGACAGTGTTTTTAGCAGGCTCTGTCTCCTGTACAACTGGAGGTTGTCCAAGTGTGTATCATGGAATTGTCTAATTTAACTTCCTGAGTTTAAAATATATCTACAATTCTTGTGGTTTGTAAGAAATGAACAACTGGTCTTCAGATAGGTGGTTCAAGGAACTCTTGAAACACCAGAAGTCAGGGCTAAGCTCTGTTTCTAGAGCCAAAGCTTCTATTGACTCACTGAGAAAGCCAGGAAGAAATTATGTCATTAAAGGCAATGCATTTTTATATACACTTAAAAATAGACTCCACATTCACGCTGGATTTGTCAGGCTTCTGGTCCTTTGAGATCCTCTTCGTTCTCTTTGCCGAGTGCTATCGAGAAATGCAGTTTCCAAAGGTTACAGCTTCTCCTGGGATCAATAATTCTGGCACAACTGTGCACAAGGAACAAGTAAATCTCAACTTTGTGACACACTGGAGTGGATGAGCAGGATGTGAGTGATCCCTGGCTTTGCTGAAGGTTGTGTGCTCGTCCCAAGGTTACTCTGCAGCTGGTGACACGGGGTTTGCTGAACCATGAGCCCCAAGAAACAAGGGGGGAGGCTCTTTGTGCTGCTCATGGGCAGGGTGCTCTTGAGCCCCTACAGGCTGTTTGTCAGAAGGGCTGCCCTGGGGCTCCAGCTGGACAATTTTGTAGGAAAAATGCTGGAAGCAGCCTGGGAGAACAAAGATTTCCTTTGGGCTGGTGGGTCCTGGAGGGCTGGAGAGATGCCCTGCAGGTGGAGTCTCTCAAGGGCAAAGTCATGAAACCAGGCAAGGAGCAGTTGTTTTTCCTCATGTCTACAGTGGGATTATGTTCTGAGCAACATGGGAGCTGGAGACACTACATTAGCTGCTGTCACATCTAATAAGCTGATCATTAATCATCAATCATTGTCTATTTTCAGAACGTGCTTGCTGTGTATTTGTACATATTTCTGGCTAATGGTTCTTGATACAGTTGTATTGGAGTTCTAAGCTTGTCACTTGTGCTTGTAAAGTGCTTTTATTAAATTCATCTTTTCATGGTAGTGTTTTCAAGGACTGGTCTGGAATTGTCCATGAAAGTATCAAGTAAAACACTTGTTTTTTTAACTAAACCTGCTGAACTGATTCAACCATCTGACAGGGTACTCGGCCATCCCACCTGGTTCCTGTAGGGATGTTGTGTTTCAAATGCTCTTCTCTTCCTTCTTGGTGAGGAAACCCATCCCACAGTGCTGTGTAGCCCTACCAAAATTGGTGCAATCACTTCATACCAAGATTGGCCCATTCTGGACCCTTATCCCTAGGATAATTTTTTAAAATTATTTAATATTTTATTTTTTTACTACTGCTGTCTACACAGACATGCTGAAGGCAGTTGATAAAGGCTTTTTTTGGTATTACATTTTTTTTATCCCATAAAAAATAGTTGGGAGAAGTCCAAAATTCAGCATATGTTTCATTTGAAGTAAATGGCCCATGCTTTCTTATTACAGATTTCCTTTTCCCTCTCAAGAACACTTAGGCACTTCTTCCTCATGTGCTTCTGTGGGTGGTTTTTAAGAAAGATATCACACCAAGTTCCCCCTGCATTTGAACTCACCTAATGAAGTCTTCTGATGGAAAAGCTTATATTTTCATGGTAATTCTACTGAATTTGTATAAAGATATTATTCCTTTTGAGTGACATTTGTGATTTTGTAAATGAAATTTGGAGGGGAGCTCTTTGGCTCCCCACCCCAGTGCTGTTTCACAGGGGTTTGGGGTACAGGAACAGCCTGTTACAAAGAGACAGGGTGGATTTTAAGACCTGTTGCAACCCATCCCTGGCTCTGGCAGAACATCCATCTCTGCTGAGCTTTTTTTCCTCTCTCTGCATTAGCAATGGGAGTTCAGCTAAAATAATAGGCTTTAAAGTTCTCTAATATGAATCCTGTCAGTATAAAAATTCTCCTCTTTCCCCTTAGGATTTTTGCTTGTTGGTTTTCCTTGAGATTTTTCTGATATATTTGAATGATTTCCTCCTCTCAATTTTCTAAGATTCCCCCTATGTGAATAAATTTGAACACTAAGGCTGCAGCCATTCATAGCAACTGTAAATGCCGAGGCAGCTCAAGAGAAAAGAAGAGCTGTTCTCTAAAGAAAGATTCCACTTCACTTAATTTTCTCCTTGTTATGTCTGTGTCGTGTCCAGTGGGGCTGATTACAGCTCTCTGTGCAGTATCATCACAGAGTTAGAGTAGAAGGGGTTTTTAATATGCAATTACTCAGAGAGTTTTGTGGCACTTGCTGGTACTCAAGAAAGTTAACCTGGAGCACAACTATTGGAGCTTGGACCTTCTTCCCACTCATGTTGCTGTGAAATTTGACTTGGCTCCAATAAGGTTTTGAGGCAATATTGAAAATTATATCCTCATTGTAGAGAATTTTCTTTAGGGCATGTACTCTGAGTGCTTCTCATGCCTGTAGATCTAGAGGGCTGATGGTGCATGTCCCTCTTCTGCTAATTAATCAAGAATGGGAGCCTTGCTTTGTGGTACTGTCGGGGTAACACCTGCAGGATGCTGAAGGTGAGGAAGGGCTGATCTTGCTCAGGGCAAGAAAGGTCTATACACAAAGCAGTGGGGTCTGATTTCTGCTCCCACCAGCCTGGCAGTTCAACTGGGGAGAGTGAAAATGATTCCCAAGGATCCTGGTCTGCAGTGGGATAGAGGCACATTCAGGGAGGCTCACTGAACTCTTCTAGAACTGAAAGGAAAGGGAAAGAATTAAAACCTAAAAATGTTAACTTCTTCTGTGCAGAAGTTCTTAGAAGTAACTGCTTCAATATGGGGGTGGGACAAAGGGAAAATAAAAAGCCAGCAGAGACTGCAGCTTGTTGCTACTTTTTGGAATCAGGTGGGACTTGTTCCTGTCTTCCATGTGTGCTCCTCCAGATGTTTGCTCAGGTTTTGCTTGGCCATCAAATAGTTGTATATTCCTGTTTGACTTCAGGCATCCTGGGAAACCTCAGTTCTCTATCCCAGAAAGGTCACAAATTCCACAGCTTTGTGGGGCTGATTTTCTTACACAGATTCCTGCTCCATTAACACAGTCCACAGGTTATTTCTAATCCACAGAATTGATTTATTTAATCCTTGTAGATGCCATTTGCTACATATTATTCTCAGCATTTATTCACAGCACAAACAGATGGTCAACGGAACCAATTAACCTTTCCTGAGCTCCCTTTCAGGCTTTCCACGTTTTCCTTCAGTCTATGGACAAATGAACAAAAACTATCAGGAGACTGCATGCCAGAGCATGATGAATAGGAAGGCAGACTGGCACATGTGCTGTGCTTAAATAAACCTCATCCCCTCCAGGCTTGAGTGCTGCAGGGAGGACTCTTGCTGACAAAAACAGGCAGAAGAAAAGAGCTGCCAAAAGGTGGAGTGACCCAAGTCTGTCTGTCTGCTTGGTTAATGGTGTGAAAGGGAGGGAGAGTTGACAGCTTAACTTCATTCTTCTTCCTGTTTTGTTGTTTTTTAAAATAGGATTTTCAAGATATGAGGAATGTGTATTTTGAGGTTAAATGACAAATTTTGTTAAAAACACTTCTGTCTTCAAGGCCTTCACTAAGTGCCTCGAGGAAAATAATAAAAAAAAGTGTTTTATTAGCAATAAATGTAATATATGAGTAATTAGAAATTGCATCCCTGCCCTTCACTGATACACTGGGAGATAGACCATGTAAATTTTGAACACTATTCACTGTTAACTTTTATGACAAAACTATAAATAAGTGTTGAGGTGGATCCTGTCTATCTGTGTAATAAAACCACAACCTCATTTGTGTTGTACAAAACATCCCTTAATTGTTTCATGGCTGATTAGTTTATTGCCAGAGCATGTGGCCTGTTGGATGGACACATCCAGGTTGTCCTTTTGTCAAATCCTGAAGAAAATGGACTGCAGGGCCTTGGCAGGGTATGGTCAGGCTGTGTCACGGTCACAGGGGGCTTTGTGGCAAGTTTCTTTTGCCTCCACAGGCTTTCCTAGTCCTCTTTAGCAGAGACCACATTATGTGGAGAGGGTGGTTTTGTTTGTTTTTGTTTGGTTGGGTTTTTTTTGTTTGCTTTTTTTTTTGTCTATGAAAGCTGTGTCTGTCTGAGTAATGACCACAGTGATGTTTCTTATGTGCCTAATTGTGGAACCATAGGATGGTTTGGGTTGGCAGGGACCTTAAAGATCTTCTCATTCCAACCTTCCACTATCCCAGCTTGCTTCAAGCCCTGTCCAATGTGGTTTTGGACACTTGAGGGATGGAAGTGCCCAGCTTCTCTGGGCACCCGTGCCAGGACCTCCCCACCCTCATAGGGGAAGCATTTCTTCCTAGGATCTAATCTAACCCTTCCCTCTCTCAGTTCAAAGGCATTCCCTTTGTCCTGCCCCTCCATCCCTTGCCCAAAGTCCTTCCCCAGCTCTCTTGGAACCCCTTTAGGCACTGGAAGGCTGTATCCCATGTGGATTCTGTGCATGGTAAGCAGGGCTAGGACTTGACAAACCTACCTATAAACCTCATTGACACTGTAACTTTCCTGGTTGTATGAAGACAGTATAGTCTGTCACAGCTGGAATAACATCCCACACCAGCCCTTCATCACTGGATAGCTGAAGCCTCTTGGAAATGTTTCCTCAAGGTCTTAGGTGATGACTCTGTCAGCAACAGCCATGTGTTCATCTGTACAGACAGACCTGGCATTTATCTGCCATTTCTTAGGCTGTCAGGGTTATTGGAGCTCGAAAGTGGAAAACCAAAGGTGTTTCTCTTTATTTACACAGAGTGTGCCAAAATAAGTGACTCTGAGTATCTTCTCAAAGGAGTGCAGACTGTGTTATTGATCCAGTCCACTGGTGGCTCAGATTGTGCCCTGGCACCAGCTGAAGGGATTCTAATTAGTCATTTGGGCTAATCCTCATCTCACATTAGGACTGAGCCAAGCACAGGGACCTGGGACTGAACCTGCTCTGCAGGCACCAAAGTTCAGCCCCGGGTTCCTCCTCCTGTGGGAGGTGGGAAGTTGCATTTATTAGTCCTGCAGGTTCTTTTCCTTTTGTTGCCTCCCTGTGTTAGAAATGCTGGATCTGCACAGGGACAGTGGATCCAGACATTCCCCTCTCCCTCCAGGCCTGTGCTTTGATCCCTGTGTGTGGTGCTGCTCCATGGCTTGGGCTCTGCCTGCAGCAGGTTGGAGCCCACTCTGCTCAAATGCAAGGAAATCAAGTGAAGCCTCTGCCTCTTGGGCCCCTCTCTAGTGATGGCAGGAAAGATTAAAGCAGAAGTGACTGTATTCTGCTAATCTGAGTCTGATCTCTGTTTTACAGATTCCACTCTGGAGAGAGAGAAAAAGATAGAAAAGATGAAAATCTAGGTTGTTTTTTTTTAAGTGGAATCAGGGTGGTTGTGTCAGGTTGGACTTTTCACTTTGTGGAAACAATCTCTGTAAGAGAAACAAATGCTTTGGGATTTTACTTTTGAACCCTGTAAATGCTGTGTGTGTCTCATGGGTGGGCAGGTTCTCCCTGGGGAAGCTTTACTACACCCCCTACACTCCTGAGAAGGCATTTGTCTTTTCCTGGTGTTTCAAAAATTGGCACTTTCTGAAGTGAGGGTTATTGCAATTTTAATATCCTGCTCTGCTTATATGTCCAGGCAGTCCTCTGCTTTTTCCCAAATATGAAAGTTATTGTCTGAGAATGAATTCTTAAAATCCTATTACCATACATAGTAAAAAAGGATGAAGAAATCCTACCTAGGGCAGCAGCGGCTGATGGTACCTATAAAACCAGCTACAAACCCCTGGAGCCATTGTGACCAGAGGGTTTGAAGCCTCCACCCTCATCTTCCCGGGGGTGGGAATGCTGTGTGAGTGTGTCAGGTATCTGTTTCATCACCATCTGCCCATCACTTGAACTGCAGCCCCCCAAAATGCTGTGCCCCCAGGACACTGTGGGTGTAGCTCAGGGTCTGCCCCGTGTCCTTACCCTGCTGTGGTGGGGGGTCTGCAGGGCTGGTACAGCAACTGAGGGTAATGGGCTCACAAGGCAGGGGAGAGGTGCTGCTGGTCTGATGGGATAAAGGTCTGAGTAGGGTATTTGCCTGCTCTTATATCACATGAGACATTGTTAGATGAGATATTATTTGAGAGCTCAACAGCAAAGACTTGTGACCAGCAGAAATGCTGCTTTGAGTGACACTTAATGTTGTTATGGCTTTGCATATAAAAGCCTTAGCTATGGTGGCTTTTTATTTTTGATGATCACTGAGTTGGCCTGGCAGTGTGATATTCTCCTTCAAGTATTTCACATGGAATTCCTGTGTTTTGTCAGGGATAGAGGGGGAAAGACTTGCTTATGTGCCTGTTTTGTAAAACAGGAATGACACTTCTCCTTCAAATAAAGGGCATTTATGACTGATAATATATTTGATTTCCCAAACCTTAAAATCAGAAGCTTAAGTCTAATTTTGAACTTGACGTTCTCTGATTAAAATTTAAAATTTAATAGAGCTCTGTATGTGTCCAGCTATAGGGAAGGTAGTATCCAACTTCCAGCTGGTTGCTCCATCTGTTAAAACCTCTCTGTGTAACAAGTGAGGCTAAGGGGGGATTTGGTGAGATAGGGTGTTTGGAGAAGGGGGTACCAATCCCCTCCCTGCTGGGACCTTTTCTCATTCCTCTTTTGGGGGTTGCTGCTCTTTGCCTGAAGTATCTCACAGGGATTGCTCTCTTTGGGGTCAACCACATCATGACAGGCTGTGCCTGCAAATGAGAGCAAGAAAAGCTGCCAGTGAGCTGCTGCTTTGACAGAAACTCTTTAAGGCAAAGTTATTTTTAATTCTTTAATGCCTAGTCTACCTCTGGTTCAGAGAAAGCTGAATGGCAGTAATGTTTATTTGCTATTGCTTTGCTGCTTCTCTGCCTTGTTTTTATTGCTATTTGTATGGCAAATGCCACAGTTCAGGCAGCTGCAAAACAACAGTCTCGTTCAAAGTGTGTATCAAGGGTATTTTCAAGGCTTCTTTAATAAAATCAAATAACTGGTGAATATTTATCTGTTAACTCCCATTTAAATCACATGTCAGAGCATAATGGAAGCTGACGAGGATGTTGTCGGGTGCAGAAGAACTTCTTGTGATGATTTATGTACCTGATTTTTCGGAAGAAAAGCTTGAACTGAGTCTCCAAGTTAGGTTTAGGAATCTGTGTATTTCGAATTTGATGGAGAGCTAAGTTTGTAGCCCATACAGGGGTGAAAAAGTGGTATTTGTTGCAAATAGAATGGCTGGCTTGGTATTTCATCTCCATGGATGGAAACAACTTCCAGTTCTTGGGTGGGAAGCTGCTTTGCACCACCCAGGAGACACAGGCAAAGGCTTTGTCACTCAGGGCTTCTGGGGGGGTGTGTAAGATGAAATCTGCCTCTTCCTTACTGAGTTAAATTTATTCCCCTTCCCTTTAGAGGATCATTGCAGAATATGTACTGTAAAAGTTATTAAAAGCTCCAGAGAATAAAGACTATCTGGCTTTCACCCCCACCAGCCTCCCCCAGGAAAACCCTACCCAACCCTAAAAAAGACCAATAAAACTCCACAGAATGTCCTTCTGTCCTTTATTCCTGCCAAGGTCCACTTCTCCCCATCCTCAGCAGCCACATAACCTGAGAGGCACTGGCAGAGCTAGAAGATAATGAGCCAATACTAGAAAAGTTCTATAAGTAGAAAAAAAATATTAGTAACCCTAAATTTAACCTCAGACAGTAAATTTCCTAATTCCCTTCATGAACAGTTTCTTGCAGGAGTTAATTACATTTTAAAGTGATGATTGATTATCCTGATGTGGTTGAAACCACTGCAATTAAACAGGAGAGCCGTCAGAACAGTAAGAGCAGTATTAATATGCAAAATACTCAAAGACCTCCTTTTTCCAGTTCCCTCTTGAAATGTTTCCACCCCTCCATGTGCTCAGCTCCTTCTCTTTTCCAGTTAGTAATTAGCAGGCAAGTTTACTTGACAAACACAGCCAGTGTTTATATCATGGTATATGATCTGGGAGATGTTTCAGCATCGATACATTCCTGCTTGTTTTGGTGTTTCCAGATTAAATCTGAGCTGCACCAATCAGGCATTTTAGTGTCTCTAAAACAAACTACTCTTTCCTCTGTAGTTTTGCCCAGTTGGATTTGTGGATTTGTAGCTATTGATTTGGGGAAATAAGTATTTCAGGAAGTCGCTCCTTAAATAGCGAGCTAGTCTGTCTTGTTCTCCCTGTTTTAAGCCAGGCTTTGATAGCTTTGAGGAAAATTCTCCTGCTCATTCCTCCTGATTCACAATGGAAGGAGATGTAAAATCCTTTAAAAGTTTGAAACCAGCTCATCTTTTAGCACAAGGGATCTATTCATAAGCAAACATTGTTTTTAGCATTAAAGTTGAGCGAGTATAAATTGTCCCAGTTCCACTGAGCTCCATTAGCCTGTTCCAGTTGGGAATAGAGCTGACATGTTTGGCAAAATCCTGCCTAAGACTCCATTAATGCACCTGAATGTGAGGTAAAATCCAGCAGTGTGACCACAAGCTCTTCTATTTTTAGCTGCTGAAAGATTTTCTAATTGTTCTGCCTAATTGGGCCTTGCAGAGGCTGGAAAAGTAGTCTCATTTCCTGCTTCATGTGGGTTTTTTCGTTTATTTTTTTTTTCTCTCTGCTGTCAAAAACACCCTAAACATCCATTAGTTTAATTCACTATATAGACAATGAATTAATTTCCTATTTTTTTCCTGTCATTGTGCTTGCTGCAGATTTAATTAACAGCAAGTAATCTCTCTGTATTATTGCTGTTATTTCTGTCACTTATTTATTTTATGTATTTGTTAGTAGTAGTATTTTTTTGTTGTGTAGGATCCAAGCCCCAAATGCCTTTTGGGAGCGATAGAGCTTCACCTCTGCTTCCCCCTGTCCCTTGGGAGGAGGCTGGCAATGCAGGCTGGAGACCCTGCAGTGCAGTCAGTGCACCCACTGAGCAGAGTGTGGTGCCAAACGTGCCTCTGGCAGCGAGCAGGGACTCCCACAAGCACCACTCACACACAAAGCATCCACCTGCCAGGATGATTTATGGTTTCCTAGTGCTGAGCTCCCAGTCAGATCATCTCTCAGTGTCCACTTTCCTGCAGCACTGCATAAAACAGAATTAAAACTTAGAATTGAGTCAGAGCCGTCACTTTGGGAAATGACTTATTTGGGGGAAATGACTTGTTTTGGGGCAGTGGGTGGTGAGGGCATTGCAGAGGAGGGGCTGGGAATCAGAGTTCTGAGTTGGAAGGCAACCAAAGGGTCATGGAGGGCAGCTCTGGAGTGAATGGGCCAGGCAGGGATCAAACCCACAACCCTGGCTTTGTGAGCACCAGGCTCAAACTAGCTGAGCTCATCTCAGGGAGCAGACCCTGGAGATTTAGGTGGGAGTGCAGCAGCTTTTGTTGCAGGAAGGATTTAATGGGACTCAAATGGTTATAATCCTGATCTGGCAGGAGCCTGACGTGTAATACTGTACCCAGAACTCTGGGGGTATGGCAGAGGGAAAGCCCACCTTTAAAATATGAACAATTCCAGGGAATGTCTTGGGTCATCCTGCCCTGCACCTGCCAAATGTGAGCTTGTGATTTCTCTGTTCTTAAGGGCTGACTGTCCTCCGCTGCCAAACTGGAAGCTTCAGAAATGAAAAGGCACAAATCAAGTGGTGTGGGCATATTTAATAAAAAATTACATCATTAATTTAAGAGCAGGGCTTGGCACAAATCAGTTCCTCCCAGCTGGCAAGTGGGGGATGCTTCAGGTCCCCTCCTGACCAAGTTCACATTTTCCTGGTGGGAACTTTTTCAATGTGTCATGTGATGAAACTTCACTGCATCTGGTGGGGTTTTTTTGGTTTGGTTTTTTTTTTTTTTT